>JAVJIF010004128.1:0-91909 GCA_038442645.1 Agave tequilana | reverse complement strand
AGGCTAAGCTCCGACAGTCATTGTGGAGCCTCCATCTTTTAGGAGGCTTCCTGAGGGGTAGCCATTAGGATAGGACCAGCTATAGGCTGTTGACTAGCTCAAGTAGCCATTAGGGTGAGGACCCGATGTAGGCTGATCTCTGAGCAGTCATTGTGGGCAAACCTCTATCTTTCAGGAAAACTCCCCGAGGGGTACCGTCAGGGTAGGACCCACTATAGATCGTTGACTAGCTCGATGTCGGCTGAGCTCCGAGCGGTCATTGTGGGCGAGCCTCGGTAGCCGTCAGGGTAGGACCGTTATAGGATGTTGACTAGCTCGAGTAGCCATCAGGATGAGAATCCGATGTAGGCTAAGCTCTGAGCGATCATTATGGGTGAGCCTCCAACTTTCAAGAGACTCTCTGAGAGTTAACTGGAGGGTAGGACCCACTATTAGATGTTGACTAGCTCAGATAGCCATCAGGGTGAGGACCTGATATAGGCTAAGCTTTGAGCGATCATTGTGAGCGAGCCTCCATCTTTCAAGAAACTCCCCGAGGGGTAGCCGCCAAGGTAGGACCACTATATGGTGTTGACTGGATCTGGTAGCCATCAAGGTAAGGACCCGATGTAGGATGAGCTCCGATCGATCATTGTCAGCGAGTCTCCATCTTTTAGGGGACTCCCCGAGGGGTAACCATCTGGTATGACCTGCTATAGACTGTTGACGAGCTCGAGTAGCCATCAGGGTGAGGACCCGTGTGGGCTAAGCTTCAAGCAGTCATTGTGAGTGAGCTTTCATTTCAGGAGATTCCCTTAGATGTAGCCATCAGGGTAGGACCCGATATAGGCTATTACCGAGTAACCGTCAGGGTAAGATCCGTTATAGGCTGTTGAAGTGTTTATCGTAGTCGGAGAGGGCACTTAAATTTTACAAAAGCATTATCGGGATAGAGCACTTGCACAATGGCCTTTTCATAGGATATTACATGATTTTACACATATTATCATTTTAAGCGAAAAGAGTTTTCATTGCTTCTTGAGGGCTTCCCATCCCGAGTTGTACTGATAAATAAGCGCTTTAGTCGATAGACTCGGCTAGGGTATCTCCGACCTCCAGATTTTCCTCCTGGTTGAGGGCAAACTCTTCGAGGTATCAACGTTGGATTAGATCTCGATGTGCCTTTTAAGGCCCAACAATGCAGGGTGGTGTGCCTCCGACTACCATGAAAAGATCAATGTCTTCTTCCTTTCGGGAGTTCTGGGTCGTGCTTGCTTGGCTTAGGGAGTCTCACTCAGGGTTGATGCTTGATGAAGTGAAGGATCTGATCGATCGGTAACTTCAGGGGAGTGAAGACTCTTTGTTGCAGTAGAAGAATTATTTTCTTTCCTCTTGCGTTTTGGGGTGGGATGCGCCCTCGTCCGCTTCCACATGGTACTGGCTTTGTGGCTCTTTGGATCGTCATGTGGTGAGATTGTCTAGGAGCGCATTTCGTTTAACTTGAAACGTATGTCAGTCAGAGCTGAGAGATGTTGATGGATTGGGGGACATATTCACTTGGGCTTCCCTTGCGTTTAACTCAATGACTCGTTATTGAGCTTTTCGAAGGACCTTTATCTACATGAGTAGATGGCTGTTGATTTGCATTACCACTTCTCGCTCTCGCTTGGCAGTATCACAATAATGATGACCAATTCTCGCTCGCAGTCTACCTGGGCCCATTATTCACCCAGTTGTCGTTGCAGGTCGGCGCTAGCTGGATAAGCTATCCTCGAGAGAGTATTGACAGCTCGAGTTCGTCGAAGGCGTTGACATAATGGTTGGTTGTGCTCTTGGTGCCATGATTGTTTGAAACCTTTTTTGACGATTTGAAAGGGTATGAGATTGGGAGAACTCTGGCTCTGAACTCAAAAGCTCTCAACGAAAGCATCAAATGCAGTGGGTAATTCCCAGAAGAGTTATCCACGGAACAAATTGTATAGAGTGATGGATGAATTTTAGAAATCAAACCAGAGAAGACGCACAGTTCTACGTGAAAATCTAAAAGGAAAAAATCATAGAGAAAGAGAGAGGGTTCTACTATAATTCAAATAAATTTAGAATGATGACTGCCTGATCTCGTGTGCTAGGGTTTCTAGGGTTAAATCATCGTCCCCTCTCGTTGGAGGGGGTCTCTTATTTATACAGCTGGGGATCTGTTGGATAAAGTTACAGAGAGTTCTTATCTATTTGAACATATATCTTATCTTAACTGTTTATCTTGGAGGCGCTTAGAGCCAAACATCCTTATTTGAATTGGTAGAGCCTATAATTTGTCTTTATCCTGTGGGTTTATCCAACTACCAATGTGGTTGATCTGCTCCCGAGTTATAACCATCTGATTTTAAATGAAAATTGGCTTGGAGATAGAGATACTCGTAACCGACTCTATCTCTATCCTGGTTGCTTAAACTGCCCGGAGTTTAGATGAGATTAGGACTCTTCTTCAGAAATTCTGAGTATGGGACACATCACGCGATCGTCCAAGGGCTGGATGAACGCGTGTCATGACCTCGAGGGGGTCGAAAACTGAAAATTACAAAGTGCATCCTATGTCCTTCATAATGAGTTCAACTAGAAAAATTATGTTTCTGTTGCAAAGAATTTTAAAATGGAAGAGTTGGGTTCCATGTCATAATGTTATATATCTGTATCTCCATATTATAGTCAATTATCTAAATACAAGTGAATCTCCTTCTGTTACAAATTCGGATTATATAGCTACGTGGAAATAAATAAAATAAAATTAATGTTGGTCTGCACTGTTTTTTTTTCCCTTTTAGTGGCATGGTTTGTTTCTCGGAATCGAGGGCTTAAAGTGGTGTGGTTTGTGGCCTGACACACGCATGAAAGCGTTTTTCAAAATGAATTTGGTGCGATGTTTCTCACAAATCGTCAAGTTACACAGGATCCCACCAAATGCCGACATGGTCAGAGCGAACACTTTTTCTGCTAGCGAGCAGTCGAAACCAGTGGAAAACTCACTGTAGCTGACGGTCGCCATCTCGTTTCCAACAGAAAGCTAGTTGATTTGATCCAACGCAGAATTCTCAATTTTTAAATCCGAGACAAACAACCCGATATGTTAAATTTAAATTCTTTTAACAATATTATAGATATCTGTTTTTTTACTCAATTTATAAAATTATAAAAGTTTATTGTGTGCAATTAATTTTGTTTGCAGAACTCAACAGAAAAAAACCTTAGGAAATGACAAAAGTACCCCTCCATTATTGTCGCTGGCAGATGGACACTGGACTCTGTGGGTTTGGACGGACCCGAAGTTTCACCTTTCACTTGCCATACTCCCGGAGTGGGCCCCACAACGTGACGCCCGTGATCGCGTAAGCTTGGATCCACCGCGGGTGTGAAGATCATCAGCACCGTCGACCTCTTATGGGAGCGAAGTTGATAGCGGGGCCCACAGGTTTGGCCTTTCGCGTCGTCGTGATCTGTGGGCCCGGTGTTTTTTTCTCAAGGGCCCACCACTATGTTCCTTGTCTCGTGGGAATGTGCAGCACACATGGCCCGGCACGTATCGGTCTTTGCTTAATTCACCTTCTAGAAGTTGAGAGTTGCAGAAAGCACCCCCATTAAGTTCATGCATTTGCAAAGAGCCCTCCATAATTTGCAGTTAAAAAAAAAAAATTAAGGTTTTCAATTAGATTCAAATGAAGCCGAGAGCAGTGAGTCAAGCCAAGGGTTATGGTTTTAAATATCGGCCGATTCGATACATATAGGTAATATTATCTTAGTGGGTTTTGAAATACTAGATACATTACTAAGTCTAAAATATCGTCTGATATGATCGTTTGATGGATTATTAGAAACTAAGTCTCCACCCACTGTGTCAGGTCCGAGAGTCCCTTTAGATCCGGGTTGAGGTAGGAGGAGTATCATCTCGGGAGTTCGCGATGATCTACAAGACAGAGTCATTATGTGGTCGGGTTTGGGTCTTGACCAAAACCCTCGATGATCAGTTAGATACCAAGGTGTAAACAGTAAATATAGGAGTAAATACTGACCAGTGTAATTAGTGCTATAGCATACCCTTATCTAATCATCCTCGATTATGGCATTAAAATCTAGTGGCTGATACTTGAATTGGTGAAAATGCGAGAAAATGCGAAAGAGCAAGGAAAGAAATGCGAAAAAATATTTTGCATTATGAAGAAATGTGTAGAAGCCAAGGGGGTTATAGTGAAAGATCTACCCAGCGACGCTGCCGAGGTCAAAGGGAGCTGAGACCAGATCTATAATGGCACAGTCGTAATTTCTGGCAGCAAACCTAGGCATTTAAGCACCGGAGAAGATATTTTTTTAAAACGTAGAGAAGAAGACGGCGATTTATCGGCAGCTAACCTAAATTTGGTAAGTTTTGAAAACGAGAGGAAAAAGAAAAAGAAAATACTGATATCATATTAAAGGGAAAAAAAAAAAGGACACAAGTTTTTGATGCGTGCATGCGTTCGCGTCCTATGTGGGCGGTGACATGTCAGCTTCACCACTTGCCTTTTCGGCATGTAACCCCCGACAGCTCTGTCGGAGGCGTCTCGGACTTTCTAGACACGTGTCAACCGGCGAGGCCCCAATTACGCCCCTTTCTTGACTTTTATCACATACACGACGTCAACACCGCTGACGCCATGGGTTATCCCGCCCACGTCAGCCGTCTCTTTCTGGAACGGGAGGACGCCAGGTGTCCTCACGGTTTTGTTTTGATTTTGCTGGAGTCTTGTGATGATTGGATCCAGCTTGATTGGAGTCAAAATTACTGATATAATATTCTGTAATTCTTTGTCTAATTTGGCAGGAATTTCTTGAAAAATTATTTACTTTTCAATATTTTCAAGGTTATCTCCACCCTCCGATGCAAGTTAGTCTCGCTTCAAAGAAAACATAAAAGAAGCAAATAGAGAATAATGTTCGTTGGAGAAAAGTCGAAAGAAGTTCTCAGAAGTTGCAGAACCGCACGTCAAAGATGGTCAGAATGACTCTCAGCCTGTAACCCTCCGACACTTAAGACACGTACCCACGGGCTCAAGCTGGGATCTCGAGCCGTTGTCAATTATCTTGTACATGAATTATCAACCAAAACCTTTCACTGCCTTTGGGCCTAATGGCCTAATGGGCCACCTGGTTGACATATACAGCATGCAAGTTTGGCAGATTAAGAGTACAGCCAAAAAGATTTCGAAGGACTCGTGCTACAAAGAAAGCACTAATTTATCAATGTTTCTTATGAATTAATCTAATATACAGAATGAACCTTAGGGTGCATAAGTTAGATTAAGGGCATAGCCTAAACAGTCTTTGAAGCACTCAACATGGAAGAAAATATAGCTATTTCAATCGCTTCTTTGAAATTAATGTAAAACATAAGCAAACATTTTGATAGATTAAAAGCGAGAACATGAGGATGGTGAGTATATACAACATCAAAATACAAATACTTTAAGCGTAATTAAAAACTGAATTTGTAATATCCCCTAACTAATGATACTGTATTTCTATTTTTAATATTAAATTTGTTTATTATTATTGATTAATCTATTTTGGGCATGAGTATAAATACGTGTATATACATAATAGATATATGTTCATGATTTGTAACTATACAGATATGAGCGTATTTGTAATTATATATTATTATTAATTAAATTGATTTATAACTCATATTTTGTCTATTTCTTAAAAATATAATTTAAAGTTATTATCAGTTTTATTTATTAGTTATAGTTTATAATTCTTATTGTTAATACCTATTTATTTGTATTAGGATATTTAAAATCATTTTCCATTTAAGTTATTACTATGAATTGTTAGTAATATTATTAATTATTTGTTTGAAATTGATATTAATGGTTAATGTTGTTGTGGTTATTATTTCATTATTAATTTCCATATTTTCTTTTCCCCCAAGCCCATGATTCCATTCACATTCTTTTCCTCTCTCCCTTTCATGCAAGCCCACATCATTTTTATTCAACCCGTTTAGCCCATACCCAATCCATACCTATTACCCTTTATCCTAACCTATACCCGTTATCTACATAACCCGATACCCACAACCCATTATATCCCCCGTCTATATAATCCTATCCTAATCCTCACCCTAATCCTAATCTTACTAATCCATCTCCTCTTCTTCATCTCCCCATGTGGGCAGCCCTCTTCCCCCTCGGCAGAGTATGGTGCAGCACCCCAGATCTGCCGCTGCCCATGGCCGAACACCCCCACTCTGGCGAGCACCTGGCAGCGCCAACACCTCCTTGCGCCCCTGGCCTTCTCCTCAGCCCTCCCCCATGAACCCGTGCCAGCACTGCTCCAGCCCGAGAGATAGCCCTCCCGTCAGAGCTCCCACAACCAAGCTCCCCGACACACCCGAGCCAATCCCCTTGGCAGAACCCCAGCCCTGCCGAGCCTTGCCTCCCCAACCCCACAGCAACATCCCTCCATCCATCTCCTCCATGGCTGAGCACCCCCGTCGGCAGTGCACCCGCGCACACTTCTTCCCCGTGCGCGCATAGGCCACCCACAGCACCTGCTCCCACTCCCCTGGCACACTAATAGCCGAGCACAGAACCCCCTTCTCGACCTCTAAGGACGAAACCCCACTTCATGACACTCCAGCCCAACTCCCCTTCACCGTGGCCATTGTCCCTTTTTCCCTCTTGCCGTAGGGACCTGCCGGAGCCCGATTTCTCTGTCGGCGAGCGCGAAGACACACCTCACCTCTCTCCGGCATTCCATCGACATCCTCCGTGGCCTCCGCCCCCTCTACTGGAGCCTTCATCGGAGCGTCTCAAGCCTCCCCATGGTTGTGAGTCCTCTTCCCCTCTCTTTATATTTTTGTGCTTTGAATTAGTATCGTAGGGTATGGATGTAAATATTTACAAGTTTGCATGAAATATGTTTAGTGTGTGCATGGATTTATTAAAGTGTTGTTGTGTGTACGTGCGGGGGTATTTGCATGTGTGTGTGTGTGTGTGTGTGTTTTAATTCATCTAAGTGTGTGTGTGTGTGTGTGTGTGTGTATGTTTATAGTGTATGCATGAGAATGTATGTGTATACATATAATATGTATGTATGTTGGACACCCGATGTTACATTTGACCTGATTGGACATCAGACTCTAGTACTGACTGACTCTATCCCTTTGATTTATAGACTATGATAGACACCTGATTGGATACCTAACTAGACACATATTCTACCGTGTGCTATCCACATTACTATTTATTTATTTTATTCATGCCATTTCTTATTCCAGTATGTATATTTTCTTTATCTGCTCACATGTCATATGCACATGCACTTTCTAGTTTATTCTTACATTCACTCGGAGTTCTGACTCTCTAGATTTGCATATCCAGATCTGTGACTTTTTATTGCTGATCAGGTATTGGGAGAGGATCACATGCATTTGAGGAGCTGGAGTCTTTCTTTCTTTGATTTTAGATATTCTTACTCTTTTATTCATGTTATTCCTGATTCTATCCATATCGTATCTAGTTGCCATTTCTTTCCTTTATTCATCTGCTATCATTGTGTTAGATATTTATATGTCATATTGCAGTGATATTGAATTATCGTAATAGATTTTATAGCTTGTTTAGGTTACGTTAGGCTTAGCGTATGTACGTGGGGTATTCTCCTCGCGTATATATGTCGCCGTCTCTCGTCATGACTCTGATTCTACGTATTTTGAGAAGCGGGACATGATAGGGTTTTATTTTGTATCAGAGCGAGGTTTGACATAAAATGAGGACCTAATTCTTAACGGTAACTTGAAAAAAATTATACTGATACTGCAATATACATTTGTTATCCATATTATGTTATTGAGTCTACTTGAAAATTGACCGTCCTCCCTTTGAAAATCTATCTATTTGATCTTTTGGTATTCCTGATTTCAACTATTTTTCTAGAGTGAACTTTGGTTCCATCTTGATTCTCGCTCTCTTTCTCGATTCTACTTCCCAGTCCTGTTTCTTGGAATCAGTTACTCCATTTTAAAACTGGTTAGCAGCGCTGTAACACCCCATCCTCAGAATACGTACTCAGATGCGTATCCTGGTTTCTTAAACACTTTGTTATTTTTATTTATTATTTTCTCTTCTTTATTTCTCGTACAATGGAAGTACTACATTATTTGATCTCTCTGGTAATCCAATTGGGTCAATTTTAGTTTTAAATACTATTTCCCAATATTCTAGATTTTTCATGATTTTTCAGATTTTTCTGAATTATTTTTTTTATACCCTAAAATCGGGATTAATCGGTACCGCTGGTTTATTCCTGAATTTTTAATTTACAACTGGGGTCAAATTTTAAGAAATCGCTTTCACATATCTACTTAGAATAATATTTACTACCTTAATTCTTTTTTTGGGAATTTTCAAAATTTGACAAATTTCTGCCGGATTTGGCGTCGACCGATATTGGCGGCCGATTCCAAGATTTTTAATTTAAAAACTATAAATAATTTCTTGAAACGAATTTCACCATGATTCTTAAAATAATATTCTTTATTTTTGAGAATTTTTGCGGGTCGTTTCGAGATACTTGATTTTCGGACGATTTCGGTATTTTTCCGAAAGTTTTCCGCATTCGCAACCGAATCCCGGGAATCCGCCACTCTAATTATTTTCACTTTTTCTTACAAGAGAATATCTTCTTTTTTTTCATATTCTTTTCCTTTTTCCTTTTTCTTTCTTTCCTTTTCCTTCCACCAAATTCTCCATTCTTCCAATACTTTCTACAACTTTCCACCAAAAATATCTTCTCCTTCCACCAAAAATATCTTCTCCAAAATATCCCAAACCACTCAAATCCCTCTCCCATCACCATGGCCGGCCAAGAGACACCTCACCTCTCCATTTTTCAAAAAACCCCCTCTCTAAATATTTATTTACACTCAAATCCCTCTCCCATCACCATGGCCGGCCAAGAGACACCTCACCTCTCCATTTTTTCAAAAAACCCCCTCTCTAAATATTTATTTACATCACCTTCACAAATCTAATTCCTATATAAACCTTCCTTCTTCATTTCACTTCATTTTTCTCTTCACCAACACCTTAACCACCACCAACTCCTCCTTCATCTCCACCACAACCACCACCACTACAACTTCTCTAACTTCCTACCTTCATCTTCTTCCTCCTCCCTCTCCATTTAAACCACCACAACTTCAACAACTCCACCAAAGTCTCCACCTTCTCCTTTACCTTTTCCAAAACTACCACTACAACAAAACCTCTCCACAAACCACCACCCATCATCTTCTCTAAGGGCCGGCCACCTCCTTTGGATTGGGGCCGAGCTCTTCTTCGTCGGTAACCCCTCCGGTGATTATTCCGGTAATCGTTTACGATTATTCCGGTAATCATTATGGTGAGGCTTACAACGACAACAACTAACATCACCATTACCCCTACTATTTCCACCACCATCTTCACTTCCACCATTAATTTCACCATCACAACACCACCTCCATCTCCACTACTTCCACCTCCAAACATCACCTCCTTCACTTTCTTTTTACTCCACCAAAATCCATCTTCTTTATCAAATACCACCACCAACAAAATCACCTTCCCTTTCCTCTCCTCCTCCCTCTCCTTGGGGCCGGCCACTCCCTAGGCCACCACCAAGGGGTGGCGCACCACCCTAGGGCCGGCGGCCACCCAAAAGGCCAAGCCCCCTTTCCTTTTCTCGCTTGGTATTTTCCTCTCCCAGGGAATCGGACGTGCAAAGCTTGAAAAGTGGCGTTTTAGGCGAGTGATTTCCTCGCCAGAAAATAGACTTGTATTGAAATCATTATTATGTTGTCCTTGGTAGCAGTGCGATGTGGTTGTACAGGTGTGTGTGTTGTAATATGTGGATATGTCCAGGACTGATATATTGTAATGCTTGTAATAGGATAGAACAACTCGTGCGACCATTCAGCCTCCGGTCTCTCACCATCTCGAAAGAGAGGTGATTGGGATCGTCAGGTTTCTCAGCTCTATCTGGTTAGCATACTTAGCGCTCAGCGCTTTATTCACTAAATCCGTCCAGGCAAGTTGCTACCGGACCTTCCACTCGTATTCTAAAAACGAGTCGTCCCGGTAACCTCGCCAAGCGTATTAGTGTCTAAACTCTGTTCGCTACCTGTGCCTCCAGCATACTCAGCTCCACTTGGTTGTATCACTTGTCAACCGATATGTTACCACCCGACATACTACTACCAGATAATTGCCCCTTGTTATTACATGACTTGTCACTTGACGAATATCACCCTCTTGTCATGCTATCACTTGACACCCGGCATGATACACTTGACTCTTATAATTATCACGACTACGGGAATGATGACCTGACATCTTGATTTCTACTTGATACATGATAGTACATACTGTACTCCTGAGATACATGTATTCCTGACATATTTCTGTTCATTCCCAGAATCTGATAAATACATAATAAATCATAAAAAGGAACAACTTGCATCGGGTCGGGGGAAACTCGCGGCTATCAATACATGTTCGTGTTTACAGTGGTATTAGGCATGTTGTGCAACTAAAACTTCCGGTCTGACCTGTGGGCCTCCAGGGGACCGAGGGGAGAGCTGGCTCCCTCCTTCCTGGTACCATCTTGATAAGGGCATCCATAAGACCCTCCTATTGGCCCAAAGGCCATTATCCCAGTTATTTTGATGATAACAAAACATATTTAGTTATGTATTTAATAATTTTGTTTAAAAGGATTTCAGGTTCAAGAACAGGTTTTGACGACTCCACTTAAAGACTCACACGTTTGGAGTTCGCCCAAGATTTGCATTCCCAAGCTAAAGCACAATAGGAAGCTTCGGGAATAAGATATTGAAGAAAAGAAAAGAATGAGTCAAGACTACGAAGAAAAAGAACTAGCATAGACTATGAAGAAAACAAGATTTGTATTTTTATTTTTATTTTAGATATTTTGTCAAAGCTAGATATTAGAAGTAGAGCTATGGGATTATCACACACACACACCTTTTTTTTTAGTTAGGTTCATGGCTTCAAAAAGATTTTCAATTTTCATTTTCTAACTTAGATTTAAAGTGAACATGTTTGGAAATAAACTTTTAGAAAGATAATAGTTTTGAAAAAAAACATTTTTATGGCAAAACAAGTTTTTATCAAAAGGATTTTATCAAACTATTTTAACATGATAGAAGTATGACATATGCTCATACTCTATGTTTTTACAAGTTCCAAAAATTTAACCCTAGACCTAAACCCAAAACCCAAAATTCTGGTTCTGAAAGTTCTGATATTTCAGAACTCACAGTAACCGGTCGACCGACCCGGTCGACCGATGTGCACAAACTGTGCATGTCTATATCAGTCGACCGGTCCGGTCTACCGAGGCTATTTCGTGTTCACAGGATTTTTCGGTCGACCGACCCGGTCGACCGCCTGCCCCAACGGTCAGATTTTGACCGTTGGCGGTCGACCGACCCGGTCGACCGGACTCTGTCAAAAGTTCTGACAGATCCAACAGCTATTTTTTCTGGCTGATTCTCTTTTGGGATTTGATACCAACGATTTTGTGAGGCTGTTTTTGACCCCTATAAATAGAGGGTCACCTCATATTGATAAGACAACTATTACAAAATAATTCCAAAAGATTTTACAAGAGCTTTACAAAGAATTTCAATTCCTTTCTTTTACAAAAGATTTCTCAAAGCCTAAATTCCCAACACCCAACTTGTAGCCTATTCCTCTACATTCTCTCTAGTTTTTGCACACCACAATCCCAAGCTCTACATCTATATCATTGGTTCTAGGATTGTGCAAGTGAGCTATTTTGATCAAGTGTGATCACCTTTCTTCTTGAGTGAAGTTGTAGAGGCATCGGCCTCAAGGGAGCTAGTGAGCTTCAGGTGGTGTTGCGGCATCACAAGTGTAGGGACAAGTGTGTCCTTGTATTGGCGATCCGGTGGGATCAACGATAGTAGTGCAAATCCTTCAAGTGTGAAGGCGGGGACGTAGAGCGTGGCTCGAACCTCGGAAACACATCCTTGCGTTTGCGTTTGCTCGAATTTTCTCTCAACTCTACTCCTTTTAATTATTGCACCTTTATTGTTCTATTTATTGCAAGTCTATATTTGTGCTATTTGTGTGTTAAATTTTAAATTCCGCATTATTGCCATAATTCATATAGCCATCACCTATTCACCCCCCTCTAGGTGATTTCAATTGGTATCAGAGCCTAACCCTACAACTTAGGTCTAACCACCTTAGGGAGATCCATATTTGGCTATATACATTTTTGTTGCATTTATATTTGCTTGTGCATTCATGGCATCCATGGACTTCTCTAGCATTAAATCCCCACCCAAGTTTGATGGTTTAAACTTCCCCATTTGGAAGGTGAAAATGAATCTCTTCCTTAAATCCCTAGGAGTTAGGGTAGCTAGGGCTATAATCAAAGATTTTATTGAACCCACTAGTGATGAGAGCACATGATCCGAGGATACTTCCAAAGACTATGAGGCTAATGCTAGGGCACAATATGCATTGACCCAAGCATTAAATGAGGATGACCTTGCACGCATAATTAATTATAAATCTTCATTTGAGGTTGGAACATACTTATTATGACTCATGAGGGAACGTCACAAGTCAAAAGAGCTAAGGTTGACTTGCTACGTTCTTGTTTGACACGGAAAAGGGTGGCTGATGTAAAATTTTCTTGAATCAGATGAAAAATTACAGCCGGCTTAATCTTCCGGTTACAAGGGAGGGAGAATATTGAATCTTGAATTCCCCTTTGTTTAGTGCTGGGTTCTTCGGTGGCGGTGGAGAGTGAATCTTGTTCTCCGTTGACCAGATGACCGTTCTGGACCGTCGAGGGATCTTCTCCTTGGCAGGTAGAGGGAGTAACTCAGCTCCGTCTACCAAAACTCTAGAAGAGGAGGTAGGCGAAGAGCGGCTAGTACTCAGTAAGCTCGCTGAAGGGTCTTCTCTCTCTCTGTCGATGATCTCTCCTTTTTTTTTCTCGGAATCTCTCCTTTGCCCGATCATTGTCGTCCTCGTCTTCAATAGTGACGGGACTATTTATAGGGTTTTTAGGGGGTGATCGTGCCCCCTAAAAGTGCTCCACGATGAGGGCCAACTTCCCCGCTACATGGGCGGTGGATGGCGCCATAATCGGGGTAGTTACAACCAAGGTGGGGGCACCTTGTTGCTGAGACGCGGGCGTTGAGCCAACGCGCCTTGATGCTGAGACGCGGGCGTTGAGCCAACGCGTCTTGATGCTGAGACGCGGGCGTTGAGCCAACGCGCCTTGATGCGGAGACGCGGGTTTGGACTTTCGCGTCTTGATTGTCACATTTAGCCTTGCGCCTGGATCTTGGATCTCTGCGTTTTAGTGGCTTGTCTTGGTGATTTTTAGACAGCCTACAGGACCCCCTCCAAAGTTTTCGATATTCCGCAGTTAACTGGGACGGATTTCGAAATACTTTGGACTCTAGCTGAGTTCGCCTTCGTGACTAGACTATTGATGCTCCGGGTTTAATCTTATCTGGAGTTGGTCTTCGTGAGTGTACTGTTGAACTCTTTGAAGCCCCCAGAGTTGATCATGTTGAGTGTCTAGATACACAGTCTAAACCTCCCCGATTGCTTTTAGTCTGTCACGAGTGCGCTTTTGACCAGGAGTGGTTGGCCTTCTGCTTGTACCAGTGTACTGTTGAACTGATTTGCAGAAGTCGAACGCAGGTTCTTTTTTGAAAAGCAGAGACTGCCTTAAAGACGCGACTGCCATGGGGTGCGTCTTTTTTGGTGATAGGAACGCGACTAATATTCCATGAGGTAGATGCGATGTTTAGCCTGCTTGGGAGGACGCGAATTTTGGAGAGACGCGTCTTTTGGATGCAGACGCGATTTTCTGGACACAACGCGACTTTCTGGGTGCATTCCTATTCTGGAATTTGTGCTGGTGACTTGAACTTTTCTGAACGCGGGCTCTTGACGCTGGCTTTGCTCATGGCTATTGCCTTGGCGCGTTTCAGACCTGAATCTTGCAACTCCTGTTCACCCAACAGAGAGATGGCAATTTTCGGCGTTCTGAAGTTTTCGCGTCTTGTGCATTAAGCGCGGGTGCAAACTGAGGCCGCGTTTGAATCCTGTGCGTGGCACAGTTTTGACTCGCGTCTGTTTCTGCCGACGCGGTGGTTTGACCGTGCGGGTTGTTCCCGCGTCTGAAGTCTTCAATGATTGCCGCGTCTGTCACTTAGCTTTCTTTTGTTAAAGTATACTAAGTTCCAGATTTTCTGATTCTCTTATTTGTTCTTTGCAGGTTCGCTGGTCCCCTGGAAGAATGCTTCAACCGGCGAGCTTGTTCAATGTTCACCTATGAGAGAATATATTATGGTCCTCGTCACCTATGAGAGAATATATTATGTCTCTGACGAGGACCCAGATCTCGCCAAGGTCTCTTCAGATCTTCTGCACCAACCATGTCTGATGGTAAGAGATGGTTAGGTCAAGTATGACGGCGAGGAGGTTCCGGCGGTTGCGGTGGCGGATAAGATCCTCTTCCTCTCCCACCCCAGAAGTGACATCGAGGACATTCCGTTAGATGGCCTGCTGGGGAAAGGGATGGTGATGAATGAAGGGTTGCAGGACTTTCTGCTGCCACCGGACCTCAAGAACACCATTGCTTTTAGCTTAGTCAGCTAGGGCGCTTTCAGAGTTTGGCGTTGTTGCCATGGTGCAACCGACTCCAATTGTCGTCACAGTCGGGCATTTTCCCGGACATCATGTATTTGGAATCAGATGCGGCTTCAAGGAGTAAGTACGGCCTCTAAGAGAGAGAGAGGGACTTCTTTGTACTCCTTAATTGTAACACTCAATCTTATTGTATAAGCGAGCGTTTTGTATCACTTTCATATGCTTGAATATCAATAAAAGTGACACTTTTCTTTTGCCTCTTTCTGTTGTCTTGAATGTTTTTTTTTAGAAGCAAAAGAATGATTTTGGTGGACCCGCCACTTTATAAAAGAAAGTGACAGGGGGAATGCGTACTCCCAGAGAAGGTGAACTTTTGTCAAATGTCTGGGATTGACTTGATTCAAGGTCAGCTGGGGAATTTGATAAAACATTGTCAGTGGTGTAATGTTAACCTAACAATGTCTTTAGGTGGACCTGTTATTCTGTTGAAGAGAATAACAAGTGAAACTAGACCCGCGAGGAATCTAGTAAAGCTTTTACCGTTAGAGGTGTGATATTAACTTAACGGGTTGGAGATAGTCTTGTCAGAAGTGTGGTGTTAACTCGACAAGGATGTGAGTCAGAGGTGTGATATTAACTTAACTCAGAATGTCACTGTCATAGGTGTAATGTTTAACTTAACAGTGAGGTAATGCTAGAGGTGTGATGTTGAACTTAGCATTGGTCATCTCGACTTAGACGAGGAAGTCGAGGAACGGTCATGGCCATAGGTGTATTGTTGAACTTAGCGATGACTCGGATGCTAGAGGTATAGTGTTAACTTGGCATCATTCATCTCGGCTTGAACAAGGAAGTCGAGGAAAGGTCATGGCCATAGGTGTATTGTTGAACTTAGCGATGACTCAGATGCTAGAGGTGTATTGTTAACTTGGCATCATGCATTTCAGCTTCGATATGGAAGACTGAAGAAAAGTGACTGTCAGAGGTGTAATATTAAACCTGGCAGAAACTTGAAGTGCTGTTTAGAGGTATAATGTTAACTTAAACAGCGGTTTTGTCAGAGGTGTAATATTAACTTGACAAGAATTGGCTTGATGCCGAAGATAATTTGAGGACCTGTCATTCTATTGATGAGAATTGACAAGTGGAATTTGAAATGCCAGAAGTATAGTGTTAACTTGGCAATTTTGAGAGTTTGTTACTCTATGCAGAGTTAACAAGCAAAGTTTATACTCGACAAAGAGTATTCATTACCAGAGGTATAGTGTTAACGTAGTAATGATTGCATTTTGTGGTCCTACCATTCTATGGACGAGAATTGGTAAGGGATTTTGGAGGAAAGAGTGGACTCAAGTCCACTTAGGATTTTTAGCAAACCCTCAGCTATCAACGGGTTTGACATGCCTTTACCAACTACCGTTTGAGTTGGGCTAGCCATGCTATTCCCCTCAGCATGATGAGTTGTCGAGGATTTATGTTGGGCTTAAAGGCCAACATTTTCCCCTATCCTTAGCCGTCGAGGGCGTCGGATCAAATGGGAACGTGTCCCTTAGGATTTTTAGCAAATCCTCAGCTGTCAACGGGTTTGACATGCCTTTACCAACTACCGTTTGAGTTGGGCTAGCCATGCTATTCCCCTCAGCATGATGAGTTGTCGAAGACTTATGTTGGGCTTAAAGGCCAACATTTTCCCCTATCCTTAGCCGTCGAGGGCGTCGGATCAAATGGGAACGTGTCCCTTAGGATTTTTAGCAAATCCTCAGCTGTCAACGGGTTTGACATGCCTTTACCAACTACCGTTTGAGTTGGGCTAGCCATGCTATTCCCCTCAGCATGATGAGTTGTCAAGGATTTATGTCGGGCTTAAAGGCCAACATTTTCCTCTATCCTTAGCCGTCGAGGGCGTCGGATGTTTGATCAGAGGTGTACTTTTAACTTGATCGGAGGAAGAGTACTATTAAGGATAGTACTTCTTCAAGAATTTGCCATTGATCGGCATCATGAGTGTATCGCCATTTGAAGTTATGAGGCGATATGACCCATTTGAGTAGACTGACTCTACCACAAATGGTCCTTCCCATTTGGGTTGAAATTTTCCTTTTGTCTTGTGCGTCATGACCATAGGTCTTCGGACGGCTAAGACAAGGTCGCCTTTCTTGAAAGTTCGCATTTTAACTTTCTTGTTGAAGGCTCTGGTGATACGAGCTTGGTAAAGCTCGATTTGCTGTTGGGCTTGCAGACGCTTGTCGTCTAAGGCCTCCAGTTCCTGGAGTCGCTGTCGATGCTTCTCCTCGGTCGTCATCTCCGCTGTCAAGGCGACGCGTAGAGATGAAATTTGGATCTCCAGGGGAAGCACGGCTTCACATCCGTATACCAAGGAAAACAGCGTGGCCTTAGTCGGGGTTCGCACAGTTGTGCGATAAGCCCATAAGCATTCACCCAACTTGTCGTCCCAATCTCGTTGACTTTTCGAGACGAACTTTTTAAGAAGCTTGCCAATAGTCTTATTGAAGGCTTCTGCAAGACCGTTAGCAGCAGGATAGTATGCCGTTGAGGACACACTCTGGATTCTGAACTTCGCGCAGAATCTCTGGAAAGCCTGGCTGATGAACTGGGGTCCATTGTCATGGATGATACGCCGAGGTACACCGAAGCGGTAAATAACGTGATGTTTCACGAACTTGATCACGTTAGAAGATTTTACCTCTTTCAAAGGGATAGCTTCGGCCCACTTTGAGAAGTAATCGGTTATCGCTAGAATGAACCGATGTCCTTTCGATGATGGTGGGCTGATAGGGCCAACCACGTCCATCCCCCACATTTCAAACGGCCAAGTAGAGGTCGTAGAGTGGAGGTACCCTGGTGCTTGATGGATGAAATCGCCGTGTATTTGGCAGGCGTGACATCTCTTAGCATAAGCGACTGCATCGGCGATCATCTTGGGCCAATAGTAACCCAACCTTTGGAGTCGATGTGCCAATTTTGGGCCAGGTTGATGAGCTCCACAAGTACCATTGTGGGCTTCTTTCAATACTCCTTGGGCTTCTTTTGATGAGAGGCATCGGAGCAGGATCCCGTCATGCGATCGACGATACAATGTTCGCAAAATCGCATTATAGTAGAATTTGGGGGCTTTCCTTCGGATGGCAGCCGCCTCCCTGGCGTCTTCAGGCAAGATACCGTATAAGACATAGTCGATGTAGGGGAATCGCCAGTCTTTAAGCTCTAGACCGGTTGACACTTCAAGTGTTTCCTTGTCGTGATGATCTCCCGTTGACCCTGGGCAGTCTCCGAGTGAAATTTTTGGACAGTACAGGTCGTGGCTATAGACGAATACTTTCTCCATTGCTCCAGCTGGAAGGGCTAAGGAGGCAGCAAGGGATGCAAGTGCATCTGCATGCGCATTTTGCCTGCGTGGTACATGGTCGATGTAGAAGTTTGAAAACCTCTCGGCCATGTGGATTGTCGCATTGTAATAGGGTACTAGATCTTCATGTCTGACCTCATACTCTCCGCGAACTTGGCTGACGATGAGTTTAGAATCACCGTACGCCTCGAGATTTTTAACGCCAATCTCATCGGCGAATTGCATCCCAATCAAAAGAGCGTTGTATTCCGCCACATTGTTGGAGCAGGGCTCGGTTAACGAGATAGCTCGGGGAATCACATAATTTTGTGGGGAGACGAGTACTACTCCCACCCCTGCTACTGAGTGTCCCTTTGGGCTTGTCCTTGATGCACCGTCGAAGAAAAGTTGCCATACTTGACTTTCGAACAACGTCTGAGTCAGGCAGACTTCGGCGGCCTCGTCTGAGAGATCCTCATAGAGCTTGGCTGCCCTCGGATCTGGGTGTTCAGCTAAGAAGTCCGCCACCGCTTGTCCCTTAATAGCCTTTTGTGGCAGAAAATGCATCTCATATTGTGATAGCAATATGGCCCATTTTGCCAGCCGGCCATTTAGTGAAGAAGGCTTTGTCATAAGTAACCTCAAAGGATTGACTTTTGATATGACATTTATAGTCTGGCCTACCAGATAGTGTCGCATTTTCTGAATGGCGAACACTAGTGCCAAACATTCCTTCTCGATCGGGTTGTACCGATGTTCGGCTCCGATCATTGTTCTACTTAGGTAGTAGATTGCCTGTTCTCGTCCTTGTTCATCATTCTGAGCTAGTAGAGCTCCCAGGGAATGATCCATTGCTCGAACATATACCAAGAAAGGCTTTCTGGTCACCGGAGCTGCAAGAACTGGTGGTTGGGTGAGGTAGTGTTTGATCTCCTCAAATGCTTTTTGACAAGCGTCGTCCCAAATGAATGAAACACCCTTTTTCATCAGCTTGGCGAAGGGTTGGCATCTCCCGGAAAGGTTTGATATGAACCTGCGGATGTACGCCAATCGTCCTTGTAATCCCCTGAGCTCCTTGAGGCTTCTGGGGGGTTGCATCTCTTGGATAGCGCGGACTTTCTCTGGATCCAAATGGATTCCTGTGGAAGTCACAACAAATCCTAGGAATTTGCCACTGGCTACCCCCAGGAAGGATTTGTGGGGTTCATCTTCAATTGATGAGCCCGCATGATGTCGAAGACCACCTTCAGGTCTGCTATGTGATCACCTTTAGTGCGACTTTTCACCGCGATGTCATCGACATAGCATTCCACCGTTTTCCGCATTTGCTGATGGAAAATGACGTTCATGGCCCTTTGGTATGTTGCCCCTGCATTTTTCAGTCCGAAGGGCATGACGGTATAGCAATATACCCCTAGAGGAGTCCTGAAGGAGGTATGCTTTTCGTCATCGGGATACATCTTGATTTGATTGTATCCTGAGAACCCGTCCATAAAGGACATTCGCTCGAATCCACAAGTATTGTCAATCATGACATCTGTGATTGGCAATGGAAATTCGTCTTTGGGCAGGCCTCGTTTAGATCACGGAAGTCGATGCAGATCCGGATCTTCCCATTCTTCTTGGCGACGGGGGAATCAGGGTCAGCTGTCTGATTAAGGACTGCTGGTGCATGCCTGATCCATAATGGCATCCAGAGAGCATATGGATGAGCTGTTGACAGCAGCATGACGAAGTGGTTTGATTGGCACTTCTTTTCCTTGTCAAATAATCCCTCAAATCCGTGGGAGGGGGATTAAAGAGACTGGTCTCGCAACGTCGAAGACGGGAGACAGTCATGTGCTGTTCAGCCTGGACGCAGACTTCAGGGACGCGATTCTCATGACGCGGCTGTATGACGCGCACGCGAGTCTCGCGTTGCTGCCTGATGCGTTTGGGCAGAGTTGCTTGAGAGAGAGCGGGCTGCTGGGCCCCACGCCTACGAGTGCGTACTTCCTGCGTTTGAAAAGACGCGGAGGTTTCACCCTGGCGTTTGATGAGTTGGTCCTCATAGGACTCAACTTGAGGAGTCTCGCGTTTGGGTCGCCAAACGCGGATCTCACGCACTGGACGAGGTGCGGGCAAGGCATCAGATTGTACGCCGCGTCCACCCCCAGTCAGACAACCAATGGTTCCGACTTGGAGTTGACGCGCGCGTCTCCTCTGTCGACGCTCAGCATTCCGGTTGCGTCGTGGAGGAGGGGAGAAACCAACAACCTCCTGGTTTACAGAACCAAGAGTGTTCACCACGCGGGTCTCCTGGGAGACGTTGACGCGGGTATTCTGCGCGACGCAGTTGATCGCAGCAGCAGTGGTGCCTGGGACCACGCAGGCCTTCTGGGAGGCGTTGGCGCGTGTGTTCTGTGCGACGTGGTTGATCGCAACAACAGTGCCTGAGGTCACGCGGGCCTTCTGGGAGGCGTTGGCGCGTGAACTTGTCTTGGCACAGTGGGCATCGGCACCCGGCAGAGCCTCAGATTGGGCTTTGGGTAGCTTTTCAGTTGAGACCCTGCGGCAGACGCGGGTCTTTGGGCTCTTGGAGCCAGAAGAGAGGAACTCTTCATACTTCGCCTGGTCGAACTCGACAACGAGCGTTTCGACCATCTTCCCCTTACGGAGAACATCATCCTGCGCCACAGCTTGTTCGTCGGTAACAAACAGATTCCCCAGCGGAGTCGCCATCTCTTGTTTGACACGGAAAAGGGTGGCTGGTGTAAAATTTCCTTGAATCAGATGAAAAATTACAGCCGGCTTAATCTTCCGGTTACAAGGGAGGGAGAATATTGAATCTTGAATTCCCCCTGTTTAGTGCTGGGTTCTTCGGTGGCGGTGGAGAGTGAATCTTGTTCTCCGTTGACCAGATGACCGTTCTGGACCGTCGAGGGATCTTCTCCTTGGCAGGTAGAGGGAGTAACTCAGCTCCGTCTACCAAAACTCTAGAAGAGGAGGTAGGCGAAGAGCGGCTAGTACTCAGTAAGCTCGCTGAAGGGTCTTCTCTCTCTCTGTCGATGATCTCTCCTTTTTTTTTTCTCGGAATCTCTCCTTTGCCCGATCATTGTCGTCCTCGTCTTCAATAGTGACGGGACTATTTATAGGGTTTTTAGGGGGTGATCGTGCCCCCTAAAAGTGCTCCACGATGAGGGCCAACTTTCCCGCTACATGGGCGGTGGATGGCGCCATAATCGGGGTAGTTACAACCAAGGTGGGGGCACCTTGTTGCTGAGACGCGGGCGTTGAGCCAACGCGCCTTGATGCTGAGACGCGGGCGTTGAGCCAACGCGCCTTGATGCTGAGACGCGGGCGTTGAGCCAACGCGCCTTGATGCGGAGACGCGGGTTTGGACTTTCGCGTCTTGATTGTCACATTTAGCCTTGCGCCTGGATCTTGAATCTCTGCGTTTTAGTGGCTTGTCTTGGTGATTTTTAGACAGCCTACAGTTCTCAATATGAGAATTTTTATATGTTTGATAATGAGAGCATTGATGACATGCTCACCCGTTTTACAAAAATAACTAATGCTCTTTCTTCCTTAGGCGACAAGATTGATAATGATCAAAAGATAAGGAAGGTGATTAGAGCTCTTCCCAAAGCTTGGGAAGTCAAGGCGACCACACTCAAGGAGCTCAATGACAAAGAGGAGATGGACTTCTCCGGCTTCATCGGAAATCTCAAGACGCATGAGATGGAGATGAAAGTTAGAGAAGAGAGGGAGGCACCAAAGAAGAAGACGATTGCCTTCAAAGCCACTCCTACTACCATTGAGGAAGATGACTCATCCGAAGATTGCGATGTGGATTTCGCCATGCTCATCCGGAAGGTGGGCAAGATGTTTTACAAGAAGGGACGGCAAAGTAACTTCCGAAGGGGGAAGCCTCAAGGAAGGTACGAGAAGAAAAGAGAAGAACCCGGTCCTTGCTTCCATTGCAAGAAGATCGGTCACCTAATTGCCGATTGCCCCGCTCTCCAAGCAACCACCTCCAAGCACGGGAAGAAGAAGAAAGCCTTGGCCGCTACATGGGATGACTCGGAGTCGGAATCCGAAGAGGAGCACGACGCCGCCAACATGTGCTTTATGGCACAAGGTGAGGATTCATCTAAGGTATGTCTAGAAACTTCTATTGATGATGATGATCTCACAATGGATGAACTTGCTCAATTTTTTGAAGAATTGCAACATAGGTATGAGATTTCACAATCTCATAATAAGAAATTGAAAAGGAAAATGATGTTTTGAAGAACAAACTTGAAATTTGTTTAAAAGAGAAAAATGAGTTATCTAGTTCTTTTGAAAAATTGAAAAATGATTTTGATAAGTATAAGGTAGCTAATAAAGGAAAAACCCTCATGATTTCTAGTAATAAAAATGTTTTTGTTGAAATTCAAAAACGTGTTGATTCTTTAGATAACACTTTAAAGAAATGTGCATTTGATTTTAACAAGCTTGCATCTAAATTTCCTAAGGGAGTAGCCCAAGGGAAACATGTTCATCATAAACATGCTACACATAAACATGCACACACACATAACCATGCTTTTATGTACAATAGTGGTAGAATTTTTATTTGCACGTATTGTGGCCGCAAAGGCCATTTAGAAAAGTTTTGTTATGCTAAGAACAATGTTAAGAATAAATTTGTTTGGGTTCGCCCCGGATCTAACCCCAAAGGACCCACTAAGATTTGGGTACCAAAAGAGCCACCGAATTAAATGATACAGGTATAGGTGGATCTACACCCTCCAAGACTTAGGAGGAGGTGGTGCCCGGGTGGTTGATGCATCGGAGCTTAAAGAACAAATCGTGCATGCATCACTATCGTGGAGGCACCTATTTTGGAGATTGCCCTTCAATTGGTAACATCTCCATTTAAAAAGTTTTTTTTTTGTCATGTATACATATGTATAGAATTGATAGTTTGCTTTTGTACTCTATTGATATATGCTTGTATAGAACTACTTTTCTATCATATTGTATATGTGCCTTGTGTTAACTTCTATATCTTTTGTTTCATGCCTTGTTTATTGTAAGTCCACATGTATAGTTTATAATTTGTGATTATATACTTGTATACATATACACATATTTTCATAAATAAAAATAAACATTTGTAAAATTTCCTATTTAAACAAACACCTTAAAGATGGCAATTGCGCACCTCAACTCATTCAAGAGGAATCAAGAGGATGAAGTTCAGAACCCGTCACTGGGTATTCGGCTTCAACATCTTTAAAATCTTTGTTTAAATATGAAAATTAAAATTAAAAAGGGATTGCATGAATTTTGATGTTGTAATAACTTAATGAAGATTTAAAACCTGTTGGTGTATTCCTATATGTTTAATATGTCATACCTATTTTGACTACAAATTTCTTTAAAATTTTTTTTTGGGCCAGATGCTATTAACAGATTTCAGGCAAAGCCGGTCGACCGACCTATAAAGCCCCGGTCGACCGACTCTGCCTGAGAAGAAATTTTTTATTTCTTTTCTGTTACCGGTCGACCGACCATAATCCCGGTCGACCGCTGCAGACCTGCAGAGCTCTCGGGATAAATCGGTCGACCGTGCCGGTCGACCGCTCTATATTTACAGAGCTCTCGGGTTGTTTCGGTCGACCGGACCGGTCGACCGATCGTCGATTTCAGCCCTAATCTGTTATAAATTTCCACTTTTTCTCTCTCTCTCTCTCACTTTTCTCAGCGAACCGGAGTTTCCCTTTTCCCTCAAAAAATTTTCTTTCTCTCAAATCACTCAATCGATCTCAAATTAACTTAAAACCCTCCTCAAATTCCTTCTTCTACTTCCAGATCTTCAATTTCAGGATCTTCCATCCGCTGGATTCGGAGAAATTCGGTTTTCACTGATCTAGGGTTTCAGTTCTTCAAGATTAAGGTAAAATTCGTTTTTTGATTCAGTTTTTCATATCTTGCTTTGAAATCAACTATCTATTGTCATCAATTCTAGGTTTCTAAGCATCTAGATCGTGCCATAACTTGATTAAACCTAAAAATTCCATTTTTATTCATCATGCCGAAACGATCTCGAACTGAGAAAGGGAAGGCTGTTGCTCAACCTTCATCTCAGGTTCCTAGACCCGTTAGGCTCTTCCTAAACGATCTTGCTGCTGATCGGTACTCCCATCTTTCCACGAGGAATATTAACTCGGGGAGATTCGTTGTTATCCAAGATTTCGAACATTTGAATATCCCCCACATTCTGCAGACCAACAATTTAGTGGATTTCTTGACCATCAAGGAGCAAGTTTACACCTCTCTTGTTCCTTACTTTTATGCTAATTTTGAATTTGATGGTAATCGTATCACTTCTAGAGTCTTAGGTAGAGACATCGACCTTTCTATCGGTCGATTTGCTAGGATTCTGCATCTCTCCACTGGTGGAGCAGATGTGTATACCCATGATCTGCATGACTTTGAATTTCCGGACGGTGAGTCTGCGCTCACCGCCTCTAGCTTGATCCACGGGGATGACAACCCCGGTCTAGTAAGGAATGAGGTTGTGAGTAGGTACACTCTCACTGCTCAGGTCCTTGCTAAGATTATTTTCTTCAACATTGTCCCCAAGCATGGTGAGCATAGCCACGCTAGGGGTTGCGTACCTTTGATTATCTATTGCCTTCTTCGAGGCATTAAGGTAAACTTTCCTAGAGTCATAGCCTCTCACATGGCTTCTGATCAGATTCGTACTGCGGGTAGAAGCTTGCCCTACGGCATGCTAATTACCCATCTTCTTAGGGCTCTTGATTTTGATCTTTCTGCCGAAAGTCCCTCCAATCCTTTGACCAACATCAACGGAGTTGTCCTGAAGATGATGGAAGCTCAGCTGCGTAGACACGCTCCTGTGCAACCACCTATTCCTCCTGTTGGTCCTGGCTCATCTTCTGCACCTGGATCCTCTTCCTCTTCAGCCTCTGTTTTTCCTCCTGAGTTTCAGGCCCTTCTCTCTTTGGAGGTCCGCTCTCAGATCGAGGCGCACCAGGCCTGGGTCGAGAAGCGCGACGCAGCTATTCGTGCGGAGTTGGATGCTCGTGCCATTCAGGATGCTGCTTTTCGGGCGGAGATCCGGAACAACATGTCTTATTTTGCTGAGTCCATGAGATTCATGGACGTTCAGTTTCAGGCTCTTTTCACAAAATTTGACATGCTCGTTCCTGACCGTACTCCGATTGCTTGTCGACTACCAACCACCGGTCCTCCATTCCCTCCCAGAGCTCGTTCTTCTGTTCCACCACCGCGCACCAGAGTAGATGGCATGGATCCAGAGGAGGTTGCTTCTTCCTCAGAGGAAGAAGATGGTGGTAACAAGACGATGGCTGAGGGCTCTGCTGCACAGAGCTCATCTGAGCATGCTGACGACGAGGAGGACGATGATGCTGGAGACGATGATGATGCTGCTGAGTGACCTCCCCTTTTGATGATGTCAAAAAGGGGGAGAGTTATTTGGGGAGAGTTATCTTGTAGTATTTGTGTTTGGATATTTTGTGAGTTATCTTGTAGTATTTGTGTTTGGATATTTTGTGATGGACATGTAGTATTTATTGTTTGGACATGTAGTACATGTAGTATTTGTTGTTTGGACATGTAGTATTTTTTTTATTTTGCTTTAGACATGTATTTTTTTTTGTATGTGTTGTGGACATGGTTATCTTTTGTTTTTATGTATCTCTTATCTATGTCATATCTGAACTCATTTCCTTCATCTATTCTATGACATGAGTATTTGGTATCATTTGTTGGCATGGAAATATGGTGTTTATCATTTACATATGTTTTCCTATATATGCATGTGTTGAGGGGAGCTTCATTTGAAGTCTCTACCCAAAATATTTTGTGATAACTACATATGTTTTGCCATCATCAAAAAGGGGGAGATTGTTGGCCCAAAGGCCATTATCCCAGTTATTTTGATAATAACAAAACATATTTAGTTATGTATTTAATAATTTTGTTTAAAAGGATTTCAGGTTCAAGAACAGGTTTTGATGACTCCACTTAAAGACTCACACGTTTGGAGTTCGCCCAAGATTTGCATTCCCAAGCTAAAACACAATAGGAAGCTTCGGGAATAAGATATTGAAGAAAAGAACGAGTCAAGACTACGAAGAAAAAGAACTAGCATAGACTATGAAGAAAACAAGATTTGTATTTTTATTTTTATTTTAGATATTTTGTCAAAGCTAGATATTAGAAGTAGAGCTATGGGATTATCACACACACACACTTTTTTTTAGTTAGGTTCATGGCTTCAAAAAGATTTTCAATTTTCATTTTCTAACTTAGATTTAAAGTGAACATGTTTGGAAATAAACTTTTAGAAAGATAATAGTTTTGGAAAAACATTTTTATGGAAAAACAAGTTTTTATCAAAAGGATTTTTATCAAACTATTTTAACATGATAGAAGTATGACATTTGCTCATACTCTATGTTTTTACAAGTTCCAAAAATTTAACCCTAGACCTAAACCCAAAACCCAAAATTCTGGTTCTGGAAGTTCTGATATTTCAGAACTCACAGTAACCGGTCGACCGACCCGGTCGACCGATGTGCACAAACTGTGCATGTCTATATCAGTCGACCGGTCCGGTCGACCGAGGCTATTTCGTGTTCACAGGATTTTTCGGTCGACCGCCTGCCCCAACGGTCGGATTTTTGACCGTTGGCGGTTGACCGACCCGGTCGACCGGACTCTGTCAAAAGTTCTGACAGATCCAACAGCTATTTTTTCTGGCTGATTCTCTTTTGGGATTTGATACCAACGATTTTGTGAGGCTGTTTTTGACCCCTATAAATAGAGGGTCACCTCATATTGATAAGACAACTATTACAAAGTAATTCCAAAAGATTTTACAAGAGCTTTACAAAGAATTTCAATTCCTTTCTTTTACAAAAGATTTCTCAAATGCCTAAATTCCCAACACCCAACTTGTAGCCTATTCCTCTACATTCTCTCTAGTTTTTGCACACCACAATCCCAAGCTCTATATCTATATCATTGGTTCTAGGATTGTGCAAGTGAGCTATTTTGATCAAGTGTGATCACCTTTCTTCTTGAGTGAAGTTGTAGAGGCATCGGCCTCAAGGGAGCTAGTGAGCTTCGGGTGGTGTTGCGGCATCACAAGTGTAGGGACAAGTGTGTCCTTGTATTGGCGATCCGGTGGGATCAACGATAGTAGTGCAAATCCTTCAAGTGTGAAGGCGGGGACGTAGAGCGTGGCTCGAACCTCGGAAACACATCCTTGCGTTTGCGTTTGCTCGAATTTTCTCTCAACTCTACTCCTTTTAATTATTGCACCTTTATTGTTCTATTTATTGCAAGTCTATATTTGTGCTATTTGTGTGTTAAATTTTAAATTCCGCATTATTGCCATAATTCATATAGCCATCACCTATTCACCCCCCTCTAGGTGATTTCACCTCCTGAATTGCCTTGCGGTAGGTTCCGTTACCAAGCAACGGAACATCCTAGGCCGTGGTCCCGGGTATGCACGGGACCCACTGTAAACATTGTTCGTTGATACCCCCGCTGGTTTCCAATAACAACCTTGCTTTACTCAGATGTGGATATATGCGTGCTGGGACGCTAGTCCACATATCTAGACATCAGGGTAAGACGAGTAATAATAATATTAAAAGATGCCAACTATGGATCCATTGTGTGCTTTACCGAGTTTGTCGATATATTCGGGTTTTTCTATTACGTTGTACCTCATTTACATGCTTTCTCATACACTTATCTCTTATGCCACTTGGCTGTAACCTGAACAGTTGTTGGGAGGTTCTGACTCCCTTGAATTTGTATGTTCAGGTTCTGAAGCTTGGATTGAAGTGGAGCCCTTCACCGAAGATCAAGTTTTCTTCTCAGAGCAGGCTGACTAATCTTGATTCCTTTTGTACCCGACTCTTCCTTCCAGCTTGCGGGACTTTCCCTCAGCTCGTGAGCATCTTGTATTCATATTGTAAATTTTACTTTTGTACCTGGCTGTGATATACGATACATGTAATAGTATATCACACTCTGTGAGAACTTTGTGAATTGTACTCCTTAAGTTGGCATGTGTATAAATACTACGTATTGTGGTACTGTGATTCTTTTCTGTACTGATGCTTAGCGTATATACGTAAGGGTACTTATGACCTGCGTATATACGTCGCAGTAATGTCTCCGTTCCCTCGGGATCGGGGCGTTACAGGTTGGTATCAGAGCCTAGGTTCTCACACCTACAGTACAATCAAGCAGCAAATTAATGGGATATTAATTTGCAATTGCTATGCATGAGTCTCAGTTATACAATCTGACTACAATGTACAAAGTTATCTGTACAAAGTTATCTATTCCTTCTTGACTCCTTTCCTTATGTCCTAAAATCCTTCTATCTTTCCATTTTCCAGTCATCTTTTTACCAACATAAAGATGGATAGAAGGACGGGTCGTAACAGTTCCGGACAATCATCTGGGCCACTACCAAATGGACCCACGGGAGAAAATGCTGATATTCTGAGGGTTATCCAGAACATGATGGAAAATCAACAACAGCAGACAGAACTCCTTCGGCAAGGATTAACAACTCCTAAGGAACAAAGGCCGGGGAATGTATCAGACTTCAGGCGGTTGCAGCCGGCAATATTCACAGGAGGAGAGAGACCACTAGAGGCCGAACAATGGCTGATCGACACCACAGATCTCTTGAATGCAGCCCGGGTCCCAAAGGAAAATCAGGTAGAGGTTGCCAAGATTCAACTAAAAGATGTGGCCAGGACCTGGTGGCTAGCTGAAGAGGCAAGAGTGGAGAAACCCATCACTTGGGACCAATTTTCTAAGAGCTTTTATAATAGATTCTTCCCTGCCACAGCTTAGAAAGAGATGGAAGAACAGTTCATCCGACTTCAGCAATGGAACCGGTCTGTGGATGAGTATGCCGCTGAGTTCTTAAGGCTTAGCCGCTTTGCTTCATATATGGTGACCGACGAAGAGAAGCGGGCAAGTAGATTCCAACAGGGCTTACAAATGGATATTCAAGTCTTCTTGATTCCCCAACAACTGAAAGCATATTCCCAGGTCCTCACTATAGCTCGGGAGGTGGAGCGGGGACTGGGAAAAAGAAATTTAACCTGATAAGGAACCAGGCCATGAAGAGGCCACTTCTACAAATGGGGAGAGGAGGTCCATTCAGAGCTGCAAAAGTTCCAACAATGAGACGACCATTTTGACCAGCCCCCTTTCAGATAACCCAATCATCTCCTTTTTGTAATTATTGCCAGAAACCAGGTCACTCTCAACAAAATTACCGTAGGGCAAATGGATTATGCCTGGTATGTGGTTCCAGTAACCATACAATAGAAGGCTGTCCCCATAAAAGGACAGGAATAGTGAACCAAGCCTTGCCAGCACCTCCACTACCAAATGGACAGAGGAACTAAGGACCAATGGCTAGGAGGGCCCTTCCCCCTCCCCAACAGCAAGTTATCCGCCCAGTCCAAAGGAGAGTTAGGACTGCAGCAGGTCGCGGAAGGGGACAAGCCTACAACTTGACAGCGGAAGAGGCTGAGACTTCTGAAGAGGTGGTAACAGGTAAGATCAGGGTACACTCAAAACCTGTTCTAGCCCTCTTTGATTCGGGTGCTTCTCATTGTTATATATTAGATCATTTCATTGCCTTGCATTGTATACCTGTTAAGTCTTTAGACCACCAATGGGAGATTAGCACAGGGAATGGAGTAGTCATCTCCTCTAAAATTTGTATCAATTGTCCTGTAGAAATATGTAACAAAACATTGGCCATAGATATGCTCGTACTAGACACCAAAGGGTACGACGTAATCTTAGGCATGACCTGGCTCAGCAAATACTATGCGGTTATTGATTGTCGAAATAAGAAAATTAATTTCAGAATTCCACTTCAGCCTGAATTTCAATTTGACGGGGAACTTAAGTCTGCCAAGAGAAAAACTCAGATGACTACTACCGAGATTCAGAAGAAAGGAGTATCGGTTTGGGATGAATTCCCAGAAGTGTTTGCTGAAATCTCAGGACTCCCACCTGACAGAATGGTTGAGTTCTCCATTGATACCATTCCAGGCACAGTTCCAATATCCAAAGCTCCGTACAGAATGGCACCCACTGAGTTAGAGATTCTAAAGAAACAGCTGCAAGAATACTCTGATAAGGGGTTAATTAGGCCGAGTACTTCACCATGGGGAGCTCCTGTACTATTGGCAAACAAAAAGGATGGTGGTAAACGGTTATGCATAGACTATAGAGAATTAAACAAAGTTACCATCAAGAATAAGTATCCCTTACCAAGAATTGATGATCTTTTTGATCAACTTCATGGAGCCCGAGTCTTTTCTAAATTAGATTTACAATCGGGTTATCATCAGCTAAAAGTAAAGAAAGAAGATATTCCAAAGACAGCATTCAGGACTCGTTATGGCCATTATGAGTTTCTAGTCATGCCCTTCGGAGTTACCAACGCCCCTGCAGTCTTTATGGATTTGATGAACAGAGTGTTTTCGCCATATTTGGATCAGTTTATAGTTGTATTTATAGATGACATCTTGATCTATTCCAAGAACGACAAGGAGCATGCAGAACACTTGAGGATAGTATTGCAGACTCTCCAGCAGGAACAACTTCATGCTAAGCGGAGCAAGTGTGACTTCTGGTTAGACTGTATAGCTTTCCTTGGACATATGATTTCAGAAGGAGGAATTTCAGTTGACCCCAGCAAAATCCAGGCAGTGAAGGACTGGCCAATACCAAAGACAGTAACAGAAATTAAGAGTTTTATTAGATTAGCTGGATATTACAGGCGTTTTGTCCGAGATTTCTCTAAGATCGCAGCCCCGTTAACAAAGCTCACCCGAAAAAGGGAAAAGTATATATGGACAGAGGAATGTACTGCAGCATTTGAACAATTAAAGAAAAGACTCATTACAGCTCCAGTCTTGAGGACTCCCTCAGGAAGAGGAGGAATGGTTATATACAGTGATGCATCCGGAAAAGGCCTGGGGTGTGTATTAATGCAACATGATCATGTCATAGCTTATGCATCCAGGCAATTGAAACCACATGAGAGGAATTACCCAACTCATGACTTAGAGCTGGCAGCAGTAATATTCGCATTGAAGATCTGGAGGCATTATCTTCTGGGAGACAAGGTGTTAATCTACACTGATCACAAGAGTCTTAAGTATATTTTCACGCAGAAAGAATTAAACATGAGACAGAGACGGTGGCTTGAATTGATGGCGGACTATGATATAGACTTACAATATCATCCTGGTAAGGTCAATACAGTACCAGATGCATTGAGCAGGAAGCCAGAAAATAAAATGCTAGTACTGTTGGCCCAAAGGCCTTCCACCCTAGTTTTGATGATGATCAACTCATGTAGTTATGTTTACTAATAATCTTGTGATTTTAAGTTTCAGATCATTAGCAAGATATTAGTTTGGTGATAGCTTCAACAAGAGGAGTTTAGAAGCTTATCATGGTGATTCCGGTGCTCAAGCTTCAAGATCTTTCCTTTGCACTCGGTGGATCGCGTTTGGGAGCAAGTCTACTTGAAGATGGAAGATCGTCAAGAGACTTAGGTATCCTAGTTTAGATAGTGTGTTTAGATCCATTTGTAAAGCTTAGTATAGTTGATATGCTCAAGTGCACAAACACACACGTTTTTTATGTTTTGGATTTGGTTTTCATGAATAGTTTGATCAAAACCAAGTTTACATGTTTTATATGTATATTAGATGTGCTCTATATACATACATGCTTATATGACTTATACAAACTTAGTTTGACGTACCTATTCATGTAGTTTTATGTTTTGGTATAAAACATATTTTTTGAAATTAAAGAACAAAAACTGTGATATATTTTGTGAATGTATATTGGACCTATGTCCATATGCATCATGCTTAATAATGTTCAAATATCATGTTTTTGTATTTCTATAAAGTTTTAGGAAAAATCAGATTTCCTATTGAAAAGCCAAGTTTGATAAAAATACTAGTTTTGGTTTTTGATAAAATTGGCAAGACACAAAAATGAATTGATATGATTGATATATGTCTTGAAAATCTTTATCACATGTTTATGTTTCAATATAAATGTTAAAATAAGTTTTATAGAATTTTCAGAAAAAGATAAAAGATTTTTATAAAATATTTTTCCCAATTTTTCTGATCTGATTTTTGTGCTGACAGGCTGGTCGGTCGACCGGGACGGTCGACCGCACCAAGGGACGGTCGACCGGACCGGTCGACCGACGTGCACAGACTTGTGCACGTCTGCAGCACAGTGGTCCGGTCGACCGGACGGTCGACCGCTGCAGAGAGCTCTGCTCTCTGTTTGTTTCGGTCGACCGGGCGGTCGACCGGAGGTTCCAACGGGTCATAATATGACCGTTGGACAGTCGACCGGCCGGTCGACCGTTAGGCCAGTCAGGCTGACACGTCAGCCTAACGGCTAGTTTTCTATTTGGCCTATATAAACCCCATCTCTTGGGATTTTGGCTAAGGTTTTTACAAGAGAAAAATACCCTGTTTTCAGAGTTTTAAAAACAAGTTTTTAAAAGAGTTTTTGTGCTAAAAAGATTGATTCTTATTTGTTTTGAGTTTTTGGAAAATCAAAGAAAAATAGATTTTTGGGATTTTGATTTGGTCTTTTATTCCTATCATCTACAAGAGATTTCCCAAGAAGTTTTTCTTTGTTGCTTGTTTCCAAAAACACCTAGTTTTCCACACTTGAGCTATCACCTATCCTAATCTATTTAGGATCTTGTTTGTGGAAAAGAAAAGAGAAAAGAAAAGAGAGATTGAGTTTGTGTTTTTGGAACCACTTATTGTAAACCCTCCTTACTTTTGTGAATCCCTCTTCGGTAGAGGTGATCGGAGTGGTATTGGTTTGGATCCTTCTTTGGTAGAGGTGATTGAGATTGATTGTGAGCCTCTTCGGTAGAGGTGTTGTTGTTGTGGTTGTTGTATTGGCTACGGGCCTTATCCCTCTTCGGTAGAGGTGGATTGTGGTTGTATAGCCTCGGTGGCTTTTTAAAGGTTGAGAGAGGAGTTTGGTACTCCTATAGTGGATTGGGAAATCCTACACGGTGGTGTAGGCGGGGATGTAGAGTTGGGTACTCGAACCTCGAAACAAATCTTTGTGTTAGCATTTGATCCAATTTCTCTCAACTCTATTCTCTTTACATTTGTGCAAAGCATCATACTTCATTCATATCATATTTGCTTGTGTTGAGCATAATTCATCTTGTCATATCATATCTATTTGCTTGTGTTGTGCCTTGCATAATCCATATTGCTATATCCTTGATTGCTTGGTTTGATTGTGTGTGCACATTGATTGGATTGCTTGTGTGTGTGCCCAACTTATACTCATCCAACAAGAGCTTCACATAGCGCCTCAACCCATTTCAAGGGGAATCAAGGGGAGTTAGTCCAGAGCCTCGAAAGGGGAATTCGGCTACACTTGTTGGATTGTACTAAGTGTGTTACAAGATTTGCATTAGCTTCCGCATTTAGCGCACATAGTTTTTCATTTAGTCTTAGATTAGCACTAACACCTATTCACCCCCCCTCTAGGTGTCTTTTTCAATTGGTATCAGAGCTAGTGCTCCTGATACTTAGGCTTAACATCCTAGGAGTGAGATCCTTTGCTTGCTAATCTTGTTTGTATTTGTTTGCTTGTTTGCACACATATAGTTTATATCATGGACTTCATGACCCCACCTAGCTTTGACCCTTCCAACATTGTTGTTTGGAAGTATAGGATGTCCATGTATTTGAAGACCCTAGGTTTACATGTCTTTCTTGCCGCTACCAAGAAATGCTACCTTGGTAATGGTGATCATATAGGGGCCAATGCACAAGCCCTAGAGGCTATTAGAAGCACATTACCTAAAGATTATCTTATGTGTGTTTCTAACATTGATTCCGCTTTTGCAGTGTGGAATCTATTATCAACAACCACCACCTCCGAGCTTCAAATGCCTATTCAACAAGAGGAGGAGACTAGTGGCGAATCCGATTCACAATGCTTCATGGTCCAAGGGAATGACTCCCTTGAGGTACATTCGGAATCCCACTTAGATAGTGATGATGCTAGTTCTTCATGTGATGATTTTGATGCCTATGCTTTAAATGAAGAACTATCTATTGTATGTGAAAAATTGATTGAAAAATATAAGATTTTGAAAAAGAAAAGTCTAGAAATTGAAAATGAAAATAAGAGTTTGCATTCTAAACTTGATAATGTTTTGCAAGAAAAGGTTGAGGTCTATAATGAAAGGGATTCATTGAGATCTAAATTGGAACTTGCACTAAAAGAAAATGAATTTTTAAAATCTAAAAATGATTGTGATACACTTTTGAAGAAAATGAAAACTTGTCTTCAAAAATTAATTTTGTTTTAAAAGAGAATGTTGCTTTGAAAAATAAAATTATTTCTATTTCTAATGATTTAGATGCATGTTTGAAGAAAAAGGATGTTTTACAAAATAAGATAGATGCACATGTTTGCCATGCTAGGGTAGTTCCATCACCTAATGCATGTACCTCTTCTTCTAGAATTAATGATGATATTTGTTTGCTTAATAAGAGTGTAGATTGTTTGGGCTCCACTTTGAGCCAATGTGTAGAAGGGCATACACGTTTGGAAACTTTGTTTCGCAAGAAACAAGTTCCATCTTTTCATGCACACCCTCCACGGCATACACATGCTCCTCATGGACACCATCACACGTATGCTCATGTGTACACTTGTACACATTGTGGACGTAGGGGCCACCTTGCTAAATTTTGTTTTGATAGATTAAATATTGATAATTTAGCAAAGAAATTTGTTTGGGTTAGAGAAGGTACTAACCCCCATGGACCCAAAAGAGTATGGGTACCAAAAACCACCCCTCCAATTTTTGATGTAGGTGTGGGCTCTCACATGACGTGAGAATGATGGCACCTTGGAGTGGATGCGTTCCGAGCCTAAAGGAGATCATTTGGATGCATCACCTTCAAGGGAAGAGATGGTGGGATGACCACCTTGGTTTGGAGAATTAGAGAAGTGCCCTCATCGGTTTTGGTATAAATCTCTAACTCTCATAGTTATTGTTTACATGCTCTCATATTCATTTGTTTCTAGCATGTTTTTCATTGTCTTTGGATTAGTATGTAAATGCCATAATTATTAGATCCTTGACATACATTTATAGTATTTGAGACACACATGCTTATATGAACCCATATTTAGTGTTCTCACCGTTTGTTTAGCTATAATGTACATCATGAATCTAATACATGTGAATTTACATAGTAATCATGTTTTGGTTTTGTCATGATGAGTTTTAGCTTGATGCTTCATGTGGTGATAACATGTTTAAATGTAGATTTTATCAAAACTTGCATGTATGCATGTACACATAGTGAGAACAAATTGACTTTTATATGTTTGTACTTCATGCTCATTTGTACCCACTATATGCACATGTATAAGCTAGTTTTGATGATTCCTTCATTTATACTTGCTATGCCTATTTTCATGTTTTTACTTCATGTATATGTATTTTGAATTCAAACCTAATAAATATACATGTATACCCATGAGTCTTTTGCCTTCATGCAAATACTTTTAATAGACTCGTTTACGGTTGGGATATGTATGTATATTGTTAAATTTGGATGAATCATACATATACCTAGAAGTTTGATAAAAGAATTTTTGATGAATCTTTGCTTGTTTTATATAGCAAAATAATATTCGTGTTTGTTTTGATACTTCATATTTTGAATATATGTTTAGATGTTAGTTTTCATTAAGACTAGGATTTATATTTGTACATATGATGGGCTACAAACAAATCTATATATGTTTGGGATTGAATGCTTGTTTGTTCCCATTAGATGTGCTAGTATAGTCTAGTTTTGATGATTCATACATTTTAAACTTGTATTCCATTTTTGATATTTGTTTTTATGATTATGAGTTTTCATTTCATGTATATGTGTATTTTGCCAAACTTGAAGATATACATGTATACCCCGTGAGTCATTTGCCTTTCATGCAAATATCTATTATGGACTCAAAGTGTGTTTAAGGGATATGTATGTATACTTCTTGTGTTGACAAATCATACATATACCTTGAAAAGAATTGGTATCAAATTGTTTTAATGAAAAGCTAAATTTTCATACTTTTCATGCTTTTCATGTTTTCCTTAAATTGGTATTTAAACTTCATGTATATGTTTACCTTGTCCAAACCATTAGATATACATGAATATCCTTTTTGAGCCACGTGCCTTCATGCATATATCCTTGTGGACTCGTTTGTATCTTAGATATGTATGTATACTTTGGTTTGTATTAGACATACATATGCCTTGAAGATTAAATAATATTAATTTTTAGTTTTCTTGTTTAAAGGAATAATTGAACTTAATTGAACAAACTTTCATGATTGTGATCTCCATACTTGACTTGTACACTCACATTTATTATTTGCTCATGTTTTATTTTCATGAGACATTTTTATGCTTAATTGGATTAGAGTGTTGATTATCATGTGGATTTCATTTTTATGAAAAATGATTTGTATTTATTCCTTGCTTGAAGGATTTCGTACTAGTTAACAAAACTTTTCATTTTAACTAGTTCATATTCTTCGTTATAATATGAGATATACACTTGACCCTATTCTTTCAATTGGTATCATTGAACACTTTTAATTGGTATCAATTTTTGATCTTTTTGTATACTCATATATGTTTTGTATATGTATGCTTACTCTTTCAAGAATATCAATGTCAATTGGTATCTAATTTTCATACGTATATATAAACTTGTTTATGCTAAGCTTGAAAAATTTTCTATTGTTTGATTTGTTTTCAATTGGTATCTTAACAAGCTTATGCATATGTTTAGTTGGTATTTCATAAAGGGGAGAAAATTTGATGTTGTCTTTCAATTGGTATTTGATTTCCACTCCCTTGCTTTATGTTAAAATATAGTTTCAAATTGGTATCATATGTTTAAAAGAACACATTTCTCTTAATGATATCAAGATGTTTATGTTAAATGTTTTAAATTGGTATCTCAAAATTTTGTTTAAGAAAAACATATTTATTTTACATTGCCTATATGTGTATAAATTCATGTTGAGTATATCTTGTATTGAAGAGCTTGACAACTCTTCCTTATGTGGTACACATGTGTAGGGGGAGCTTCACATCTCCTTTTATGCATTACATATTTTGTGTTATGTGAAATAGGGCGTGTCTTCCTTTCTTCATGTAACTCATATGTGTAGGGAAGCTAACTTAGCGTCTTCCTCTTCATGAATGTATATAGCATATAACATTTATTAATCTTTGTTTATCTTCATTTGGTATCAAGATGCTTCATTGACATATTTTTAATTGATATCATGTTTGTAGTCACCCCTTATTGACTTTGTTTTTGTTTTAGACAAAAAGGGGGAGACCATTGTTTGCATTGTTTTGATTGACACAAAAAGGGGGAGAAAAATTTTTACCCCTCATTTTATTTATAGTTTTTGAATGTTTACCCCTTTGTTGATGATTGACAAAAAGGGGGAGAATTATTTGTGAGTTTTATATATATGCATAGTTATGTTTTTGCATATATTAAGTTTAATATAGTTTAATGTATGTTTATTGGTATCTAGAGCATGCTTTGCTTTAAATATTTCATTGGTATCTAGAACCTTTATTGTTTATGCATATTTGTGCATTCATGTTTTTAAGAGCCTTCATTGCATATTATTATGTTTATTTGGCTATGCATGAGTTAAGGGGGAGCTTCCTTGAAGCTTTACTTTAATCCATGTATATATAACTCCATGAGTTTTGTCATCATCAAAAAGGGGGAGATTGTTGGCCCAAAGGCCTTCCACCCTAGTTTTGATGATGATCAACTCATGTAGTTATGTTTACTAATAATCTTGTGATTTTAAGTTTCAGATCATTAGCAAGATATTAGTTTGGTGATAGCTTCAACAAGAGGAGTTTAGAAGCTTATCATGGTGATTCCGGTGCTCAAGCTTCAAGATCTTTCCTTTGCACTCGGTGGATCGCGTTTGGGAGCAAGTCTACTTGAAGATGGAAGATCGTCAAGAGACTTAGGTATCCTAGTTTAGATAGTGTGTTTAGATCCATTTGTAAAGCTTAGTATAGTTGATATGCTCAAGTGCACAAACACACACGTTTTTTATGTTTTGGATTTGGTTTTCATGAATAGTTTGATCAAAACCAAGTTTACATGTTTTATATGTATATTAGATGTGCTCTATATACATACATGCTTATATGACTTATACAAACTTAGTTTGACGTACCTATTCATGTAGTTTTATGTTTTGGTATAAAACATATTTTTTGAAATAAAAGAACAAAAACTGTGATATATTTTGTGAATGTATATTGGACCTATGTCCATATGCATCATTCTTAATAATGTTCAAATATCATGTTTTTGTATTTCTATAAAGTTTTAGGAAAAATCAGATTTCCTATTGAAAAGCCAAGTTTGATAAAAATACTAGTTTTGGTTTTTGATAAAATTGGCAAGACACAAAAATGAATTGATATGATTGATATATGTCTTGAAAATCTTTATCACATGTTTATGTTTCAATATAAAATGTTAAAATAAGTTTTATAGAATTTTCAGAAAAAGATAAAAGATTTTTATAAAAGATTTTTCCCAATTTTTCTGATCTGATTTTGTGCTGACAGGCTGGTCGGTCGACCGGGACGGTCGACCGCACCAAGGGACGGTCGACCGGACCGGTCGACCGACGTGCACAGACTTGTGCACGTCTGCAGCACAGTGGTCCGGTCGACCGGACGGTCGATCGCTGCAGAGAGCTCTGCTCTCTGTTTATTTCGGTCGACCGGGCGGTCGACCGGAGGTTCCAACGGGTCATAATATGACCGTTGGACGGTCGACCGGCCGGTCGACCGTTAGGCCAGTCAGGCTGACACGTCAGCCTAACGGCTAGTTTTCTATTTGGCCTATATAAACCCCATCTCTTTGGGATTTTGGCTAAGGTTTTTACAAGAGAAAAATACCCTGTTTTCAGAGTTTTAAAAACAAGTATTTAAAAGAGTTTTTGTGCTAAAAAGATTGATTCTTATTTGTTTTGAGTTTTTGGAAATCAAAGAAAAATAGATTTTTGGGATTTTGATTTGGTCTTTTATTCCTATCATCTACAAGAGATTTCCCAAGAAGTTTTTCTTTGTTGCTTGTTTCCAAAAACACCTAGTTTTCCACACTTGAGCTATCACCTATCCTAATCTATTTAGGATCTTGTTTTGTGGAAAAGAAAAGAGAAAAGAAAAGAGAGCTTGAGTTTGTGGTTTTTGGAACCACTTATTGTAAACCCTCCTTGCTTTTGTGAATCCCTCTTCGGTAGAGGTGATCGGAGTGGTATTGGTTTGGATCCCTATTTGGTAGAGGTGATTGAGATTGGTTGTGAGCCTCTTCGGTAGAGGTGTTGTTGTTGTGGTTGTTGTATTGGCTACGGGCCTTATCCCTCTTCGGTAGAGGTGGATTGTGGTTGTATAGCCTCGGTGGCTTTGTAAAGGTTGAGAGAGGAGTTTGGTACTCCTATAGTGGATTGGGAAATCCTACACGGTGGTGTAGGCGGGGATGTAGAGTTGGGTACTCGAACCTCGAAACAAATCTTTGTGTTAGGGTTTGATCCAATTTCTCTCAACTCTATTCTCTTTACATTTGTGCAAAGCATCATACTTCATTCATATCATATTTGCTTGTGTTGAGCATAATTCATCTTGTCATATCATATCTATTTGCTTGTGTTGTGCCTTGCATAATCCATATTGCTATATCCTTGATTGCTTGGTTTGATTGTGTGTGCACATTGATTGGATTGCTTGTGTGTGTGCCCAACTTATACTCATCCAACAAGAGCTTCACATAGCGCCTCAACCCATTTCAAGGGGAATCAAGGGGAGTTAGTTCAGAGCCTCGAAAGGGAAATTCGGCTACACTTGTTGGATTGTACTAAGTGTGTTGCAAGATTTGCATTAGCTTCCGCATTTAGCGCACATAGTTTTTCATTTAGTCTTAGATTAGCACTAACACCTATTTACCCCCCCCCCTCTAGGTGTCTTTTTCAAGTACAACTCACTCAACAGAAGGAGTTGATTCAGGACATCACAAAATTGGACTTAATGCTGGTACGAGGAACTGATAAGTCAGGACAGTTAATGACTTTTCAAATTCAATCAACCCTGATGAATGAGATTAAAGAAGCTCAAAAGGAAGACCCCAGATTACAGAAATTTAGAGCTCAAGTAGAGGCGGGATTAAGGACTGATATCCATATTCATTCAGATGATGCACTTTATTTTGGTAACAGAATTTGTATTCCCCAAGGAGAAGTTCGACAGAAAATTCTGGCAGAGGCACACAGTTCGGCTTATTCCATACACCCAGGGGGAACTAAAATGTATCAAGACATAAAGCAGCAGTTTTGGTGGAATGCTATGAAGAGGGAGATAGTTCAGTATGTGGCCAAGTGCCTGGTTTGCCAACAGATAAAAATAGAACACCAGAGAACAGCTGGACTTCTACAACCCTTACCAATACCCGAATGGAAGTGGGAACATATCACCATGGATTTTGTCACGGCTCTACCCCGCAGTCCTAAGGGTAATAACGCAGTATGGGTAATCATCGATCGCCTCACAAAATCAGCTCACTTCATACCATTCAGAGTAGGTCAAACAACAGAAGTTCTAGCAGACAAATATATGAAGGAAATAGTTCGCCTACATGGAGTTCCAGTTAGCATTGTATCGGATAGAGATATGAGATTCCGATCACATTTCTGGGAAAGTCTCCAAGAAAATCTAGGAACTCGTCTGAAATTCAGTACTTCATATCACCCCCAGACAAACGGACAATCTGAACGAACTATCCAAATTCTTGAAGACATTCTGCGAGCCTGCATGATTGACTTCAAAGGGTCATGGGAAGATTATCTTCATTTGGCTGAATTCTCTTATAATAACAGCTATCAGGCCAGTATCAAGATGGCTCCGTATGAAGCCTTGTACGGTAGAAAATGTAGGTCACCGTTATGTTGGGACGAAGTCGGTGAGAGAAGACTTTTGGGGCCAGATATATTAATTCAGACAACAGACAAAGTCAGAATTATTAGAGATCACCTCCGGGCAGCACAGAGCCGACAGAAAACTTGGGCTGACACTAACAGAAGACCATTGGAATTCAGAGCAGGTGATCATGTATTTTTAAGGATATCACCAACAAAAGGGGTAATCCGATTCGGTACTCATGGGAAACTTAGTCCGAGATATATCGGCCCATTCGAGATTTTGGATCGAGTGGGAGATGTAGCTTACCGCTTGGCATTACCGCCGTCATTAGAAGGAATTCATAATGTCTTTCACATATCACAGTTACGGAAGTATGTCAAGGATGAGAGTCATATTCTAAATCACTCTGAACTGGAACTACAACCAGATCTATCTTATAAGGAACAACCGATGGCCATTCTGGACAAAAGTATCAAGACTCTGAAAAATAAGGCAATACCGTTAGTATTGGTTTCTTGGAATAGGCATGTTCCAGGGGAGGCCACGTGGGAACGAGAGGATGTTATTCGAGAGCGTTACCCTCAACTATTTACATCTTAGTTGGTAAAATTCTTTCTTCCTATTCTTCTCTACCGTCATATTCCCCTTCCTGAAATTTCGAGGACAAAATTTTTTTGCAAGGTGGATGGATTGTAACACCCAATCCTTAGAATACGTACTCAGATGCGTATCCTGGTTTGTTAAACACTTTGTTATTTTATTTATTATTTTCTCTTCTTTATTTCTCGTACAATGGAAGTACTATATTATTTGATCTCTCTGGTAATCCAATTGGGTCAATTTTAGTTTTAAACACTATTTCCCAATATTCTAGATTTTTCATGATTTTTCAGATTTTTTCTGAATTATTTTTTTTATACCTTAAAATCGGGATTAATCGGTACCGCTGGTTTATTCCTGAATTTTTAATTTACAACTGGGGTCAAATTTTGAGAAACCGCTTTCACATATCTACTTAGAATAATATTTACTATCTTAATTCTTTTTTGAGAATTTTCAAAATTTGACAAATTTCTGCCGGATTTGGCGTCGACCGATATTGGCGGCCGATTCCAAGATTTTTAATTTAAAAACTATAAATAATTTCTTGAAACGAATTTCACCATGATTCTTAAATAATATTCTTGATTTTTGAGAATTTTTGCGGGTCGTTCCGAGATACTTGATTTTCGGATAATTTCGGTATTTTTCCGAAAGTTTTCCGCATTCGCAACCGAATCCCGGGAATCCGCCACTCTAATTATTTTCACTTTTTCTTCCAAGAGAATATCTTATTTTTTTCATTTTCTTTTCCTTTTTCCTTTTTCTTTCTTTCCTTTTCCTTCCACCAAATTCTCCATTCTTCCAATACTTTCTACAACTTTCCACCAAAAATATCTTCTCCTTCCACCAAAAATATCTTCTCCAAAATATCTCAAACCACTCAAATCCCTCTCCCATCACCATGGCCGGCCAAGAGACACCTCACCTCTCCATTTTTTCAAAAAACCCCCTCTCTAAATATTTATTTACATCACCTTCACAAATCCAATTCCTATATAAACCTTTCCTTCTTCATTTCACTTCATTTTTCTCTTCACCAACACCTTAACCACCACCAACTCCTCCTTCATCTCCACCACAACCACCACCACTAAAACTTCTCTAACTTCCTACCTTCATCTTCTTCCTCCTCCCTCTCCATTTAAACCACCACAACTTCAACAACTCCACCAAAGTTTCCACCTTCTCCTTTACCTTTTCCAAAACTACCACTACAACAAAACCTCTCCACAAACCACCACCCCATCATCTTCTCTAAGGGCCGTCCACCTCCTTTGGATTGGGGCCGAGCTCTTCTTCGTCGGTAACCCCTCCGGTGATTATTCCGGTAATCGTTTACGATTATTCCGGTAATCATTATGGTGAGGCTTACAACGACAACAACTAACATCACCATTACCCCTACTATTTTCCACCACCATCTTCACTTCCACCATTAATTTCACCATCACAACACCACCTCCATCTCCACTACTTCCACCTCCAAACATCACCTCCTTCACTTTCTTTTTACTCCACCAAAATCCATCTTCTTTATCAAATACCACCACCAACAAAATCACCTTCCCTTTCCTCTCCTCCTCCCTCTCCTTGGGGCCGGCCACTCCCTAGGCCACCACCAAGGGGTGGCGCACCACCCTAGGGCCGGCGGCCACCCAAAAGGCCAAGCCTCCTTTCCTTTGCTCGCTTGGTATTTTCCTCTCCCGGGAAATCGGACGCGCAAAGCTTGAAAAGTGGCGTTTTAGGCGAGTGATTTTCCTCGCCAGAAAATAGACTTGTATTAAAATCATTATTATGTTGTCCTTGGTAGCAGTGCGATGTGGTTGTACAGGTGTGTGTGTTGTAATCTATGGATATGTCCCGGACTGATATATTATAATGCTTGTAATAGGATAGAACAACTCGTGCGACCATTCAGCCTCCGGTCTCTCACCATCTCGAAAGAGAGGTGATTGGGACCGTCAGGTTTCTCAACTCTATCTGGTTAGCATACTTAGCGCTCAGCGCTTTATTCACTAAATCCGTCCAGGCAAGTTGCTACCGGACCTTCCACTCGTATTCTAAAAACGAGTCGTCCCGGTAACCTCGCCAAGCGTATTAGTGTCTAAACTCTGTTCGCTACCTGTGCCTCCAGCATACTCAGCTCCACTTGGTTGTATCACTTGTCAACCGATATGTTACCACCCGACATACTACTACCAGATAATTTCCCCTTGTTATTACATGACTTGTCACTTGACGAATATCACCCTCTTGTCATGCTATCACTTGACACCCGGCATGATACACTTGACTCTTATAATTATCACGACTACGAGAATGATGACCTGACATCTTGATTTCTACTTGATACATGATAGTACATACTGTACTCCTGAGATACATGTATTCCTGACTTATTTCTGTTCATTCCCGGAATCTGATAAATACATAATAAATCATAAAAAGGAACAACTTGCATCGGGTCGGGGGAAACTTGCGGCTATCAATACATGTTCGTGTTTATAGTGGTATTAGGTATGTTGTGCAACTAAAACTTCCGGTCTGACCTGTGGGCCTCCAGGAGACCGAGGGGAGAGCTGGCTCCTCCATCTTGGTACCATCTTGATAAGGGCATCCATAAGACCCTCCTGAATCGCCTTGCGGTAGGTTCCGTCACCAAGCAACGGAACATCCTGGGCCGTGGTCCCGGGTATGCACGGGACCCACTGTAAACATTGTTCGTTGATACCCCCGCTGGTTTCCAATAACAACCTTGCTTTACTCAGATGTGGATATATGTGTGCTGGGACGCTAGTCCACATATCTAGACATCAGGGTAAGACGAGTAATAATAATATTAAAAGATGCCAACTATGGATCCATTGTGTGCTTTACCGAGTTTGTCGATATATTCGGGTTTTTCTATTACGTTGTACCTCCTTTACATGCTTTCTCATACACTTATCTCTTATGCCACTTGGCTGTAACCTGAATAGTTGTTGGGAGATTCTGACTCCCTTGAATTTGTATGTTCAGGTTCTGAAGCTTGGATTGAAGTGGAGCCATCCACCGAAGATCAAGTTTTCTTCTCAGAGCAGGCTGACTAATCTTGGTTCCTTTTGTACCCGACTCTTCCTTCCAGCTTGCGGGACTTTCCTTCAGCTCGTGAGCATCTTGTATTCATATTGTAAATTTTACTTTTGTACCTGGCTGTGATATACGATACATGTAATAGTATATCACACTCTGTGAGAACTTTGTGAATTGTACTCCTTAAGTTGGCATGTGTATAAATACTACGTATTGTGGTACTGTGATTCTTGCCTGTACTGATGCTTAGCGTATATACGTAAGGGTACTTATGACCTGCGTATATACGTCGCAGCAATGTCTCCGTTCCCTCGGGATCGGGGCGTTACAAGCGCGCAGCGAAAGCTGACGGACCCATGATATGCTGAGAAGCGACGCGGAAGCTTGTTTGTTTTCTTCCTTGATTTTGATTATTTTATATCTTCCTACTTTATGAAAATTTCGAGGATGAAATTTTGTTAATGTGGGTAGAATGTAATATTCCCTAACTAATGATACTGCATTTCTATTTTTTTATATTAAATTTATTTATTATAATCGATTAATCTATTTTGTGCATGAGCATAAATACGTGTATATACATAATAGATATATGTTCATGATTTGTATCTATATAGATATGAGTGTATTTGAAATTATATATTATTATTAATTAAATTGATTTATAACTCATATTTTGTCTATTTCTTACAAATATAATTTAAAGTTATTATCAGTTTTATTTATTAGTTATAATTTATAATTCTTATTGTTAATACCTATTTATTTGTATTAGGATATTTAAAATCATTTTCCATTTAAGCTATTACTATGAATTGTTAGTAATATTTATTAATTATTTGTTTGAAATTGATATTATGTTTAATTGATGTTGTGGTTATTATTTCATTATTAATTTCTATATTTCCTTTTCCCCCAAGCCCATGATTCCATTCCCATTCTTTTATCTCTCTCCCTTTCATATAAGCCCACATCATTTTTATTCAACCCGTTAGCCCATACCCAATCCATACCCATTACCCTTTTATCCTAACCTATACTCGTTATCTACATAACTTGAAACTCACAACCCATTATACCCCCCCTCTATATAATCCTATGCTAGTCCTCACCCTAATCCTAATCTTACTAATCCATCTCCTCTTCTTCATCTCCCCATGTGGGCAGCCATCTTCCCCTTCAGCAGAGCATGGCACAACACCCCAGATTTGCCGCTGCCCATGGCCGAACACCCCCACTCCGGCGAGCACTTGGCAGCGCCAACACCTCCCTGCGCCCCTAGCCTTCTCCTCAGCCACTCCCCCCATGAACTCGCGCCAGCACTCCTCCATCCCGAGAGATAGCCCTTCCGTCAGAGCTCCTACAACCAAGCTCCCTGACACACCCGAGCCAATCCCCTTGGCAGAACCCCAGCCCTACCGAGCCTTGCCTCCCCAACCCCATAACAACACCCCTCCATCCATCTCCTCCCATGGCTGAGCACCCTCGTCGACAGTGGACCCGCGCACGCTCCTTCCCCGTGCGCACACAGGCCACCCCCAGCGCCTACTCACACTCCCCTGGCACACTAATAGCTGAGCACAGAACCCCCTTCTCAATCTCCAAGAACGAAACCCCACTTCATGACACTCCAGCCCAACTCCCCTTCACCATGGCCATTGTCCCCTTTTTCCCTTGTCGTAGGGACCCGCCGGAGCCCGATTTCCTCCGTCGGCGAGCGCGAGGATACCCCATCTCTCTCTGGCATTCCATCGACATCCTCCGTGGCCTCCGCCCCCTCCGCTGGAGCCTCAATCAGAGCGCCTCAAGCTCCCATGGTTGTGAGTCCTCTTCCCCTCTCTTCATATTTTTGTGCTTTGAATTAGTATCATAGCGTATGTATGTCAATATCTACAAGTTTGCATGAAATATGTTTAGTGTGTGCATGGATTTATTAAAGTGCTATTGTGTGTACGTGCGTGGATATTTGCATGGGGTGTGTGTGTATTTTAATTCATCCAAGTGTGTGTGTGTGTGTGTATGTGTGTGTAGTGTATGCATGAGAATGTATGTGTATATATATTAAATGTATTTATGTTAGACACCCGATGTTACACTTGACCTGATTGGACATCAGACTCTAGTACTGATTGACTCTATCCATCTGATTCATAGACTATGATAGACACCTGATTGGATATCTGACTAAACACATACTCTACCGTGTGCTATCCACATTAATATTTATTTATTTTATTCATGCCATTTCTTATTCCAATATGTATATTTTCTTTATCTGCTCACATGTCATATGCACATGCACTTTCTAGTTTATTCTTACATTTACTAGGAGTTCTGACTCCCTGAATTTGCATATCCAGATCTATGACTTTTTATTACTGATTAGGTATTGGGAGAGGATCACATGCACATGAGGAGCTGGAGTCTTTCTTTCTTTCATTTTAGGTATTCTTGCTCTTTTATTCATGTTATTTCCTGATTCTATCCATATCGCATCTAGTTGTCATTTCTTTCCTTTATTCATCTGCTATCATTGTGTTAGATATTTATATGTCATATTACAGTGATATTAGATTATCATAATAGATTTTATAGCTTGTTTAGGTTACGTTAGGCTTAGCGTATGTGCGTGGGGTATTCTCCTCGTGTATATACGTCGCCGACCCTCGTCGCGACTCTGATTCCACTTATTTTGGGAAGCAGGGCGTGACAGGGTTTCATTTAGTATCAGAGTCAGGTTTGACATAAAATGAGGACCTAATTCTTAACGGTAACTTGAAAAATGTTATACTAATACTGCAATATACATATATTATCCATATTATGATATTGAGTCCACTTGAAAATTGACCGTCCTCCCTTTGAAAATCTATCTATTTGATCTTCTGGTATCCCTGATTTCAACTATTTTTCTAGAGTGAACTTTGGTTCCATTTTGATGTAAATCACCTAGAGGGGGGGGTGAATAGGTGATAAAGCTAATCTAGAAACTAAATGCGCTAAATGCGGAAGCTTAAAATAAATTTGCAACACACTTAGTACAACACACAAGTGTAGCCGAATTCCCGTGAAGGGCTCTAGACTAACTCCTCTTGATTCCCCTAGATATGGGTTGAGGTGCTATATGAAGCTCTTGTGGTTAAGTATAAGTGAGGCGCACACAAACAACCAAGCATATAAGATGAATAGGCAATATGAATATATGCAAGGCAATACAAGCAATAAATGATATGAAGATATGAATGATGCTTTGCACAATATAAAGAGAGAGTTTAGAGACAAGTGGATCAAACACAAACACAATGATATGTTCCGAGGTTCGAGCCCCTAGCTCTACGTCCCCGCCTTCACAAAGAAGGATTTCTAATCCACTAAAGGAGTACTGAACTCCTCTCTCAACCTTACAATGCCACCGAGGCAATACAATCACAATCCACCTCTACCGAAGAGGGACAAGGCCCGTAGCCAACAACAAACACAATCACCTTTACCGAAGAGGGATCCAAACAATACTACTCCGATCAACCTCTACCAAAGAGGGATACACAAATACAAGGAGGGTTTACAACTAGTGGTTTCTTTCAACCACAAATAATCTCTCTTTTTCCCACAAACAAATGATCCTAATAGAATAGGATAGGTGATAGCTCAAGTGGAAAAACTAGGTGTTTTGGAAAACAAAAACTCAAAGAAATAATCTTGGGAAAACTCTTGAAGATAATGGAAATGAAGAACAAACACAAATCTCCCAAAATTCTATTTCCTTTGATTTTTTTAAAAACTTAAAACAAATAAGATGAATCCTTTTTGGCACAAAACTCTTTTGAAAACTTGTTTAAAACAGCAGAGAAAGTCTGAAAATTTTAGTTCTAAAAATCTTAGTTAAAACCCCCAAGAAATGGGGTATATATAGGCCAAACCAGAAACTAGCCGTTAGGCTGATCTGGCAGCCTGACAGGCTAGCGGTCGGCCGGCCGGCCGACCGCCAACGGTCAGAAATATGACCGTTGGGCAAACCCGATCGACCGCACGGCCGACCGCCCAGATACAGAGAGCAAAGCTCTCTGGTCCGGTCGGCCGCCCGGCCGACCGTCCCTGTGTCTGCCAAACGTGCACAAGCCTGTGCACGTCGGTCGACCGCAAGGGTCGACCGGCCTTTGGTACGGTCGACCTGCGGTCGGCCGTCCTGGCCTGTCAGCCACTGCTCTGGGTCAGAAACACATGTTAAAAATATTTCTAAAAATTCTTTTATCTCTTGTAAAAATACCCAAAAATAGTTTTACCATTTTGCATTGATATATAAACTTGTGATAAATATTTTAATTCAAATATCAAGCATATGAAACTATTTTTGTGTTTTAACATTTTTACCAAAAACTAAAACTTGTATTTTATCAAACTTGTATTTTTCAACACATGAATAGGAAAGTCAAAATAAGTTTGTATAAGAAGTTTAAGAATGCATGTATAGAAAGAATCTACTATACATAAACCAATTAAACTTGTTTTGATCAATTATTATGAAAACAAATATCGGTTTAAACTAAAAACCGAAAAACTAATATCCAAATATAAAAACGTGTGTGTTGTGCACTTGAGCAAATCAACTATACTAAGCTTTACAAATGGATCTAAACACACTAAACTAAAGGATACCTAAGTCTTCTTGATGATCTTCATCTTCAAGTCGACTCGGTCCAAACACCATGATCCAACGAGCATGACTATGTATCATCTTGATGCTCGGGCCCTGGAATCACCATTTGAAAGCTTTCAAACTCCTCTTTTTGAAGCAATCACCAACTAATATCTTGATTAATGATCTGAGACTAAAAACACAAGATTATTAGTAAATATAACTACATGAGTTAATCATCATCAAAACTAGAGAGGAAGGCCTCCGGGCCAACAATCTCCCCTTTTTGATGATGACAAAACTCATGGAGTTATATATGCATGGATTAAAGTTAAGCTTCAAAGAAGCCCCCTTAACTCATGCATAAAACAAATAAACAATAAATATGCAATAAAGGCTCTTAAACATGAATGCATGTATATGCATAAACAATAAAAGGCTCTAAATACCAATGAAATGTTCAAAAACAAAACATGCTCTAGATACCAATTAAAATTAAACTAAATTAAACTTAATATATGCAAAACATAAATATGCATATATAAACCGAAATCTTTCTCCCCCTTTTTGTCAATCATCAATAAAGGAGTAAAAAAACAAAACAAAATCTTCTCACCCTTTTAATACAAAGAATCAATCATCAATAAAGGGTAAAGCAAAACTAGATCAATAAATTTTTCTCCCCCTTTTTGTTCGAAACAATGAATCAACAAAAGGGTTAATAAAGACAATGTTCTCCCCTTTTTGTCTAAAACAAAAAACAAAACCAAATAGGGGTGACTATCAATTAAGATATCAATTGAAAATATGTCAAAGTAGCATCTTGATACCAATTGAAAGTAAACATAGATCAATCAACAAATGGTATATGCGATATACATTCATGAAGAGGAAGATGTGAAGCTTCCCTACATAGATACATTACATGAAGGAGGGATGACAAGCCCTAATTCACATAACGTACACTATGCAATGCATAAGAGGAGATGTGAAGCTCCCCCTACACACATGTATCACATAAAGAAGAAGTTGTCAAACTCTTCAATACAAGATACACTCATCATGAATCTATATGTGGAAGAGATGTTAAACTCTCCTTGCATATAGGCAATATAAATCAAAACTTTTGTATTTATTTTCTAAAACAAAATTTTGAGATACCAATTTAAAAACATTCAAATAAGCATCTTGATATCAAAAAGAGTATTTTCCTTTTTAAGTATATGATATCAATTTAAAAATTTTTATTTTCTATCATAAAGCAAGGGAGTGGAGATACTACCAATTGTAAATATGAAAATCGAATTTTCTCCCCTTTATGAAATACCAACAAAAACAATGTTCACTTTTATTTTAACAAGCCTACGCATTGTTTAAAAAAAAATCAATTTGAAGAATCAATGGAAAATAAGGTTTGAATTAAGAATACCAATTGAAAGCTAAATCAATTGAAACAAAATTGAAGCTCAAGCTTAGCATAAACACAAACATATATATATATATATGTATGGAAAATAGATACCAATTGAAATTGATATTCTTGGAATTGAAAGCATACATACATACAAACATATATGAGTATACAAGAAAGGTCAAAATTGATACCAATTGAAAGAATTTCAATGATACCAACTGAAACAACAATAATATCAAATGTATATCTCATATAATCTACCACCCAACACATGCTTATGTTTAAAAGATTTTCATTGTAAAGCATACACAAGGCATGGTCTCCCAACTAACCGCCCTTGGATGGTAGGGGTTTTCAAAAAATAGGTTTAGAAAATAAGGTTTGTTTGAAAAACTCTACCAAATGAAGAATATCGCAACTAGTTATATGAATTGTAAACTAGTACGAAATCCTTCAAGTAAGGAATAAAATAAAAATATTTTTCATGAAATATGAAATCCACATGATAATCAACACTCTAAGCCAATTAAGCATAAATATGACTCATGAAAACAAACACATGAGTAAACAATAAATGAGAGTGTACAAATACAATGTGAAGGTCATAATCATGAAGGATGGTCAATAAGCTCAATATTCCTTGAAACATGAAAACATGGAATTCATCAAAACTATTTAATCTTCAAGATATATGTATGTCCTATACAAATTAAAGTATACATACATATCCAAACACAACGAGTCCACAAAGATATATGCATGAAGGCACGTGGCTCAAAAAGGATGTATATGTATAACAATAATTTGGATAAAATGGACATATACATGAAGTTAAACATGAACACTAAAACATGAAACAAATCCAAAAATGGGAATACAAGTTTAAAATGCATGGATCATCAAAACTAAACTATACTAGCACATCTAATGGGTTCAAATAAGCATTCAAGCTCAAACATATAAAGATTTATTTGTGGCCCACTATATGCACAAATATATACCTAGTCTTAATGAAAACTAACATCTAAACTTGTAATCAAATCATGAAGCATCAAAACATGATATAAATCAACATGATAAACATAAACATGATTATTATGTAAATCCACATGTTATTAAACCTATGATAAACATGATAGCTAAACAAATGGTGAGAACACAAAATATGGGTCCATATAAACATGGGTGTCTCAAAAAGCTATACATGTATGTCAAGATTCTAATAATCATGGCATTGACATAATAATCTATAAACATCCAAAACATGTTATAAACAATGATCATGAAAAGCATGCAAATATAAATGGGAGTTAGAGATCGATACCAAAACCGATGAAGGCACCTCTCCAAGTCTCCAAACCAAGGTGGTCCTCCCACCAAACTTCCCTTAAAAGTGATGCATCCAAAATGTTTCCTTTAAGTACGGAACGCATTCACTCCAAGGTACCTTCACTCTCACGTCATGTGAGAGCCCACTCCTACATCAAATACAAGAGGGGTGGTCTTTGGTACCCACAACTTTTTGGTTCCATGGGGGTTAGTACCTTCTCTAACCCAAACAAATTTATTTGCTAAATTACAATCATGTATACGATCAAAATAAAATTTAGCAAGGTGGCCCTTACGTCCACAATGTGTACAAGTGTACACATGAGCATACATTGTGTGATGGTGTCCGTGAGGAGCATGTGTATGCCGTGGATGGTGTGCATGAAAAGATGGAATTTGTTTCTTGTGAAACATGGATTCCAAACGTGTGTGGCTCTTGGCACATTGGCTCAAAGTGGAGCCCAAACAATCCATATTCTTCTTAAGCATGGAAATATCATTATCAATCAAAGAAGAAGTGTGGCATGCAATAGGTGAAGTGTGTGATACTACCCTAGCATGGCAAACATGTGAAGAAATATCATTTTTCAAAGATTTATTTTTATTTAAACAAACTTCTAATTCTTTTGAAATGAAGTCAATTTCTCTTTCTAAAGAATCATTTTCTCTTAAAACAAATTCAATTTTTGAAGACAAAACATCATTATTTTTCAAAATATTATCACAATCATTTCTATTTTTCAAAATCTTATTTTCTTTAAGTGAAAGTTCTAATTGAGATCTCAATGAATCCCTTTCATTATAGACCTCAACCTTCTCTTGCAAAACATTGTTAAGTCTAGAATGTAAACTTTTATTTTCTTTTTCAAGGCCTAGACTTTTCTTTTTCAAAACTTTATATTTTTCTATTAATTTTTCGCAAACAATGAAAAGTTCTTCATTTAAGGCATGGGCATCATAATCATCACATGAAGAATTAGAATCAAAACTATCTAGTTGAGTTTTCGATTGTACCTCAAGGGAGTCATTCCCTTGGATCAATTAGCATTGTGAATCGGATTCTCCACTAGTCTCCTCCTCTTGTAGAATTGGCACTTGAAGCTTGGAGGTGGTGGTTATGATTGTCAACATATTCCACACTGCAAATGCGGAATCAAAGTTAGAAGCAAGCAAAAGATATTATTTAGGAAGTGTGCTTCTAATGGCCTCAAGGGCTTGTGCATTGGCCCCTACATGATTGCGGTTACCAAGATAGCATTTCTTGGTAGCGGCAAGAAAGACATGCAAACCTAGAGTCTTCAAATAACAACTCATCATAACCTTCCAAATCTCAAGTCTAGAAATATCAAACATAGGAGGGCTATCCATGAGGGCAAACTATATGTGTGCAAACAAGCAAATGCAAATGTAGATTAGCAAACAAAGGATCTCACTCCTAGGATGTTAAGCCTAAGTATCAGGAGCGTAGGCTCTGATACCAATTGTAAATCACCTAGAGGGGGGGTGAATAGGTGATAAAGCTAATCTAGAAACTAAATGCGCTAAATGCGGAAGCTTAAAACAAATTTGCAACACACTTAGTACAACACACAAGAGTAGCCGAATTTCCCGTGAAGGGCTCTGGACTAACTCCTCTTGATTCCCCTAGATATGGGTTGAGGTGCTATATGAAGCTCTTGTGGTTAAGTATAAGTGAGGCGCACACAAACAACCAAGCATATAAGATAAATAGGCAATATGAATATATGCAAGGCAACACAAGCAATAAATGATAAGAAGATATGAATGATGCTTTGCACAATATAAAGAGAGAGAGTTTAGAGACAAGTGGATCAAACGCAAACACAATGATATGTTCCGAGGTTCGAGCCCCTAGCTCTACGTCCCCGCCTTCACCGAGAAGGATTTCTAATCCACTAAAGGAGTACCAAACTCCTCTCTCAACCTTACAATGCCACCGAGGCAATACAACCACAATCCACCTCTACCGAAGAGGGATAAGGCCCGTAGCCAACAACAAACACAATCACCTCTACCGAAGAGGGATCCAAACAATACCACTCCGATCAACCTCTACTAAAGAGGGATACACAAATACAAGGAGGGTTTACAACTAGTGGTTTCTTTCAACCACAAACAATCTCTCTTTTTTCCACAAACAAATGATCCTAATAGAATAGGATAGGTGATAGCTCAAGTGGAAAAACTAGGTGTTTTGGAAAACAAAAACTCAAAGAAATAATCTTGGGAAAACTCTTAAAGATAATGGAAATGAAGAACAAACACAAATCTCCCAAAATTCTATTTTCTTTGATTTTTTCAAAAACCTAAAACAAATAAGATGAATCCTTTTTGGCACAAAACTCTTTTGAAAACTTGTTTAAAACAGTAGAGAAAGTCTGGAAATTTTAGCTCTAAAAATCTTAGTTAAAACCCCTAAGAAATGGGGTATATATAGGCCAAACCAGAAACTAGCCATTAGGCTGATCTGGCAGCCTGACAGGCTAGCGGTCGGCCGGCCGGCCTACCGCCAACGGTCAGAAATATGACCGTTGGGCAAACCCGGTCGACCGCACGGCCGACCGCCCAGATACAGAGAGCAAAGCTCTCTGGTCCGGTCGGCCGCCCGGCCGACCGTCCCTGTGTCTGCCAAACGTGCACAAGCCTGTGCACGTCGGTCGACCGCAAGGGTCGATCGGCCTTTGGTACGGTCGGCCGTCCTGGCCTGTCAGCCACTGTTCTAGGTCAGAAACACATGTTAAAAATATTTCTAAAAATTCTTTTATCTCTTGTAAAAATACCCAAAAATAGTTTTACCATTTTGCATTGATATATAAACTTGTGATAAATATTTTAACTCAAATATCAAGCATATGAAACTATTTTTGTGTTTTAACATTTTTACCAAAAACCAAAACTTGTATTTTATCAAACTTGTATTTTTCAACATATGAATAGGAAAGTCAAAATAAGTTTGTATAAGAAGTTTAAGCAGGCATGTATAGAAAGAATCTACTATACATAAACCAATTAAACTTGTTTTGATCAACTATTCATGAAAACAAATATCGGTTAAACTAAAAACCAAAAAACCAATATCCAAATATAAAAACGTGTGTGTTGTGCACTTGAGCATATCAACTATACTAAGCTTTACAAATGGATCTAAACACACTAAACTAAAGGATACCTAAGTCTTTTTGATGATCTTCATCTTCAAGTCGACTCGGTCCAAACACCGTGATCCAACAAGCATGGCTATGTATCATCTTGATGCTCGGGCCCTGGAATCACCATTTGAAAGCTTCCAAACTCTTCTTTTTGAAGCAATCACCAACTAATATCTTGATTAATGATCTGAGACTAAAAATACAAGATTATTAGTAAACATAACTACATGAGTTAATCATCATCAAAACTAGAGAGGAAGGCCTCCGGGCCAACACTTGATTCTCGCTCTCTTTCTCAATTCTACTTCCCAGTCCTGTTTCTTGGAATCAGTTACTCCATTTTGAAACTGGTTAGCAGCGCACAGCGAAGACCCATGATATACTGAGAAGCGACGTGGAAGCTTGTTTGTTTTCTTCCTTGATTTTGATTATTTTATATCATCCTACTTTATGAAAATTTCGAGGACGAATTTTTTTTAAGGTTGGTAGAATGTATTATCCCCTAACTAATGATATTGTATTTCTATTTTTATATTAAATTTATTTATTATTAATGATTAATCTATTTTGTGCATGAGTATAAATGCGTATATATACATAATAGATATGTGTTCATGATTTGTATCCATACAGATATGAGTGTGTTTGTAATTATATATTATTATTAATTAAATTGATTTATAACTCATCTTTTATCTATTTCTTACAAATATAATTTAAAGTTATGATTAGTTTTATTTATTAGTTATAGTTTATAATTCTTATTTTTAATACCTATTTATTTGTATTAGGATATTTAAAATCATTTTCCATATTAGCTATTACTATGAATTGTCAGTAATATTTATTAATTATTTATTTGAAATTGATATTAATGTTTAATTGTTGTTGTGATTATTATTTCATTATTAATTTCCATATTTCCTTTTCCCCTAAGCCCATGATTCCATTCACATTCTTTTTTGCTTTCTCCCTTTCATACAAGCCTACATCATTTTTATTCAACCCGTTAGCCCATACCCAATCCATACCCATTACCCTTTTATCCCAACCTATACCCGTTATCCATATAACCCGAAACCCACAACCCATTATATCACCCCTTTATATAATCCTATTCCAATCCTCACCCTAACCCTAATCTAACTAATCCACCTCCTCTTCTTCATCTCTCCCATGTGTGGCAGCCCTCTTCCCCCTCGGCAGAGCATTGGCGTAGCACCCCAGATCTGCTGCTGCCTATGGCCGAACACCCCCTCTCTGGCGAGCACCTGGCAGCGCCAACATCTCCTTACGCCCCACGGCCTTCTCCTCAGCCCCCTCCTCCATGAACCCGCTCCAGTACTCCTCCAGGCTGAGAGATAGCCCTTTCGTCAGAGCTCCTACAACCAAGCTCCCTTACACACCAAGCCAATCCCCTTGACAGAACCCTAGCCCTTTCGAGCCTTGCCTTCCCAACCCTATGACAACACCCCCATCCATCTCCTCCATGGCCGAGCACCCCCGTTGGCAGCGCATCCGCGCATACTCCCTCCCCGTGTGCACACAGGCCACCCACAGCACCTACTCCCACTCCCCTGGCGAACTAATAACCGAGAACAAAACCCCCTCCTCAACCTCTAAGACCGAAACCCCACTTCATGACACTCCAACCCAACTTCTCTTCACCATGGCCATTTTTCCCCTTTTCCTGCCGCCGGGACCCGCCAGAGCCCGATTTCCTCCATCGATGAGTGCGAGGACACCCCACTTCTCTCCGGCATTCCATCGACATCCTTCGCGGCTCCGACGCCTCCGCCACCTCCGTCGGAGCCTCCGTCGGAGAGCCGCAAGCCTCCCCCATGGCTGTGAGTCCTCTTCCCCTCTCTGTATATTTTTGTGCTTTGAATATGGGTATAAATATCTATAAGTTTGCATGAAATATGTTTACTGTGTGCATGGATTTACAAAGTGTTGTTGTGTGTGCGTACATGGGTATTTGCATGGTGTGTGTGTGTGTGTGTGTGTTTTAATTCATCTAAGTGTATATGTGTGTGTGTAGTGCATGCATAAGAATGTATGTGTGTATATATAATATGTATGTATGTGTTTACTTGTATATATGTATTTATGTGTGCGTATACGTGTATGTATATAATGTGTACCTATGTGTTCGGTTGCGTGTTGCAGCATTTTAGAATCGTTCGTACGATCTGAACCAGTAATAGGAGACCCGCATTAGATCCGGATTCCTGTTCGCTGTGGAGCCAATACACTGGCGATTTAAAGATCAACCCATGTGTTGATTTAGAGATCTATACCAGTTCATGCAGTGAAGACTAGACGATGATTCGGATTCAAAACCGCTTCATTTCATGTGAGTGTTTATTGTCAATATGTATTTATGTTTTACTTTTATCATTTTATGTGACTTTTTGAACTATTTTACTAGTGTGATTATCTGTATCACTTCATGAGGTATCAGTGATTGTTTACCATATTTGTGTAGTTGATATGAGCTTGTATCAGTATCATTTCATGTTTTGGTAGTTTGTCGCTGTTGGCTTAGGCCTAACATTGGAAGACCTTTGACTATGAATAGATTTGATGATTGGTTGGATTAGTTTATATTTGAGCATCAGACGTATATGGACCTTATATTTTGATATTGAGATGATTACTGTTTTCGGATTCGGATCTAGTTATGATGTACGTTAGTATGTCTATGGATTTGATCTTGAGATGATTGGTTCGTGACTGTGATTATATGTATATTTTATGTTGAGTATTTATAAGACTTGTTAATTATTTATTTGGTGATTATTTAGATAAGAATTTAATTAGACTTAGCGAGAATTGGAGTTGGCTTGAGGCCGATATTTGTTTCAGAGGATTTTGAATAATGTACTGATAGGATTGATGTAATTGGATTTATAATTGTGAGTATTTGGGATTTATGTACAGATTATATCATTCGAGTACAGATGATGTTTTGTTAACATTGAGTATTAGAAGTAGACAGTTCTAGATTTCATGTAGCTTGAGGATGTCCCATTCCTTAGTTATGACCTTGATTGGGATTGAAAATATTAGTGATGTAACCTAGATGATAATCAGATTTAGATTTTAGATTTGACTGGTTTGGTATTTATATGAGTGGATATCTGGGTAATATTATCATTAGATTTGATTATTCATATTGATGGTAAAACATTGTTGACACTCGAAAAAGACAGGACTCCCGCATTCATCTTCAACCGGTCTGAACGACGTCTAACTTATCAAAATCTACAAAAGATAAGTCGAAGACAAGCTGATGACCAGAAATAAGGCAGCAACATGGATATTATTAATCCAGTAAAGCAGATAGTAAGCTAAAGTTGCCTTTAAAGAGACCCAAGCAGGCCTAAGACGCTAAACTAGCTCAATATTTAGCCTGGGCATAACCCCAAAGTAAGCTTTGTAGCTCCGCATGAAACTAAAAGTTTCACCTAAACTTAGTAGCTTCGCTTTGAAGCTAAACTATCAGCTTCGCATGAAGCTTTCCATTTAGCCTCGCTGGAGACTGATCCAAGAGTTTCGCGCCAGAAGCTCTATCCCTAGCTAAGTCATAGCTCCGCTATGGCCTGAATCTTAGCTTCGCACGAAGTAACTTCGTCTGAAGTTATGAGCTAGCTTTGCATGATCTAGCTCCGCAGTGGGCCTTGCCAGGTCATCAAGTTGACCGTTTCAAAACCCCATGAGGGGTTAATGGGTGAGCCCCATTAATTTAGTGGGATTAACGCCACTTTAAGTGGACGGTTACACCCGCCCACTTCGTCCCACATTAAGTGGAGGCAACTAAGCCGTAACGGTATGAGGACGATTGCTTGAACCCTTTAGCTTCACCAGAAGCTTAAAAAAAGCTTCGCGGAAAGACCATTTGTGAGCCTCGCATGAAGCTAATGACTAATTTAGCTTTGCTGAATTTAATGGGGCAGTTACACCCCACATTGGCTATAAATACCCCCCCTGTGGAAACTGACAAAAAAAAGGAGGAGAGGAGAGGATGGACATCCTTGGATAGAGAAGATATTGACTTGTAAAAGGCAAAATTTCTAGCAAAAGGGCTCTACTGATCTTCTGTTCTCCAATTCCCCGAACCAAGCGAGAAAGGAGTCTTATTAGGAGGCAGTCTTGATCACTTGATCAATTGCATCGTCAAAGGGATAAAGTGATCGCGCGCTGATCAAATCCCTACCGGTACATTTTCCCAAAAATCTTAGAGGAGTTCTACCTGCAATTTTCTTCCTGCAAAGAAATACTTGTAATTTCGCTCTTCAATCCTTTTTTTATAAGTTTTCCCACGAACAATAATTTTCAATGAAAAACAAGATGGCGACTCCGCTGGGGACATCAGTCTTCTGCCGTAACAAGGAGACAGTGTCGCAATGCAATAGTCAGAATCTTGAGCCCATCATTTTCAAAAACTTGGTCATTCATTTAGATTAAGAAAAATTCGAAGAATTGTTCTCTGAGGGTAGTCCAGTGCTCTACACTCGGAAGCAAGAAAGATCTCGTGGCCAAGGCTTCAGAGCAGAAGCCAGCCCTGGCCAGGCAAGTAGTCGGACTAGGCTCGTCCCAACTCCTCTCAGCCTCCACCGAGGCTACAGATGCCTTAAGCAAGGCTAATCAGGTTCCCTGCGAACCTAAAACTTCGCTTCCCAAGCTGATGTGGAGGCCTAAGCAGAAAGCTCCATGTGCAGCTTTAGGCGAAGTCCCACCAGGCGAAGTTCCACCGCAACTTCACCTATCACGCAAAGATAAGGGTAAATTCCTATCCGGCTTGGCAGTTTCGCCGAGGCTATTAACCGCGAGGCTAGATTGGCAACTCTGCCTTCGCCTAATCTAGGATTGGTAACTCCTCACGTCAACCTCGTTCTCCCAAGTGAAGTTTCTTATGGCGTGGCTAACTCAGCGCCAGTACCTCAGGGTGCGAGCAAAGTTCTCAGCCCCAAGGCTGGAACTGAAGCACTCAGCAGTGCTATCACCTTCGCAACAAAGCTGCGAATAAAGCACCACTGCATGCTCCGCTCTCCAAATCCTCAAGCGTTAAGTCCACTCTTCAAGGCGAAGCTAAGGAATCATCCTTGGGTGCTGATAGCGGTGCTAATGCAACTTCAGCACCTAAGGGTGCTACCAGAGCTTTCAGCTGCGAAGCTAGAACTAAAGCACTATCTAGTGCCAATCACCTTTGCGGTGATATAAAGGACGAGGCATCGTCCCGTGCTTCGCTTCCAAGGCCTTCAGATGCTGAATCCGCCCCTGCAAATGGAACTTAAGCAGAAAGGTGATTCCAAAATCACTTCTACATATCAATGAACGATCTGCTCGAGTCTTCGCACTGGATCGTTTAAGTTTGGTTAACACTGCTCTACGAGAGTTCCTGACGAACAAGTGAAAGTTAGAACTACTCCAGACTTCTCCCTCTTGTTGTGAACAAGTGGGATATCAGTTGGTGATGGTCTATTCAGTCCATTGCCGACTAGGACCAATGCCTGCCACCCTTTCAAGCTGACAATCAGTTTTTAATCGACTATCAGTGCGAGCTCCTGTGAAGCATCACAAACGGAGCATATCGCGAAATCTACCAGATCTGCCCTTTGCAGTAGTCAACATGATCGGAAGGGGACGTGAACCGCATAGGGGTAGACGAGCGCCGCATGGTGCTAACTCCCCTTCTTTCACCAGACCCAGACTATAGCCCTGGCTTAGGCCAAGTCTTGGTAGACGAAGTGGGTGTGTTCCGAAGCACCAGATTTAGGGTAGCAATACCCTACAATTATGAGCCCATCTTCCTCGACTGGAGTAACATCACCAGAACCATTGAGAAGTTTATTTCAATGGTCTGATGATGAGGGAAAAGATAGTGGGTATGCCTCTTCAGCAACAGTCAGCTCGATACGAACGGATAGAGTGTCGGTGTATATGACTGATAACGGTAATGTGACCTCCGTCGATGGTTGGAAGCTCAAGAGCAAACCTCCAAGGCCCAGCAAGAAGCCTTAGCTAACATTCAATAGATGCTCGCTCAACTCCTCACTAGCTGAAATAACAATGATACCGGGAGTAATCATAATGAGGAGGAACATAATGATGAAGAGCAACCTAAGATGGAGAAATCAAAGGAAAGTTTTTCTATAGACGCTGAAGTTCTTAAAGGCATCCAAGCTCAGATCGCATCCCTAGCCCAAAGGGATGAACTGAAGAAAGTAAGGGTAGCCCGTCCTTACCCCTTGGAATGGGATTCAGTCCCATACCCGTCAAAGTTCAAGCCACCAACGTTGCACTCGTATGATGGCAAAAGCTCGCCAAATTAGCACATTTACTACTTTCAATCGCAACTGGTAATGTAGTAGGTAGTGATGCTATCACGACAAGACTATTCATTGGCACCCTGAAGGGGGTAGTATTTGACTGGTTCCGAAGCCTTCCTCTAGGCTTTATCAACTACTGGATTGACTTAGAGACTCAATTTCTTTCTCGTTTTTATGAGGACGACACCGAGGTAACCATGGATAAACTCCTCTCTACTGTACAGGGGAAAGGACGTGATTATGATGGTTCAGAAATCTATCTCTGATGTGCCCAGCAGGGATGCCATTACCCATGCTGTTGCAGACATATAGGCATAACTTCCTGAACTAAGTGGAGATTCGTATGGGAGCTATCAAAGCCCATAACTGGAAGGAGCTAGTCGAATAAGCTGAAATAGCTGAAAAGTCAGCTCAAAAGTTCGAACCATCTACCCCTCAAGGCAAGTGGGGTATGAATAATAAGGGGCGCGGTGACATGGCACAATCTTCCAATGCCAAATGGAAAGAGACTATATCTGTAAAACTGTCAGGGGACGTTCATCCGAAGACCAAGAAGAGCGACGCCAATAATCAGGAGTTTAAGTTTTCTCCAAAACAGTACTCCTTCAAAGACGAGCAGGTGGTTACTGTAAATCACCTAGAGGGGGGGTGAATAGGTGATAATGCTAATCTAGGAACTAAATGCGCTAAATGCAGAAGCTAATGCAAATTTTGCAACACACTTAATACAACTCACAAGTGTAGCCGAATTCCCCGTGAAGGGCTCTGGACTAACTCCTCTTGATTCCCCTTGAATGGGTTGTGGTGCTATATGAAGCTCTTGTGGTTAAGTACAAGTGAGGCACACACAAACAAGCCAAGCATATAAGGATGATAAGCAATATGAAATAATGCAAGGCAACACAAGCAATATGAATGATATGAATGAAGAATGATGCTTTGCACAAATGTAAAGAGAGAGAGAGAGGTTGAGAGACAATGGATCAAACGCTAACAACAAGATATGTTTCGAGGTTCGAGCCCCTAGCTCTACATTCCCGCCTTCACCGAGAAGGATTTCTAATCCACTATATTCCCACCGAGGGAACCTCTACCGAAGAGGATTTGTTACAACAAGGGAGTACCGAACTCCTCTCTCAAACACCGCCTCACAACCGAGGGGTAGGCCCGTAGCCAATACAACAACCAATCCACCTCACACTTGAGGGATACAAACCAACAACCAACTCCACCTCACCAAGAGGGAGTAAACACCAATCTCCACCTCTACCAAAGAGGGACCAAACACCAACCCAAATCAACAACCTCAACCTCTACCAAAGAGGGAGCAACCAACAAATGAGGGTTTTTACAACAAGTGGTTCCAAAGACCACAAACTCTCTTTTCCACCAAAAACAAAGATCCTAAATAGATTAGGATAGAAGATATAGCTCAAGTGGAAAAACTAAGAGTTTGGAAAACAAAGACTCAAAGAAAACACTTGGGAAAACTCTTTGTAAATGATAGAATTGAAGAATAAAACAAATCTCCCAAATTTCTATTTTCTTTGATTTTCCCAAACCCTAACACAAAAACCAATTTGGAAGTTTAAAGCCCAAAAACACTTTTGAAAACTTGTTTTAAACACTAGAGAAACTCTGGAATTTTTCTTGTCAAAAGTCTTGTCAAAATCCCCAAAGAGATGGGGTATTTATAGGCCCATCAGAAAACTAGCCGTTAGGCTGATCTGGCAGCTGACAGGCTACCGGTCGGCTGGCCCGGCCGACCGCCAACGGTCAGAAATGTGACCGTTGGGGCAACCCGGTCGACCGCCCGATCGACCCAAAGAAACAGAGAGCACCGCTTCAGGTCCGGTCGGCCGCCTGGCCGACCGTCCCTGTGTGTGCCAGACGTGCACGGTTCTGTGCACGTCGGTCGACCGTACGGGTCGACCGGCCTATGGTTCGGTCGACCCATGCGGTCGGCCGAACTGGCCTGACAGACACTGTTCAGAGACAGAAGACACATGTTAAAATATTTCTAAAAATCTTTTAAGTCTTTGTAAAAATTCCCAAAAATAGTTTTATCATTTTGCATTGATATGTAAACATGTGATAAAAATTTCAACTCAATTATCAAGCAATTTGAACTATTTTTGTGTCTTATCTTTTTTACCAAAAATCAAAACATGTATTTTTATCAAACTTGAATTTTTCTATACATGAATAGGAAAGTCAAAATAAGTTTGTATAGGAAGTTTAAGCATGCATGTATAACTAGAATACATCTATTATACATATAAACCATTTAAACTTGTTTTGATCAATCTATTCATGAAAACAAATATCGATTAAACTAAAAACCGAAAAACCAATATCCAAACATAAAACTTGTATGTGTTGTGCACTTGAGCATATCAACTATACTAAGCTTTACACATGGATCTAAACACACTATCTAAACTATGGATACCTAAGTCTTCTTGACGATCTTCATCTTCAAGTAGACTCGATCCCAAACCGTGATCCACCGAGTGCAAATGAGTAATCTTGAAGCTCGGGCACCGGAATCACCATGTGAAAGCTTCTAAACTCCTCTTTTTGAAGCAATCACCAACTAATATCTTGTTACAAGATCTGAGACTAAAAATACAAGAATATTAGTAAACATAACTACATGAGTTAATCATCATCAAAACTAGGGTGGAAGGCCTTTGGGCCAACAGTTACAATATTCCATTTACTCCATAAAGGGAATAAACTGAAACTGCCAGAGGCTCGACACCCTAATGAAGTAGGACGCACAAATGATCCCAACTATTGCCTTTTTCATAGGATGGTCCATCATCCTACTAACAATTGCTTTGTCCTAAAGGACAAAATTCAGGCTTTGGTTGATCCGGGGTTTCGACGCTAAAGTCGGAACAAAAGAAAGTCACTGCAAATATGGTGACCCTCGAGTTTGACAAGACCACAAAAGTCACAGTTCCTGATGGGTCTTTCCAAGTCCCTGAAGCACGGCTAGAAATAAACGATCCTTCAGCTAATTATCAGGAGATTAAGGGTCTCGTCCCCTTGACATTAAATACAGGGAAAATCATACGGATACACCCAGACCTTGCCCAAGATGAACAATAGGATTCGAAGAAATTCAAGTCAAAGTGCAAATCTTGCAACGTTATCTCTGTCTTACCAGATGATGGCAATGTGACCTCAGCTTCTCTTAGTGATTCTGAGGGGGAAAGTCACGCTTGCACAGCGCAAACTGATATACCTCAGCCGACAGGTACTCAATCTGAAAAATCATACTTAAAATAGTATGAGATAATTTCTGACGAGACACAACAGCAAACGACGTCAGTACAAGTACCCATACCAGCTCTGGTCCCAACAACGGGAAAAGAAAAGTAGAAAGAAGTCTGGTTTGACCGTGTCCTAAAGAAACTGTCAGGTCTAGGACTTAACATCCCTTTTTGCTTTGACATATTGGCCCAACTGGCCAATATCCCCGCTCATATCACCATACACGAGTTGCTTTGCCTCTTGGAGGAGACAATAGAAGCACTCAGGGATGCACTAGCTAATTCAAAATCATTTCTGACACATATGTCAAAAGCCCCTAGCAATGACACTCAACCCCCGTGTTTCGAATGTCATCGCGTATAGTTGAAAGTACCTGCTATTACTTTCATAGCTGAGGACATGCTCCTCAAGGATAACAAACACGACCTTTGTACTATACCGGATACATTGGTTCGACGTGCATTGAAAGGGTACAGGTTGATCCAGGGTCTGCACTCAACATCATCCCCAAAAGGCTCCTCTACTTTCTTGGCATACCACTGGATCGTTTGTCCACAACCACTACAACGATATACAGTTTTAACATAGGGAGTAGTCACCCACTCGGAAAGATTCAACTCCGTTGCTGAATCGGGGACCTGAAATCAGAAGTGACCTGTTACGTCATTGACGCTGACACGTCATAAACTTGTTGCTAGGACAATCTTGGATCCACGCTAACTGGATTGTTCCCTCTACTTTGCACCAGTGCTTTAAATATGTTGAAGATGATGCAACGGTACGAATGGTGTTCGCTGAGAAACAACCGTTCAAGGGGGTGGAAAACAACTTTATTGATGCTCTCCTATATCAGGAAATCAGTGAAATAGAACCCTGACAATGATGACAGTGGCAATGAGGCAGATTCAGAGTCTGAAGTAGACACGCCAACTACTTTGGTCGATGAACCAATTGTAGCATGTTTCAATAATCCTCAATGTAATAATCCTTCTGAGGATGATGATGAATGGGTGATTAATGACAATGTTTCCTTTGATTATCCTGTGAGTGTCGAGCTATTTGAATCTGTCACCAATAGCGCTCTACACATGCCGTTGCATAAACCAAGCATGTCAAGTACATCTATGAATGTATGGAAGGGTCCGTCTTCGTGATCCCTCCATCCAAAGGAGTCAGTCACCAATAATATTTGGTAAAGCCCAACCACGAAGGTTTATGATCACAGATTCGAGTTCAGACTCAGAGTCCCCGCAATTTTTTCATTATGCATGATCGGCACAACATATGATGAGAAAAATGGGATACAACCTGCAGCATGGGAATAGCCTGAATTTTAGAAAAGGACGACGTGGTTTTCTGCGTAATTTCGTGCCAATAGGGATACCAGCAAATTATTACAATAAGATACGCAAGGGGTTGGGATATGTTACACCTCCACCCTCTACATCAGTTCGATCCAAAGTTAACAAATCGATCTCGTCACGCTCTGCCTCTTCCTCTGAATGGTTAATATGACTTCAAGTAGCGAATTGGAGCCTGTGAAAGCTACTGATGTTGAACCATGGGCTCAGCAACTGAATTTCCAGTGGGAAAAGTGATTCGAACAATGCGAACCACCTACTGAAGACAAGGTGATTCAGGTTAACTTGGGTAGTCAAGGTCACCCTAAACCCATCTTTATAAGTGAAAACCTATCACTTACAGAGAAAGAAGAATTGATCATACTCGTAAGAGAGTATATCAATGTCTTTGCATGAAACTACGAAGATATGCCCGGACTTAATCCGCAAGTAGCCATGCAACGCCTGAATATCAAGCCTGACGTCAAGCCAGTCGAGCAACAACAACGCCGATTTCGCCCAAACATTATGAAAGCTATTGAAGCTAAAGTCTATAAACTCATCGCGTGTGGTTTCATACGGGAGGAACAACATCCAGATTGGGTTGCTAATATTATTCCTGTTCTTAAGAAGAATGGAAAAATTCAGATTTGTATTGATTACCGTGACCTCAATACAGCCTATCCTAAAGAGGAATTCCCATTCCCATCACCGATGTCATGATTGATAATACCTGCAGACTCGAAAGAATGTCCTTCATAGACGGCTTTTCATGGTACAACCAAATTAAGATGTATCCAGAGGATGAGAAACATACTTCATTCCGGACACCGTTGGGGATATACTGCTATACCGTGATGCCCTTTGGATTAAAGAACGCGGGAGCAACTTATCAGCGTGCAATGAGCATATTTTCCGCGACCATCTCCGAAAGACAGTAGAATGTTAAGTCGATAACATTGCAGTCAAAACTCGTGATAAGAATGATCATCTTTGTGACTTGAGAACAATGTTTGATATAATGCGGACTCATCGACTGAAAATGAATCCGACAAAATCCTTCTTGGGGGTTTTGAGTGGCAAGTTCCTGGGATTCATTGTTACATTAAAAGGAATTCATCTCGACCCAGACAAAGTCAAAGCCATTCAGAGCATGCATCCACCTAAGAATCTCAAAAACTTAGGGGCCTGCAAGGTATATTGGCCTATATCAGAAGGTTCATCGCAAATCTCTCAGGCCGCTATCTATCGTTCACCCGACTCATGAAAAAGGGTGTCTCTTTTGTATGGGATCAATCCTGTCAAGAAGCTTACGAGGATATTGAAAGATACCTCACTAAACCTCCGGTCTTAGTGGCTCCCACATCAGGAAAATTATTCCTGCTTTATGTGAAAATTATGGACCATTCTCTCGGTGCTCTGCTTGCTCAAAAGGACGATGATGGTCACGAACAGGCTATTTATTATCTGAGTAGGACTCTGATAGGGGCTGAATCTTGTGATAACCCTATTGAGAAGGAACGCTTAACTCTTATCTTCGCTATTCAAAGGACGCGGCATTACTTGGTTGGCCAAACCATACATGTCATTTCTAGAGTGAATCCTTTGCGCCTCCTTATGACAAAACTAGGATCATTAAATTAAAAATTAGCTAAGTGGGCCCTCCTTTTATCTCAGTACGACATGCTCTTTGTCCCTAAGAAGGCAGTGAAAGGCCAAGCGCTTGCAGATTTTCTGGCTGCTCATCCGGTTTCAAAAAACTCAAAACTTCATGAAGATATTCCAGATGAGGTTTTCGAATCTAATATAACTTCAGAGGATGAAGTATGGCATATGTTCTTCGATGATGCATCAAGATAGGCTCTAAAAGCAAGATCATTGCTGGTGTGGGCGTTGTATTTATCTCACCACAAAATCATGTCCTTTCTAGGACATTTTCATTGACGGAACCATGTTCCAATAATGTGACAGAATATAATGCTCTACTCATTGGCCTTAGCTCGCCCATGAAATAGGGGTATGTTAGCTTGAAGCTTATGGTGATCCAAAACTAATCATTAATCAGGTTAAAGGAGAATATGAGGTCCGTCACGGAGATTTGGTACCTTATTATCATGCAGTCATCAAAATGGCTAATTCATTTGATGGCTTTTACATCGGTCATGTGTCCCGATCCTAAAATACTAAGGCCGATGCTCTGGCGGCACTATCAGCTACATTGGCCTTACCAATCGACACAACATATCATCTTACAGTGGCTACTCGACGCCTTGTTTGTCCTAAACATGTGTTGAAAACCAAAGAGGTCCATATCATCTCGATGGATTTTAAACCGAGAGATTGGCGATTTCCCCTCATCGACTATGCTTTGCATGATATATTACCAGATGACCCTATAGAAGTGGCATCTATCAGATGAAAGTTTCTCCGTTTTTACTATGATCTAATAGTAAAGACACTCTACCGTCGCTCATATGACGGTATCCTCCTCTGTTACCTTTCTAATTCAGAGGCAAAAGAAGTGCTTAAAGAAGCGTACGATGACATATGCGGAGCTCATCAGCCAGGTCAAAGCTCAAGGATCGATTGCATAGACTTGGATATTATTGACCAACCATGATAGCCGATCCATCAAATATGCATGGAGATGTAAAGCCTACCAAATCCATGCAGACTTTATATATCAGCCTCCAGAGTTGCTCCATCCAACTGTTACTTCATAGCCATTTGAAGAGTGGGGAATGATGTCATAGGGCCGATCGGCCCCTCTTTAACAAAAGGTCACTGGTTTATTTTAGCAATAACCGATTACTTCTCAAAGTAGGCAGAGGCTATATCACTTGTGGAAGTTAAAATTTCCAACATGGTTAAGTTTATCAAACATCATGTCATTCATCGATTTGGTGTCCCTAGGTGGATTATCCATGATAATGGTCCCCAATTTGTGAGCAGGTATTCTATCGGTTCTGTGATAAGTACCGGATTCAGAATGTGGCATCAACCGCTTATAACCCTGCTGCTAATGGCTTGGCGGAAGCATTCAACAAGATAATTATCAAGCAACTCAAAAAATTCGTCTCGTCAAATAAACGGGACTGGAATGAGAAGCTTGGTGAATGTCTTTGGGCCTACCGAACCATAGTTTGGACCCCGACAGGCAATACGCCATTTTCCCTGGTATATGGGTGTGAAGCAGTCATACCGTTAGAAATTCAGATGCCTTCATTATGAGTCGCTTTAGTGACCAGAATGACAAAAGAAGACAATGATCGGTTACGTCTTCAAAAGCTCGAAGCCCTAGATGAGAAGCGACTACAAGCTTAACAACATATTGAGTTGTATCAAGCGCGAATTTCAAAGGCCTTTAATAAGAAGGTTAAGAAAAGGGTTTTCCAGAAAGGAGATTTGGTTTTGGCCGTCAGATGACCGATGATTATGATGCACAAAAACAAAGAATTTGAGCCAAATGGGAAGGATCGTTTGTGATAGATACAGTCTATTCAAATAGAGCATATCGTCTTATGACCTTAGACGGTGACATGCTCATGATGCCGATCAACGCCAAGTTCTTAAAGAAGTATTATCCTTGATAGGATCCTTCTTATGATCGAGTTAACATTACACCCCTAATCAAGACCTTCAGATCCTAGATATTTAGAAAGAGTGCTCCTCTCTTTCCATAACGAGATCATATTGTTACAAACTAGTATCGAGCCGATCGAACACCAGTGGCATCAAAGAAGAAACAAGATGTCAAATTGTTTTAGCCTTATCACTCTTCTCTAGTATATAAATATGTACCTATCTCCAACTTTGAAGAATAGGTCATATTTTGAAGTCAAGCATACCTAAGCAATAGTTTCAGGTAGATGGTTTATGGTTGCATACCTCCCTATTTCTGTTCTATCGATCAAAGCTTGACCTAACGACAAAAGGTCCGACCAATCAAATAGGTTTATCTGATGACTTGTCAAGTCGAACTCATTGAAGAAGGTTCATGACGCACCGATCAAATCAAAGATCAAAGGAGTTTGGCTGATAATTTGTCAAGTTGAACTCATTTAAGAAGGTTCGTGGCACATCCTTCTGCAGAATCTTTCCAATATGGAAATAAGATAAGGATTGACAAAGAGTCCACGATGAATGATAATCTTCAGATCAAGATCTTGTGGAATTCATGTCCATTCCTTTAATCCCCAACTCACGTACATAGTGAAAACCAACAGGGATGTATCACGTTTCTCAAAGTAATAAAATAATCCAACACCTTTAACGGCTAAGGATAGAGGAAAATGTTGGCCTTTAAGCCCAACATAAATTCTTGACAACTCATCATACTGAGGGGAATAGCATGGCTAGCCTAACTCAAACGGTAGTTGGTAAAGGCATATCAAATCCGTTGACAGCTGAGAATTTGCTAAAAATCGTAAGGGATCTGTTCCCATTTGATTCCTCTCAAAAATTACTTCCCACTTCCCGTCCATGGAATGGTAGGACCACATCAAAATTACTATTATGTTCAAACACCTCTAACAATAACAAAATCCTAGTCATGTTAACATTATACCTCTGACAGGCTATTTTTCAAATCTCATTCTAAATTCCCACGGTGTTACCTGACATATAATCTTTCATGAGAATTATATTTCTTAACTCCCTAGCGAGTTTCTGGTAGACTACCCTCAAAGTCTATTATTTCCCGCTCAGACAGACCCTAATGGACTTTCTTGGTTGTCACGTTAACAATATACCTCTGAAAATTTCTTCCAAAAATATCCGAAGGAGATATCAATTTTCTAAGGAATTTATGATCAAACCTTATTTCCCCTGAGGGAATTATTTCTTTTACCATCATGTCCAGTTTGTTACCTCTGAACGGTAAAAATCCTGAGTTTGGTAGTTTCTCAATCGGTTATGTTCATTATTACCTCTGAACCGACAGATAACCAAGTCTCATCTTTCAGTCCGGTAGGGACCATTCCTTTACCGTTATGTCCAGTTTGCCACCTCTGAACAGCAGGGTTCTGAGTCTAGCAACCCCCAATCGGTTATGTCCATTATTACCTCTGAACTGACAAATAATTAAGTCTTATCTTTCAGTCCAGTAGGGACCATTCCTTTTCCGTTATGTCTAGTTTGCCACCTCTGAATGACAGGGTTCTGAGTCTAGCAACTCCTAATCAGTTATGTTCATATTACCTCTGAACTGACGGGTACCTAGATCTCTCTTTCTTATGGTACTTCAACTGTCATGTCCAGTTCACCACCTCTGAACAGATAAGTCCATAACTTTGTCCTCCTTCCCTCCACCAAGGTCAGGAGATCTTGCTGTCATGTTAACATTAAACCTCTGAACAGCAGATTACGAATCAGAGGTCCCTTAGTTGGTCATATCCAGTCAACCACCTCTGAACCAACAAGACCCTAGATCCAATTTATCTTTGCAGTCCCTTGTGGACTAGCTACCAAGTTAATACGATTACCTCTGGTAGCAGATTCGTAGTTTATCACATTCAATTTATCACCTCTGAATAGACGGGTCCCTAAAATCGGGTTCATCTCCATTTTGTCATCATGTCCAGAATATCACCTTTGAATGGCAAAATTTCTCATGTCTAATTTGTCGCTTTTAATTTGCAAATCCTAGGCTTCATTTATCCTAGTTCAAGTAGGAACTATCACAGGTTGTGGTTTCTAAGTCACCATAACCTATTCATAAATTTGATGATCTTTAATTTGTTATGTTAATATTTACCTCTGAACAGTAAAGATTGTCAAACTCACTCTTTTCCATCCTTATCTCAACATGATTTGAGTCGAGCCATTTCTCAAATTTATTTAGTAACTAATCCTATCAATCCATCACCTCTGACTAGACTAGTTTACTATTATTTCCTTTCTTTTTGAGGTTTGTAGTACAACTTGAAAGTAAGAATTGCAAACTCAGAAGATAAAGCAAGTTGAAAACACAATAGACGAGTCAAATAAAATTACTTGTTATTGATTCAAAAGGGGGGAATACATGGATTACAAGTTATGAAGGTGCTTTATAAGACTTGATCCGTTCTTCAAGGATGACTAGCCTATTCTTCTTCTCTTCAGCAGCTCTAATGAATGCCTGTGATCTCAACTCGGCCTCATTAAAGTTCGCTGTCTAGGACAGACGAGCCTCAATTTTAGCCAAAGTTGCCCTTTGTGCTAGCTCCTGTTACAGAACTTCATCATTTTGAGCCTTGAGCTGCTCTAACCGAGCGATCTCCTCAAGACGCACCGGTTCAGCCTTGAACAGAAGAAGATTGTCTCTCTTGATCATCTCCTTAGCCTTCTTAACCTTATTCTCAGTGTCGAGAAGAGCACTATTAGAAGCATCTATGGCATCTCCAATTTCTTCTTTCGTTGCCTCCAAGGATTTTAAATCTGAAGATATTATCTTAACTGCTTCCTGTGTTGCAAGATGGGCTCATGCATCAGAGCAGCAAGACGTTCAAGCTGTTCATTAACTGAGGAGTCCAAATTTGAATTGCTGAGACGACGTCATTCGTCTACATCCCTCTCGAGCCTTTCTTCCAGACGCTCTAATGCAGTAGCCTGGTCATCTCCTCCAAAGTCTCGAATGCTTTCAATATTTCGAGAGAGGACCACCTTCAAAGTAGAAAATGAGGTATCGAGCCCTTCAAGACCAAAGCAACAGGTCGCTTCAAGCTCTTGTAGAAGCTGTCAACTATCTTAGCCACAAATTCTTGTTCAGCTTCAACTACTCCTGGTGAACGAGTAGTACTTGAAGACAAAACTTTCACTGATTTCACTGTCATAACAGTGGAGGAAGTGGCAGAAACACTGGCAGGAGGAAGAAGAGGAATTGTCGGTGATCGAGGAGAGTTTTCATTGAAACTAACACACTGGCCATAATAGAAGTAGGACTGGTGACTACTTCAGAAACCTCAGTCTCCTTGCTTGAGCAATAGGGAGGGGTCATAAACAAACCTCCAAGAAAGAGAGGAGTATGTTTCTCTGAGAAGGACTATAAGTGTCCTATTTATAGGCCTCATGGCCTGACTATGCCGCTACCACTTCAAGCTTGGGAGCACGGGCGAAATTAAGCATTCAAATGCTTGACCTTGAGAAAGAGAATAATCTCCCTCGGGAATGCACATGAAGTTATTTTGAACTTCGGAGAAATGGAATAATCTCCCTCGTAAATGCAAAAGAAGTTATTCAAATCTTGAAAGAAGGAGCAATTCCCCTCGTAACTCACAAAAGCGGTTAGCCTCGGGAACGGAACGTCGCACCAGCACAGCGGGCACGAGGCTAATGCTCACATTTTAACCTGATTTGAAGTGAAGCTATTTCAGGAAGCCCAAAGGCGAAGATACCCAGAAGCGCGAAGCTACACAGAAGCGGGTTGTCAATTCCTCAGCGAACCTATTCCAGCCCGAAAGCGGGGCTAAAGGCAAAATTAAACTCAACCACCAAGGCGACGTTCACATTCACATATCGTCAATCAATGAGTTCAAAGTATTTTAAAATCTGAACCATTTCATTGCAGATTCATGAAAACATTGAAGGAGGTCTTGTTGACACTCAAAAAGATAGGACTCCCGTATTCATCTTCAACCGGTCTGAACGACGTCTAACTTATCGACATCTTCAAAAGATAAGTCAAAGACAAGCTGATGACCAGAAATGAGGTAGCAACATGGACATTACTAATCCAGTAAAGTAGATAGTAAGCCAAACTTATCTTTAATGAGACCCAAGCAGGCCTAAGACACTAAGCTAGCTCAATACTTATCCTGGGTATAACCCCAAAGTAAGCTTTGTAGCTCCGCATGAAACTAAAAGTTTTGCCTAAACTTGGTAGCCTCACTTTGAAGCTAAACTATCAGCTTCGCATGAAGCTTCCTATTTAGCCTCGCCGGAGGCTGATCCAAGAGCTTTGCACCGGAAGCTCTATCCCTAGCTAAGTCATAGCTCCGCTATGGGCTGAATCATAGCTTCACATGAATTAACTTCGCCTGAACTTATGAGCTAGCTTCGCATGATGTAGCTCCGCAGTGGGCCTTGCCAGGTCATCAAGTTGACCGTTTCAAAATCCCATGAGGGATTAATGGATGAATCCCATTAATTTAGTGAGATTAACACCACTTTAAATGGGCGGTTACACCCGCCCACTTCGTCCCACATTAAGTATAGACAACTAAGCTGTAATGGCATGAGGACGATCGCAAGAACCCTCTAGCTTCGTCAAAAGCTTGCAAAAAGCTTCGCCGCAAGGCCATTTGCGAGCCTCCCGCGAAGCTAATGACTAATTCAGCTTTGCTGAATTTAACGGGGCAGTTACACCCCACATTGGCTATAAATAGCCCCCTATGGAGACAGACAAAAAAAAAGAGGAGGAGAGGAGAGGATGGACATCCTTGGATAGATAGGAGATTGGCTTTTCTCTACTGATCTTCTGTTCTCCGATTTCCCAAACCAAGCGAGAATGGAGTCTTATTAGGAGGTAGTCTTGATCACTTGATCAATTCCATCGTCAAAGGGATAAAGTGATCACGCGCGATCAGATTCCTACCGGCACATTTTCTCAGAAATCTCAGAGGAGATCTACCTGTAAATTCCTCCTGCAAAGAAATACTTGTAATTTCGTTCCTCGATCCTTTTTTGTAAGTTTTCCCACGAACAACAATTTTCAATGGAAAACAAGCATGTGAAAGTTCAGTTAGATATTGATGATTGATTAAATAGAAGGTTCTTATTAAAAAGACAAGATCTTGAACTTGTCAAGTAGACTCAATTGGATTAGAGTTGACATGGGGTGAGGAATAGACATTGACTGGGTTGACCTGGCCTGGTGGATTTTAGAGATATATATACTTGATATGTTACTTGAGTTTTGAGATCTTGTGATTGACCTGGATAGAGTGAGAGTTAGTGATGATCTTGATCGGATTGGAGTGTGGGGATTTGATTAGATGTATTAGAACTTGTAGTTATTTCAGTTATTGAGATTCAAATATATTAGTGACTTCGAGGATGGATATGTCGATGACTTTGAGGACCTCAGTTGATTATATACTTTATCTGAATTATTCTTTTTATGACAGTAGGTCATTACTCATCCTGAATATCACAATTTACCTGAAACTTGACTGATTATACTTGATATCTACCTGATAGCTATCATGTTCATGTTACTTAACTACTGAGAAAATATTGCATACGGTAACAACACCCTTATGTTAACTTGTTACATATCCTATTATACCAGTAGCCTAATCACTGACATTATATATCCTGTTATACCGGTATCCTGATTACACATGTTGACGTTGTTACCTTGACTATCACCGAGTTATTCCAGTGTGATCTGTGTAACATGCACATTAAATAATCTTAATAAATTAATAATATGACATTAAACAACTTACATTGGGATTGAGAAAATTGATAGAGGAGACAACGTCTGTATTTTGGGTGGACCTAGGATATAGGTTGCACAGCCAAAAGAGGGTTCCATTGTAGGGTTCTCGGGGGGTGACTGACACCCCGTCATGTTTTTGTTCCTGTTATACATGTTCCTGACTACCTTACGGTAGTCCTGATTTAGTGCTAAGAGTCTGGCTGTGGTCCCTGGTATGTACGGGACCCACCTAAAGAATGGACAGTGTCTCCAACCGATCAGTTTCAATAACTTAGGATCCCGATTGACACGTATGATAGGCGTAGTATGGGATGCGTCTATTACAGGTGGCAATTGGTTTTCGCTGACATAATAATAAGAAGGTATTGTAACTGCTTGTCTTTACCTGATACATGTATATATGTTGGACACCCGATATTATACCTGACCTGATTGGATATCTGACTCTAGTACTGACTGACTTTACCCATCTGATATATAGACTGTGATAGACACCTAATTAGATACTTGACTGGACACATACTCTACTGTGTGCTGTCCACATTACTGTTTATTTACTTTATTCAGGCCATTTCTTATTCCAGTATATACATTTTCTTTATCTTCTTACATGTTATATACACATGCACTTTTCAGTTTATTCTTACACATTCACTAGGAGTTCTGACTCCCTGAATTTGTATATCCAGATTTGTGGCTATTATTACTATTCAGGTAATGGGAGAGGATCACAGGCATTTGAGGAACTAGAGTCTTTCTTTCCTTGATTTTAGGTATTCTTGCTATTTTATTCTTGTTATTTCCTGATTCTATTCATGTCGTATCTAGTTGCCATTTCTTTCTTTTATTCATCTGCTATCATTGTGTTTGATATTTATATGTCATATTGCAGTGATATTGAATTATTGTAGTAGATTTCATACCTTGTTCAGGTTACTTTACGCTTAGCATATATGCGTGGGGTATTCTCCTCGCATACATACGTCGCAGACTCTGGTCTCGCGACTCCGATTCCACGTATTTTGGGAAGCGGAGCGTGATAGAATTCACATAGAAGCAATGCGCTAAATGGGTCTTATTCACATTTTCATACATCAAAATACAAATACTTTGAGGTCCTGTTTGATTTGATGGAAGTGGGAGGAAAATGTGTAAGTGAGAAATAAGGATGAAAAATGTGAAAGTATAGTGAAAAATTGAGATTTGTGCAATTTTCATTTTGATATTTGGTTGTAATGTGAAAATGTAAGGGAAAAAGTATATTTTATTTTTTAGTATTTGATTGCAATGTAAAAGTGTAAGTGAAAAAATATATTGTGTTTTTCAGTATAAGTGGAAAGCACAAATTCATCAATGTTAATTCTGAATAATGTTTTTGGACTGTAATTAGACTGCAAGGGGGATTTACATGACATAAAAATTTAATACATTAAACTACAGCTTTTTTTTAAAAGATAAAGATAATTTGGATTGATTTGTCAAAAAGATGTACAATGTATACATGTAGAGCTAGGCTACTCTAGATCTAAACTCAGTTAACTGAAAAGAGGGGAGAGGACCCTAGTCGTCACCCTCTACTAGAGTACACTGAATAGAGATCTACGATTGACCCAAAGCCTACACACTCAATCTCATAAACAATATATATTATATCCGTTCAAGGAGAGAATGGAGCTTAAAATACTAAAATTACAAAAATGTATAAATTTTAGTTCCAATTACATAAGATATCATTCGGTTTCGATGGCCAATGGCAGAGCTGAATCAGAGCATGAACATCATCATTGAGCCTCCTGAACACTGCTACTTTGTTGGACTTGTTACAAGTAACTGTACCACCTAGGAAGTGGAAAGTAACTATAGCACCATGGAAGTGAAAAATAGTAATGTAAAAGGGATGTGTTAAAGGAAAAAAGAAAAAAGGGTTTTTCCTATTTCCCATTTTCGGTTCAAAACAGCCAAGAAAAGTGGGAAATGAGTTTTTTCACTTCCCATTTTCCTCCCACTTCCATGAATCCAAAAACGCCCTGAGTCTAATTTGCATTTCAAATCTATGTTTATGACGTTTTTGAATTTAATTGGAAAATTAAAAATGGGAAGTTGAAAACTCATTTTTACATTTCCCTTATTTGCTTTGAACCGGAAAAGTTGAAATGGAGAAATTCCTTTTCCTTTTCCCTTTTTACACCTTTCCATTCTCTTTTACACTATCATTTCTCACTTGCAAGATGTTATAGTTAATTTTGTGGCCATGTAAATCTCACTTGTATGTTAAATATATAATTTTATATATTAAATGTCAGATTTGTTACTATTTAATATTTAATTGATATATTCTAATTTCTAATAGCAGGTTTATTGTAATAATATTGATATTATTTAAATCACCAAACAATTAATTTTGTGATCAACTTTTTCATTTACACTTTCACACTAATAACCAAGCACCGGAAAACACTTTTCCACTTACACTTTCATATTACAACTAAACATGTGAAAACTTGCACAAATCTTAATTTATCATTTACATTTTCACTTTCCATCTCCATTTTCCTCTTGCACATTTCCTCCTACTTGCAGCAAACCAAACAAGCCCGAAGAGAAATGCTTCAAGCAATGCATTAAATAGGTGAGATGTGGTGGTTTATTCCTTTGAGTCAAGTTCCACTTGGTGATATGGAATAAATCTTCATCATTTTAAGATTTTAACACTTTGATAAGATCCAAGAATAAATATAAACAACACATAGAACATAACAAGTGTGAAAAGTCTGCACAACTGTTCCTTTCAAAGGAATTGAGCTGGTTGAGCCTAGAGAAGACCTGCTATTTGTTTCCTTAAGAAACTTGGCCAGCCCAATGTCACCCACATGAGCAATCATGTCACTATCAAGAAGGATATTGCTTTTTGAATAAGGCTTGGGCTCCATCCCAAAAGATGGGACATCGTCGAACATCACCCACACACACGACTAAGTTCGGGGCATGGTTCTGATATCACTTGAAGGACTTAGGACTCCATCCAAAAGACTAGCCTTTTAAGTGGAGTTGCCTAAATCCTTATATTCCGAAGATCATCCCACGTCTAACCGATGTGGGACTATTTGTTCGACCCAAATCCCAACAACTTGCTTTCTTCTGCTCCCTGGCTGATTTCCTTAGTAATGAAGCCAATCATCCAAACTTTCATTGGCCATGAATTTGAAAACCACTGCCTTGAAATCATTGCCTCTGAAATCGAGGCTTGAATCCTGAAATCATTTCCTGTCCCAGTTAGATTGTGTGTCGAGAATCCATCCGTTGCTCTCACAAGTTTGGCACAAGAGAGTCTCATGGTTTGTTCTGTTATCAGCGTCGAGTCTTGAGGCTTTCTTCATGACTTTTGCACCCAACAACGTGCAACAAGCAAGCAGAAAAAACACAAACAACAGTAGAAATGAAGCAGAAACTTAAATAATCAACAGTAATGGATGAGACCCATGATTCTTGTTTGTGGATTAAGAAGGACAAGCTGGCAAATGCATTTCCTGATACCCTCGACAAAGCTTGTTATTTCCAACAACTGAAACTGTATCCACATTTTCAAAGATCCCAACCCTTGCACTTCACCTTCAAAAAAGCTATTGAAAGAGAGATAAAGATCGTATGGATCATGAAAACCTTGTAAAAAAATCTGGTTTTCTCCTGGTAAGTTGTTTTGCGAAACATCCAGAGCTTGAATGCCTGAAACCAAAGACAAAGGAATACTTCCTTGCAAGAAATGCCAAGGTAAAGCATGCCTCTCTTGTCATCATTAGAAAACGTTAACTTCTTAAAATTAATCTACTCCTTAGACAGAATACACCTCAAGATTCTGCACTTAATATCTGGTTCAATGCTACCATTGCAAAAATAAAATAGATCAGATGATACTAGTTAAGCCTTCATTACTTGATCAATCTACACAATATACACCCATAGAGAACAGCGAATATAATATTACATGTCACTCACTCCAAACAAGAATCTTTATGCTTGAGTGACTATCAAAAAATCGTGCAGCAAAGAGACCGAGCCCTTATATTTCGAGTGTTATAACAGTGGACTTCTAATGCAAGAGATGACAAGTATAAAGAGAGATTAAACAGATACCAATATAAGCTAATAGAAATAAAAAAAAGGACAACACACCAGTATTTAACGTGATTCGGTCAATGTGACCTACATCCATGGGAGAGGACAGGAAGAGGAATCCACTAATCAAAAGGGCTAATCTAACTCACCCAAGCCCAATGAAACCCAATTCACTAGAGTTTAACAAAGGGAAGATAAATAGCAAGAGAAAGAAGAGGATAATACAATATTTAGCAACTCTCTCTTCTCACTTCCTTACTTTGAAATCTCATACAATGTGATGCCTATTTATAGGCAAAACTTCTAAACCCCTTCACACTTCACCCCGCACATACATCAAAATCATAGGTGGCCCAATTGATTTCATTAGAGTGCCTAAGATCGTCATAGAGTGGCTATGATCTTCATAGGGTGGCTATTGATGACTTTTAGAGTTGGTAGAGATTTCGTAGGGTTGATATTGATGACTTTTAGGATGAGATTTCATAGGGTGGCTAATTGATTTTGAGAAAAAGTCTACAAAGATGACTTGGTTTGTTTCTATGCATTAAAGACATATTAACAAATTTTCATCTTATCTTGAATGAATAACAAATCTCTCCAACTTAACTTGAACTGTATCAAGTGTCTTTTGGATTTTTGCTCTCTTATCTAGCCTCGACGGGCTCAACCTTCATCACTTTGGACACCAAATAATTCGAGACAATACTCGAACTTGTGTGAAGGTACGGGCTTTGTCATCATATCTACTGGATTATCTGCAGTACTAATTTCTTAACTTTGATCACTTTAATTTCTCGAATAAAGTGATACCTGACATCAATGTGTTTGGTTCTCTGATGATATGTCTGGTACATCGTCAGATGTATAACACTATGGCTGTCACAAAATAACATAATTACTTCTTAGTGTAAGTCGAGATCTTCAACTAAGCCTCTTAACCAAATAGCTTCTTTTACTGCCCTGTAACTGTCATATATTCTGTCTTCATAGTAGACAAGCAACTGTCAACTGTAAAGTCACCTTCCAACTAATGGCACTACCTAAAAGAGTGAAAGTATAACCTATCAGATATCTTCTTCTATCCAAATCGCCCACAAAATCTGAATCTGAATACCAAACAATTTTGCAATCAGAATTATTTTTCCTATCAAAACACAGACCGATATTGATAGATCCTTTTAAATATCACAAAATTCATTTCACTGCCTGCCAATGGCCTTTTCCTGGCCTGTCCGTTATGTCGACTTACGACACTGACTGCATATGAAATGTCCGGTCGAGTGCACACCATAGCATACATAATGCTTCCAACTGCACTGGCATAGGGAACATGAGAAATGTATTTCTCCTCTTCATCAGTTTGGTGAGACAAATCTGCTGAAAGTTAAAATGAGTAGCAAGTGGAGTTTTCACAGGTTTGGCATCAAGCATGCCAAATCCTTCCAACACCTTCTCGATGTAGTTTTTTTGAGATAGGAATAGTTTTTCCTTCTTGCCTATCCTGTGAATTTCCATTCCCAAATCTTCTTCGCTGCTCCCAAATCTTTTATCTCAAACTCTTGTTTGAGTTGAGCTTTCAACTTGTCAACTTCAATATGTTTTTAACTGCAATCAATATGTCATCAACATATAAAAGCAAATATACAAAGGAACCATCATTAAGTTTTCGATGATAAACACAACTATCATATTTACTCCTAGAGTAACTATGCTCATTCATAAAAGTATCAACCTCAATACCATTGCCTAGGTGATTGCTTCAAACCACAAAGAGATTTCTTTAACATACATATATGGTTTTCTTCGCTTTCAATAACGAATCTTTTGGTTGATGCATAAAGATTTGCTCTTCAAGCTCGCCATGAAGAAAGGCTGTTTTCACATAAAGTTACTCGAGCTCTAAATCGAACCAAGTAACCATGGCTAGCAAAACACGCGAACAGAGGTGTGCTTCACAACCGGAGAGAATACTTCATTGAAGTCGACACTCTCTGTCTGACTGCAGCTTTTAGCTACCAAGCGTACTTTGTATCTTACAAACTCAGTATCAGAAATTTCTTCTTTCTTCTTATAGACCCATTTGCAGCAAATAATTTTCTGTCCCCTGGGTGGTTTCACTAACTCACATGTTTGGTTCTTGTAAAGAGATTCCATCTCTTCAGTCAGAGCAACAGTCCATTCTGCAGCTTCATCAGAACTGATAGCCTCATTGTAGGTGGAAGGCTCTAGAATCTCAATAGATTCTACCATACTTAGAGCATAAGCGACCATATCTACATAGACATATCGCTTAGATGGACAGATCTGCCTTCTTTCTCTCCTGATGGCAATAGTATACTATTGCTCTTGAAGTCTATCAATCGAAGTGAATCTTGAGCATCATCGACTGGTTCAATGCGTGTGCTCTCTTGTACTCCTTCTATAACTTTGCTCACAAGCTCCACCTGCTTGCCTGCATCCTCTCCTGAACCTGTAATATCAATAACAAACTCTTTTCTTATTGAAGCATGTAATTTTCATCAAAAGTGATATCCCTACTAATAACAAATTTAGGTGACTTAGGATTAGGACAGTACAACCTGTATCCCTTCACCCCAGTAGCATAACTAAGAAATATAACTTTCTTTACCCTAGGTTCAAGCTTACCATCATTTACATGAAAATAAGCAGGGCAACTAAATACTCATAAATGAGAGTAATTAGCAGGGGGTATCAGACCATACCTTTTCAGGAGTCTTAAAATCAACAGCTGTAGAGGGAGACCAATTTACAAATAACAAGCTATATTTACTGCCTCGGTCCAAAAGCATTTTGACAAATCAACATTAGAGAGCACACACCGAGCTCTCTTCAACAGTGTCCTGTTCATCTTTTTTGCAACTCCATTCTGTTGTGGTGTGTTCTGAACTGTACGATGCCGCACAATTCCTTCATTTTTGCAGAATTGATTAAACTTCATGGAACAAATTTCCATTCCATTATCGGTCCTGAGGCGCTTCACCTTCTTTCCTGTTTGCTTTTCGATCACAACCTTTCAATGCTTGAAGGTAACAAACACATCGCTCTTATGCTTGAGAAGATACACTCAAACTTTTTTGAAATAATCATCAATTAAAGTCAGAAAATAACTAGCTCTACCTTTCGATGGAACCTGAGAGGGACTCCAAACATCTGAATGGAAGTAGTCTATGGTGTCTTTAGTCCGATGAACACCTATACCAAAAGAAACTCTGTGCTGCTTACCAAAAACACAATGTTCACAAAATCAAGCTTTCTTATTTTCTGGCCACAAAGCAAACTTTGCTTACTCAACACATGTAGTCCTTTCTCACTCATATGCCTTAACCGCATATGCCACAAACGAGTGGTATCTAAGTCTGGGTCTTAGACATTGACACAGTGACATCACCTGTCACCATGCTACCTAAAAGGATATAAAGGGTATTCACCTTCTTTCCTTTTATTACAATAAGAGAGCCTTTGCTAACTCTCAAAACTCCACCTTCAGCTGAAGATTTATAGCCGTTGGAGTCAAGAGTGCTCAAAGAAATTAAATTTTTCTTTAAATTTGGCACATGCCAAACTATACTCAAAATTCTAACAATATCGTCATGCATCTTAATCTTGATTGACCCAATACAATCATCTTGCAGGCATGTTATTTACCATTAAGACATTATCACCATCAATTGGCTAGTAGGTCACAAACCAGTCCCTGTGGGACATATATGATAAGAACGATATTAATCAAGAACCCATTGATCTCGTGAACGCGCATCAAAGATAGTAACTGAAATATTCTCATGTGTTGTGGAGGCTTCTTTTGCAATACTAACAACCAAAGATTTCTCATCTTGAGATTTTCTCCTTACATTTTCTTTTTTTTAAGCTTAAAATAATCTTTTTATAGTGTCCAAACTTATTACAATAGTGACACTCAGCATTTTTTTCTCAACCTAGATTTAGACATAGATTTTCTTGAGATTTTTCTCGACCCTTCTCTATATGATCACGGACGAACAAGCCTTCAGCTTGATCCTCACTTCCTATAATGACACTTTTTATCTTAACTCCTTAGAATGTAAGGCTGATTTGATATTTTCTAAAGAAAGTGTATCTCTACCATAGAGCATACTATTAACAAAATTTTCAAAGGAAGGAGGTGAAATCACCTAGAGGGGGGGTGAATAGGTGATGGCTATATGATAATGGCAATTATGCGGAATTTAAAATTTAACTCTAACAATTATCACAATACAAATACTTGCAAGAATTAAACAAGGTAAAGGTGCAAGTAATTAAAGAGATAGAGTTAGAAGAATTTGAGCAAACGCAAACACGCCGATATGTTTCCGAGGTTCGAGCCACGCTCTACGTCCCCGCCTTCACACTTGAAGGATTTCCACTATTGAGGATCCCACCGGATCAACAATACAAGGACAACACTTGTCCGTCTCCCGTGATGACACTTCACCACCTTGAGCACACTAGCTCGCCTTGAGGCCGATGCCTCTACAACTTCACTCAATTACAATGGAAGTGATCACACTTGACCACTTTACAAAAGAGCTCACTAAGCACAATCCTAGAACCAAATAGGAGAGTTAGAGTATGGGATTGTGTAGTGCAAAACTAGAGAGAAGTAGAGGAATAGGCTCCAAGTAAGGTGTATGAAATTTAGGCTTTGGAGAGAAAAATCTTTTCTAAAAAGAACTTTGAAATCTTTTCACAACTCTTGTAAAATTTCACTTGATAGCTCTAAAATCATTAGTCATTTCATATGAAGTGACCACCTATTTATAGGGTCAAAAACTGCTCAAGAGATTCGTTGGAGACAAATCCCTAAAGTCAAAGAGTCAGAAAAATAGCTGTTGAGTCTGTCAGAACTTTTGACAGACTACCGGTCGACCGGTCGGTCGACCGCCAACGGTCGAAAATCCGACCGTTGGGGCTCACCGGTCGACCGGTCGGTCGACTGGCAATTTCCAGAGAGCAGCAGGTTTGGGGCCGGTCGAGTATCGGTCGACTCCCGGTCGACTGATACGCACATGCACAGTTGTGCATGTTCGGTCGAGTCCCGGTCGACTGCCGGTCGACCGGTCACTGTGAATTTCTGAAAAATCAGAATTTACAGGACCTGGACAATTTTGAATTTGGTTTTGGGTCTTGGATAAAATGTTTTGGTCTTGAAAAATCATAGAGTATGAGCATGTGTCATACTACTAACAAGGTAAAATACTTGGTAAAAATTCTTTTGATAAAAACTTGATTTTCCATGAAATGTTTTTCCAAAAACTAGTCTTTCTAAAATCGTATTTCCAAAAGAGATAAGTTCATCTAAAAGTAAGTTTGGAAATGAAAATAGAAAGTATTTTTGAAGCCAAAAATCACTCTAGAAAATGTGTGTGTGTGATATCCCATATCTCTACTTCTACTATTTAGTTTTGACAAAAATTCTAAAACAAAATAGACAAAATACAAATCTTGGATTCTTTAGCAAGTCTTGATCTTCTTCTTGAACTTTTCTTCAACGCAAATTCCGAAGCTTCCTATGTGCTTTAGCTTGGGAATGCAAATGTTGGGCAAACTCCAAAAGTGTGAGTCTTTTAGTGGAGTCGTCAAAATCTGTTTCTTGAACCTGAAATACTTTTAAACAAGATTATTAAATACATAACTAAATACGTTTTGCTATCATCAAAATAACCGGGATAATGGCCTTTGGGCCAACAATCTCCCCCTTTTTGATGATGGCAAAACATATGTAGTTATCACAAAATATTTTGGGTAGAGTCTTCAAATGAAGCTCCCCCTCAACACAAGCATATATAAAAATCATACTCAGGCATAGTGATAAAAAATAAACATCACACATCCATGCCAATCACAACATATCAACTACTCATGTCATATCATAGATAAGGAATAAGTCTCATACATGACATAAATACATACCACAAAAGATACATGTCCACAACACAAAAATAAAAGATGTCCAACACAACAAAATAAGTCAAGTACATAATAAAATAACAAAGAGTCATAACAAATATCTCTCTCTCCAATATCTCTCCCCCTTTTTGACATCATCAATAAAGGGGAGGTCACTCATCAGCAGCATCACTCAGTGGCCTCGTCATCCTCCTCCTCGTCATCATCAGAGCCCTCGGCCATCGTCTGGTCATCACCATCATCTGAGGAAGAAGAGGAATCTACCTCCTCTGTATCCAAGGCATCAACTCTGGGGCGCGGTGGTGGAATAGAGACGCGAGCTCTGGGAGGGAAAGGAGGACCAGCGGCAGGGAGTCGACGAGCACCCGGAGTCCCATCAGGAACGACTATGTCCAATTTTGTGAACAGAGACTGAAACTGAACATCCACAAATCTCATGGATTCAGCCATATAAGACAAGTCGTTTCGGACCTCCGCCCGAAAAACAGCATCCAAAGCAGCACGAGAATCCATATCTGCACGAAGTGCAGAGACTTGCTCTCCGACCCAGGCCTGATGAGCCTCGATCATTGAGCGGACCTCAGAAGCAGAAGCACCCTGAAACTCAGGAGCAGGAAAAACAGAAGGTGGAGCTGGAGCTGGATCAGCTGCAGGAACAGGTGGTGGTTGCACAGCTGCGTGTCGACGCAACTGAGCTTCCATCATCTTCAAAGCAGCAGCATTGATATCAGATGAGGGTTTTGAAGGGGCTTGACCAGAGAGATCAAAATCTAAAGCCCTGAGAAGATGGGTAATGAGCATGCCATAAGGCAGACTCCTACCAGCAGTGCGAATCTGATCACAACTCATGTGAGAAGCGATCACTCGAGGGAAATTTATCCTAATGCCTTTAAGGAGGCAATAGATAATCAGGGGAACAGGACCTCGAGCATGACTGAATTCACCGGATTTAGGCACGATATTGTGAAAGATAATCTTAGCAAGGACCTGAGATTGGAGGGAATACTGACTCACAATCTCATTCCTTACCAAATCGGGATCGTCATTCCGGTGAATGAGAGTGGATGCGGTGAGCGAAGACTCACCCTCCGGATATTCAGAAAAATCATGTAGGTCATGAGAATAAACATCTATTCCATCAGTGGAAAGATGAAGAATCCTAGCAAACTGACTTAGGGAAATATTTATGTCCCTACCCATCACACGGGAGATGATCCGGTTCCCACTAAATTCAAAATTGGCATAGAAATAGGGAACCAAGGAAGTGTAAACCTTCTCCCTGATGGAGAGAAAATCCACAAGATTGTTGGTACGGAGTATGTGGGGGATATCAAGATGTTCAAAATCATGGATAGCCACAAACCTACCCGAAATAGTGTTCCTAGGTGCTAGATGTGTGTAACGGTCAGAGGCAAGATCGTTACGCAACAAGGGATCAGTCCTAGGGGCTTGAGATGAGGATTGGGCAATGCCCTTTCCCTTCTCAGAACGATGTCTTTTAGGAGGCATGATAAAAATCAAATTTTTAGTTTTTGCAGGTAAAGGCACGATCTAGATGATTAATCAACCTAATATGAAGACAAAAGAAGTGATATATCTAAGCTAGAAAGGAAGAACAGATGAAAAAAAATCCGAATTTTTACCTTTGTGAAAATGTTGAAACCCTAACTGAGAATCTGAAATTCCTGAAGATCTGTTGGACGGATCGGCTTGAGATTCTAGATCTGAAGTAGGAAAGAGGAATATGAAATGGGTTTTGAAGGAATTTAAGATCGGATGGATGGATTGGAAGTTGGAAATATTGGAAGAAATGAGTCCTGCGGGTCGCTGAGAGAGAAATGAGAGAGTGAGCGAAACAGTGAAGAAAAATCCCAAATATAAGCCAGAATTCGACGATCGGTCGACTGGTGTTAAGGGCCGGTCGACCGAAAAGATACAGAGAGTCACGCACTCGGATCGGTCGACTGGTCCAATAAAGCAGTCGACCGGTAGCACAAAAAAAAAATTTTTTCTTTAGGCAGAGTCGGTCGACTGGGGTTAGGGCCGGTCGACCGGCTTTGACTGAAAAACTGCTACCAGATTCTGATCCAGAAAAAAAAAAAAATTATAACAAATAAAATATGATATATTATAACATACAGGGATACAACAACCAGTTTTAAAAATCTTCTTTTAGTGATCATATCAACAAAAACTTCACACAAAATGTTTTAATTTTATTTTACAAATTTAAACAAAGATTTAAAGATGTTGAAGCCGAATACCCAGTGACGGGTTCTGAACTTCATCCTCTTGATTCCTCTTGAATGAGTTGAGGTGCGCAATTGCCATCTTTAAGGTATTTGTTTAAACAAGAAATTTTGATTATTAATTTATACTTTTGAAAAATAGTATATACATATAGATACATTCTCAAATAACATAGACATGTGGACAAGTATAACATAAGGCATAAAAAAACAAGATATGAAAATTAACGCAATGCATGTACACAACATGATAGAAAAGTAGTTCTATATAGGCATGTATCAATGGAATACAAAAGCAAACTATCAATTCTATACACATGTATACATTACCAAAAATCAACAACTATTTTAAAATGGAGATATTACCAATTTAAGGGCAATCTCCAAAAATAGGTGCCTCCACGATAGCGATGCAAGCTAGATTTGAACTTTGAGCTTAGTTGCATTTACCACCCGGGCACCGTCTCCCCTCAGTCTTGGAGGAAGTAGATCCACCTGTATCACCTACATTTGGAGGATCTTTTGGTACCCAAATCTTTGAGGGTCCTTTGGGGTTAGTACCGGGGCGAACCCAAACATATTTATTATTAATATTATTTTTAGCATAACAAAACTTTTCTAAATGGCCTTTGCGGCCACAATGAGTGCAAACATAAATTCTACCACTACTATACATGTATGCATGCTTATGTGTGTGCGCATGTTTCCGTGCATGTGTATGTGTATGAGGTGCATGTTTCCCTTGGGGTACTCCCTTAGGAAATTTAGAAGCTATCTTTTTCAAGTCAAATGCATAACTTTTTAAATTTGAGTCCAAAACTTCAACACGTTTTTGGATCTCAACAAAATCATTTTTATCAATTGAAACTATGGGGGTTTTACCCTTATTTGCAAGTTTATATTTATCAAAATCATTTTTCAATTTTCCAAAAGAGCTAGATAAAACATCCTTTTCTTTAACAACTATTTCAACTTTATATTTTAAAGCTTCATTTTCTCTTTTTAATTTCTTATTTTGAGATTGGGAAATCTCATACCTATTTTGCAATTCTTCAAAAAATGTGCAAGTTCATCCATAGTTAACTCATCCTCATCTAAAGAGTTTTCTAGAGTTACCTTTGGTGCATCCTCCCATGTGCCATGAAACACATGTGCGCGGCGTCGACTTCCTCTTCGGATTCCGACTCCGTGTCATCCCAAGTAGCCACCATTGCTTTCTTCTTTCTTTGCCCGTTCTTGGATGTGGTCGCTTGTAGAGCGGGGCAATCGGCAATGAGGTGACCGATCTTCTTGCAATGGAAGCAAGGACCGGGCTCCTCTCTTTTTCTTTCAAATCTCCCTTGAGGTTTCCCTCGCCGGAAATTGCTTTGTCTTCCCTTTTTGTAAAACATCTTGCCCACCTTCCGGATGAGCATGGCGAAGTCTTCATCGCACTCGTCCGATGAATCATCCTCGTCTTGAATTGTTGGAGCGGCTTTGAAGGCTATTGATTTCTTCTTGGGTGCCTCCCTTTCTTCTCGTACCTTCATCTCCATCTCATGTGTTTTGAGATTTCCGATGAAGCCGGAGAAGTCCATCTCCTCTTTGTCATTTAGCTCTTTGAGGGTTGTCGCCTTAACTTCCCAAGCTTTGGGAAGAGCTCGGATCACCTTCCTTATCTTTTGATCGTTATCAATCTTGTCGCCTAAGGAAGAAAGAGCATTAGTTATTTTTGTAAAGCGAGTGAGCATGTCATCAATGCTCTCATTATCAATCATGTAAAAATTCTCATATTGAGAACGTAACAAGTCAACTTTTGCTCTCTTGACTTGTGACGTTCCCTCATGAGTCACAATAAGCATGTTCCAAACTTCATATGCCGATTTACAATTAATGATGCGTGCAAGGTCATCTTCATTAAGTGCTTGTGTTAATGCATATTGTGCCCTAGCATTTGCTTCATAGTCTTTGGAAGTATCCTCGGACCATGTGCTCTCATCACTAGTTGGTTCAATGAAGTCTTTGGTAATGGCTCTAGCTACCCTAACACCTAAGGATTTCAAAAACAAGTTCATCTTGACTTTCCAAATAGGAAAGTTCAAGCCATCAAATTTGGGAGGGGATTTAATGCTAGAAAAGTCCATGGATGCCATGAATGCACAAGCAAGTAAAATGCAACAAACAACAACAAGCAAATATATAGCCAAATGAAGGATCTCCCTAAGGTGGTTAAACCAAATCTAGGGTTAGGCTCTGATACCAATTGAAATCACCTAGAGGGGGGGTGAATAGGTGATGGCTATATGATAATGGCAATTATGCGGAATTTAAAATTTAACTCTAACAATTATCACAATACAATACTTGCAAGAATTAAACAAGGTAAAGGTGCAAGTAATTAAAGAGATAGAGTTAGAAGAATTTGAGCAAACGCAAACACGCCGATATGTTTCCGAGGTTCGAGCCACGCTCTACGTCCCCGCCTTCACACTTGAAGGATTTCCACTATTGAGGATCCCACCGGATCAACAATACAAGGACAACACTTGTCCGTCTCCCGTGATGACACTTCACCACCTTGAGCACACTAGCTCGCCTTGAGGCCGATGCCTCTACAACTTCACTCAATTACAATGGAAGTGATCACACTTGACCACTTTACAAAGAGCTCACTAAGCACAATCCTAGAACCAAATAGGAGAGTTAGAGTATGGGATTGTGTAGTGCAAAACTAGAGAGAAGTAGAGGAATAGGCTCCAAGTAAGGTGTATGAAATTTAGGCTTTGGAGAGAAAAATCTTTTCTAAAAAGAACTTTGAAATCTTTTCACAACTCTTGTAAAATTTCACTTGATAGCTCTAAAATCATTAGTCATTTCATATGAAGTGACCACCTATTTATAGGGGTCAAAAACTGCTCAAGAGATTCGTTGGAGACAAATCCCTAAAGTCAAAGAGTCAGAAAAATAGCTGTTGAGTCTGTCAGAACTTTTGACAGACCACCGGTCGACCGGGTCGGTCGACCGCCAACGGTCGAAAATCCGACCGTTGGGGCTCACCGGTCGACCGGGTCGGTCGACTGGCAATTTCCAGAGAGCAGCAGGTTTGGGGCCGGTCGAGTATCGGTCGACTCCCGTCGACTGATACGCACATGCACAGTTGTGCATGTTCGGTCGAGTCCCGGTCGACTGCCGGTCGACCGGTCACTGTGAATTTCTGAAAAATCAGAATTTACAGGACCTGGACAATTTTGAATTTGGTTTTGGGTCTTGGATAAAATGTTTTGGTCTTGAAAAATCATAGAGTATGAGCATGTGTCATACTACTAACAAGGTAAATACTTGGTAAAAATTCTTTTGATAAAAACTTGATTTTCCATGAAATGTTTTTCCAAAAACTAGTCTTTCTAAAATCGTATTTCCAAAAGAGATAAGTTCATCTAAAAGTAAGTTTGGAAATGAAAATAGAAAGTATTTTTGAAGCCAAAAATCACTCTAGAAAATGTGTGTGTGTGTGATATCCCATATCTCTACTTCTACTATTTAGTTTTGACAAAAATTCTAAAACAAAATAGACAAAATACAAATCTTGGATTCTTTAGCAAGTCTTGATCTTCTTCTTGAACTTTTCTTCAACGCAAATTCCGAAGCTTCCTATGTGCTTTAGCTTGGGAATGCAAATGTTGGGCAAACTCCAAAAGTGTGAGTCTTTTAGTGGAGTCGTCAAAATCTGTTTCTTGAACCTGAAATACTTTTAAACAAGATTATTAAATACATAACTAAATAC
>JAVJIF010004127.1:0-250974 GCA_038442645.1 Agave tequilana | reverse complement strand
CCTGTCAAATGACAGGATGTGAAGTTAGCTTCGGAAGCGTAGCTGAAAAAGAGGACCTTAAAGTTCTTTGAGTAAAATTTAGGCACAAGTGCCTTTCCAGCAAAGCTAGCCCTTGGGGCTTTTTCCATTCTAGAATACGAAGCTAAGCTTCTAGAGCGAAGCAATCACTTAGTGATTTTCTGCACTCTGCCTTTGTGCAGAGTGCGATGCTGAGCTTTAGGGCGAAGCTAATGCTAAGCTAGCTTCGCTCGGAGAGCGAAGTTATGCCTTAGCAATTTTCTTTTTACTTTAGTAATTTTCTTTTTGCTTTAGCTTTCTTTTTTCTTTGGCTAATGGACTAATATAGTTTCTTCTTACTTTGCAGTACACAATATCGGGTCTTCTGAACAGTCTCTTTGGAACATCCAGGGGACTGGATGGCAATATTAGCCTGCAAATTCAGGGGCAAGCCTCATTATTCAGTGAGAGGAGCGCTCTTGGACGGGATGCCCTGATCTACGCCGGAGATCAGCGTACCATGTGATTGATACACAATATTGCATATTTTACCACATAATCCCCATGCATATTGCAAATAAATATATGATTTTACTCATCTTCTCTATATTTTTACAGGTCCACAATTGAAATGAGAGAAAGCCCAATAATCACTTTAATTAGCAATAATTAAAGAGATTAATTCCAAGCCTAAGATAAAGCCCAAATTTGAATCCAGGATCCAGAGAATTCTACGTAACAACTCAAGATTCTAGAAGACCACGTGGATAACAACCTCGCAAAAACCTTGTACCAGAAAATCTAGGCTCAACGGCCCAGATTTTGCGCAAAATCCAAGGATTTCCAGCCAAATTGCGGCAAAGATAAGGTTGTGGATCCCGGATTTTGCGCCAACAACCTGGCTCTCGAAGCTTCTCTCTGAAGGCTATAAATACTGCACTTGGACCTGCGAGAAAAGACAGAACGTGAAGAGGAGAGATTAGAGAGTAGATGCTTGTAATTTTTGTAGGATTTTTCTCTAGGATTTAGTTCTTTAGATCTCCTTCTTTCCCTAGAAATTCTGCAAAAGAGAGTTGTAAGAGAGAGAGAGCTTGTGTACATCAAGGAGTGACAACTTGTGAAGCAAGGATTGATCCATTCTCTTCTTCTCTACTTGAGCATTTTCTAGTAACTCTTGCTTTCTTTACTTCTAGTTTTACTTTACTTGCAATTTTATTCATGCTTTGTTTTGCTTTTCTAATGGTAGTAGCTAATTCTTTCTTCTCATGGCTAGCTAACAACTTACCTTGCTAACTACTAACTCATGGGTGATTGCTATCTTTAATCTTGCAAGTTGTATGGTCTTCTCTTCTCCGATGGGTTACTTTCATGCTTGGCAAGTATCTTGTTATAATTCTCCATATGATTCATGTGTGCCTCATTTAGAGCCTTGTCTTTAGAACAAGTGCCTTGATGGAACATGGAGATGGATCACCAATATGCTATTTGTTGTACAACTTCTTTACTTCCATTAATGAATGTTGTATCTTCTTCCTTAGCATCCCTTGAGTGTAGCTCTTTTGATTCCATTATTGAAAGTCTAATTTGTAGGCCAATGACATCTATGAGGCTACAAGACAAGTCCAAGAATGATCACCCGTCATCCAAGTGGGAAAGTAATTAGACCAACACGCAAGACAAACATATGCCGATGAATCAACATGAGGCACGCATTCACCATCACGGAGTTTAGTAAGTTTTAGCAAGGAAGTAAGGTTAGCTAGCCATGGTTTTCTTCACCTTCAAAGTCTTCTAAAGTTTTATTTTCTTTTAGTGTTAATAACAAATCCAATCTTGATTTTGATTTCTTTTCATTTCCATCATGAACAAAGCCACCCATTCTTTTATTTCTTTTTCCAATGATTCTTTATTCTTTAAAGCAAAGAAGAATCTTCGTTTTATATCTTCACAACGAACCGTAACGCTTCCACGCCAGCTCTCCCTGAGAATCGACTCGGTATAGCCCATGCTATAACGGAGATAGGAAAGGGTATATTAATCATATCAAATACATTTGTAGAGCAATCTACAACACTATTCCTTTCCCAATCAAATTTTTAGCGCCGTTGCGGGGAGAGCAACGTTTTAGGTTTAAGTGAAGAACTAAACAAATCTTCTTCTCTGTTGAAGGTTACAGGTTGAAGAAAACAGGAACTTTGCATGCAGTGACATATAAGTGGACCTGGGCCTCTGCTCTCGAAAGCAGAGACCAGGATCCCTCCAAATTGCCGCAAAATCCTAGCTTTGCCGCAAATTTGCGGCAATAAGGAGTGCACTACTGATCATTTTTCTGCAGGGTCTCTGATTCTGCAAAATACTTCTGCTGCTTACTTAATTTCCTGTATTATTCACCCTATACCTGCTTAATAAAGTCAACAGTTAAAAAATTGGTTGTAATCATTAAAAGTTGATTAGACATTTGCATTTCTAGGCATGTGTCTTTCAATTCATTTACTTTTACTGTTGAAGAGTGCTGGATGCAAGGTACGTAGCATTGCATGTAGACTAGGAATCATCTCTTGCTTGATTTTCATGCTTTGAGTGATCCTTGTTATCTATCTTGTACACTTGCACATTCAATTTTAAGGGCATAACCGATAAATAAGATAAGGTGGGGAGTTCATTACCCTTTCCTTAGCCCGAAAACCAAATCCGAGCACTCACTAACCCAAGCCTAATTTAATAAAAAAAAGTAGACGTTGGCCCTAGGGACATCTCGGACTCAATTAGGAGATTATCCTAAGGGGAAAAAGTGTTGGAATTTAATTCTTGCAAAATCAGTGTCTAGGAAAGGGATTGAGGGTCGAAAGCCCGAAGGTTGGTGGTTACTTAATTAAGGAACGTCTCTGACGGAAAACCTCCCAACAACCTTGACCTTTCCTGGCTGATTAGCTTGTAGTCAAAGTCTACACTAAACCTCCCGTGGACGGTCTAATCAGTTAGGAGTCGTCTAGGTCATAGGTCTACCCTAACTTATGTTAGAAATTCTTTCTTGATTGTTTATTTGTTTTTCTTTTGTTTGTATTGTGTGATATGGCTTACAATCACAATTCTTTCCATCCTAATAATAATCCATATTCACACCGACTTCATATTCGGATAATTCCAACCCGGTGTTTTACAATATGCACCAACCACATACGCCGGGTTGGCCTTATCCGAATCAATATGACCCATACCCCCATCTAATAAATAATTTGCATAATGATTTCAACTCTTCACCGAGTCATTGGGATTCACGTACCCGAGTCAAATTTTCAAATTCCTTGTCCACCATATCCACCCAGTCCACAACATTTTCAAGATACATACTCAGTTCCACCAGTCCAGAATGAAACACCATCAATTTTGGAAATGAGTATGCGTGAGTCCAAACACAAATCCCAAAATCTGATGGACTCACAATTTCATTATCACTTCCAAGATAACACTTCATCTTTCCATCAAAACAATGAAGTCATCAATTATGGAAAGATGCTTGAAAGACAGACTCATGCTCAAAATACTAGAAATCGTGACATAGATATGATGGTCGAATCTTTACGTTCTCACCGTTTGGCCAGATCTAGTGTCACTAGCCACTCTGTTAAAGAAGATGAGTCATGTAATTTTGGAAATCCAGATTCTATTTCAGCACAACCACCTGAACTTGTCCAAACTTCAGTTCCCATGACATTTTGGCAAGTTTTCCATTTCCTGAAATTGAACTTGAACATGAATATGATCCTGAACTTCCACTTGATGATTCAATTTTCCTTCCTGATTCAATTATGACTCCAGTGTCTTCACATGATTTCACTTCATTCCTGAGTCAGTATTGGATCCAGTGCCTATCCATTGTGAAATTGAATCACCAAAATTTTATGATGATCATATTGAACTTGACCAATTTCATACTTTGAAAGTCCCATTGATAAATTGGCAAGTTCACATTTTTGTGGAATTGAACTACATGAGGAATGTGATCTTGAACCCAACTTAGTGATTCAATTCTTTTTCCTGATTCAATAATGACTCCGGTAACTTTACCTGAATTCAATTTTTTCCCGGAGTCTACATTGGATCCTGTTCCATTCATAATGAAGTTGAATCACCCATCTTTAAAGATCATATTGAACTTGACTAATTATACACTTTTGAAGATACTATTGACAAATTGGCAAGTTCTCCATTCTTTGGTATTGAACTACATGAGAAATGTGACCTAGATTCTCACAATCTCTTTACTTCTGAAACTGATTGTACAATTCTGACGGAAAACGTTGACCTTAGTTTTGAAGAATTGTATGGCGATGAGCTTGAATTCTTTAATATTGGAAGTAAAGAGATATCACCCATATTAGGTCACATTCCATTGTTGGACAATACATGTGGACTTGAGCTTCATTTTCTTGACTTGACCTAATTCCTGAAATCATTTCGACTCCTGAACCATCACTTGACTTAAGTCACTTTCCTGAGTCGGTATTAGATCCTGTCCTTCCTGCGTCCAAGTCAACTGTTCTATCATTTCATACACCATTCTGGGACAAGGTAGTTGACAAATTTGACTACGAAATTAATTATGGAAAATGGAAATTAGATGGGGTTAAATACTTAATAAAGATCCTTCATGGATTTATCTTTTAGTGGGTCATATTCATGATATTTCTGGTGGGTCTCAAAACCTAAAGCAAAGTTGATTGGGCCATGTTTCGTGAACCAATCAGACCACCACCGGAACCACCACCTTGAGGTGATTTCTTTCCCTCTCCATTTGTTTCATGCATACATATATCATGATGCATTGAGGACAATGCATGAAATAAGTGTGGGGGAGGGTTTACTAACATAGAGTTTTAGATTTTCTTTCTTTATACTTCTTTTAGAAATAAAAAAAATAAAAAAAACTTTTTGAAATAAGAGACAAAGTTTTGATCTATTTTTAAGAAAATTAAGATGTATCTTAGAAATTAAGAAAGCCTTAATTATGACATATTAAACCTAGTTGAAATAATAGATCTTGTTTAAAAATTATAGGCTAAGTAAGTAAAATTGAGGAGATATTGTTATCTTGAATTTTTGCCTTAGAAAGTATGCACTTCACACTTACACAATTTTTGGATGGAAACAAAGACCTAAAATGCTATATATAAAAAAATATAAAGAAAAAGAAAAATATATATATATGTGAATAAAGCATCACCTATTAAGCTGGATAATTGTGCCTCAAGAAGTATGATTATTCACGCCTAACGGTGGTAAAGGAAATAAATAATCCCCTTTAGTTTTGTGGCCTTTTTTACTCGAGACCTTAAACCCGAGGGATGTTTTCTCATCTGGTGCCCTAAGACCGTCTTGTTTGGGAGTCATCGGTTAAAGGCTCGTTACAAGGGTAAATAGAAAGCCTAAACTAAGGGAAGAAAAAGCAGAAAAAAATATATATATAAATAAATGGCTTGATGGTTGGAGTTGAAATCCAGAAATTTTTCACTGAGCACGGTGTGCATATTATCTAGATTTTATGAAAGATAAAAGTATTCAATCCAATTTTGAATTCTTACCTTAATTGAAGACAAGATCTTGCATAGAGACTAAGTTTAAGAAAGAATGATTATAGGTGGACTTATGATCTTAGATTACTTATATTTTTGCAAAAATAGTTCGAAAACATGTCTCTCTTTCAAAATGAATTTTTAAAACACTAACATTTGTCTTCTTTCTTTATGGATTTTGTGGGTGCAATCCGCTGAAAAACCCTCAGGAGACAACACTCCTCCTCTAGGGTAACCTAGAGGTTTAACGGCTTGTTGCACACGCTCAGTGCAATCGCGTCACCTGCGAAAGTGGTGTAATAAAATTGGTAGTATAGTTTTCTTTTCTTTGTTTTGCTCGGGACGAGCAAAAGAATAAGTGTGGGGTGTGATTGATACACAATATTGCATATTTTACCACATAATCCCCATGCATATTGCAAATAAATATATGATTTTTACTCATCTTCTCTATATTTTTACAGGTCCACAACTGAAATGAGAGAAAGCCCAATAATCACTTTAATTAGCAATAATTAAAGAGATTAATTTCAAGCCCAAGATAAAGCCCAAATTTGAATCCAGGATCCAGAGAATTCTACGTAACAACTCAAGATTCTAGAAGACCACGTGGATAACAACCTCGCAACAAACCTGTACCAGAAAATCTGGGCTCAACGGCCCATATTTTGCCAAAAAATCCAAAGATTTCCCACCAATTGCGGCAAAGATAAGGTTGTTGGATCCTGGATTTTGCGCCAACAACCTGGCTCTCGAAGCTTCTCTCTGAAGGCTATAAATACTGCACTTAGACCTGCGAGAAAAGACAGAACGTGAAGAGGAGAGATTAGAGAGTAGATGCTTGTAATTTTTGTAGGATTTTTCTCTAGGATTTTAGTTCTTTAGATCTCCTCTTCTTCCCTAGAAATTCTGCAAAAGAGAGTTGTAAGAGAGAGAGAGAGAGCTTGTGTACATCAAGGAGTGACAACTTGTTAAGTAAAGATTGATCCATTCTTTTCTTCTCTACTTGAGCATTTTCTAGTAACTCTTGCTTTCTTTACTTCTAGTTTTACTTTACTTGCAATTTTATTCATGCTTTGTTTTGCTTTTCTAATGGCTAGTAGCTAATTCTTTCTTCTCATGGCTAGCTAACAACTTACCTTGCTAACTACTAACTCATGGGTGATTGCTATCTTTAATCTTGCAAGTTGTATGGTCTTCTCTTCTCCGATGGGTTACTTTCATGCTTGGCAAGTATCTTGTTGTAATTCTCCATATGATTCATGTGTGCCTCATTTAGAGCCTTGTCTTTAGAACAAGTGCCTTGATGGAACATGGAGATGGATCACCAATATGCTATTTGTTGTACAACTTCTTTACTTCCATTAATGAATGTTGTATCTTCTTCCTTAGCATCCCTTGAGTGTAACTCTTTTGATTCCATTATTGAAAGTCTAATTTGTAGGCCAATGACATCTATGAGGCTACAAGACAAGTCCAAGAATGATCACCCGTCATCCAAGTGGGAAAGTAATTAGACCAACACGCAAGACAAACATATGCCGATGAATCAACATGAGGCACGCATTCACCATCACGGAGTTTAGTAAGTTTTTAGCAAGGAAGTAAGGTTAGCTAGCCATGGTTTTCTTCACCTTCAAAGTCTTCTAAAGTTTCTTTCTTTTAGTGTTAATAACAAATCCAATCTTGATTTTGATTTCTTTTCATTTTCCATCATGAACAAAGCCACCCATTCTTTTATTTCTTTTTCCAATGATTCATTCTTTTAAAACAAAGAAGAATCTTCGTTTTATATCTTCACAACGAACCGTAACGCTTCCATCGCAAGCTCTCCTGAGAATCGACTCGGTATAGCCTATGCTATAACAGAGATAGGAAAGGGTATATTAATCATATCAAATACATTTTGGAGCAATCTACAACACTATTCCTTTCCCAATCACCATGAGGAGCATCTTAACTACTGCTCCCCTCGAGGATTGTGACCGAAAAATTTATCGGAAGCCCGGTTTCATGTTTGGGGTGCAGCGCCTGACACCGATCATTTGCAGCTGGCCGGGGACGGGCAGTGGATCTTCAATCTAGATGGCGTGAAGTATTACCTCACATCTAGCAAGCGTCATTTCCCGCTGTGTTTCTTTCAATGCGTGATGAGGCCTCGGAAGATGAAGTGGCAAGTGACTTGGACCAATTTTCAATTAGCGGATTTTATACTAAACCATTTGATTTTAATAAATTTTTTTCATTTGTGGTGATTTGAATGTTTACATTATGGATTCATAAAAATTTTATTTAATTAGTATTCATGTTTATATTTAAATTGGTATCTTTAGTATACATGTTCTTTAAAATTTACTAGTAAAATTAGTATACTACTTTCAACTTTGTTTTACATTTGGATTTGATTATTTGGTATCCCTTTTTGATATATGACAAAAAAGGGAGAAGATTTATGTATGAGTTATTTATTGAGAAAAGAAGATTTATGTATGAGTTATTTATTTGAGAAGAGAAGATTTATGATTTAGCAATTACTTTTATTCTCTATTCTCATGTTTGTATGCAATGTTCCTTCATCTGTTTTGTTTATTGGTCTCTTACTCTTTATTGCATACTTATTAATTGGTAGCTGGAGGCATGCAAGGGGTTGGCCCGTTATGTATAATATTTTATATAGCAAAATTCATACCTATATGCATATGACTTGCTTGTTATTATATCTTTAGTCATGTATGATTGAACCTGATATATAAGCATAATTTTAGGGGAGCTCTCCAAGCTCTTCATTTTTGTTTGCTTAAATAACTCATGTGTTTTGTCATCATCATAAAAAGGGAGATTGTTAGTCTAAGGGTACACTTCACGGTTTTATTTTGATGATTACAAACCACATGAAGTTATTTAGTACTAATCAAGTTCTAACGTTTATAAGCTTACAAGGTTCAAGAGATTTGAAGTTGTTCCATTCTTCCTCAAAAGAAAGTTTTTGAAGAATTCAAGTTGAGTCAAAGAAGGGATTTAAGCTCGGACAATCAAAAGCATGAATTTTGAAGAATCCTCTTGATGAAGACTTGAAGAGAGTGTAACCCCATGTAAGATCTTAGAGTGCTTATTTGGTGTTGAATTGATGCTCAAGAATCACACACACATTTGCACAAGTTAACCTATACAAAAAATTATTTCAAAAAAGTTTCAAAAACCTTGTTTTCACTCAGACTATCGACATTTCTCTTGAAATATCGACAGGCCTGTCGACAGGTTCTTTTCAGAGAACTGTTGACTGGTATTCTAGTATCTCAAGATTTTTCTAGTTTTGGCTCTCTGTCGACAGTCCAAGAGAGGACTGTCGACAACTGAGACACTGTGTATCAACAGAGCTGTCAATAGGCTCATTGGACTGTCGAAAGTCTAGCTCTGCAATGGTTAAAAATTTAGCCGTTGCACACTAAACTGTCGAGAGCCCTATTGGACTGCCTAGAGGTCCAGTGACTGTTTGAGCCCATTTTAATTAAAATGAAATTTTCTCCTTTCTAACTATTTTATCTTATCCCCGAACATGTATATTTCACTTTATTAGGACTTTATCAGTGTTTTACTCACTGATTTAGCTCTCTAATGATGTTTATCTATTGCATATATATATATATATATATATATATATATATATATATATATATATATATATATATATAATATATATATATATATATATATATATATAATATATATATATATATATGGGTCTTTGTGGAGAAGTTCTTCATCTAATATAACAAGTTTCATTACAAGTTTTTGAAATCAAAATTTTAAGGAAAAACCAAGTTTTTTCTTTCAAGTTTCAAGTTTCAAGAGCTCTCAATTCTAAATCATTCTCTGCAAGTTTTAAGCTCTCAAGTTCTATTTTCTCAACTGAATTTTCTCTCATACAAACTTCTTGAGCTTCATTTCTCCACTCAAAACCCTAAAAAGTTGTTAAGAGAGAGTTTGTGACCTTTGTAGTTGCCAAGAGCATGTAAACCGCATTGATTTTGTGCTACCTCTTATGTAGAGGATGAGAGTTGGAGTTGTATATTCCAGTCTTATGTAAACCTTATAGTTTCGTTGTGGAGGTTCTTTTGTAGAAGATTCTTAGTGGATAGTGAAATCCTTCACGCGATGAAGGCGGGGACGTAGAGTTTTATGCTTGAACCTCGAAATAAATCTCCTGTGTTTGTGATTGCTTTCTCTCTTGCTCTACTCTATTTGTTATTGCTTACTCTTGCATTTTTGCTTCCATTGCACTTGCTATTGTTTCTTACATCATCTCTTCTTTTGGTTTTTACATCCTATTCACCCCCTCTAGGTGTACTTTCAATTTACATATTGCCTATAAATAGGAGTCATTTGAGAGAGTTTCATATCAATTTTTTCATCAAGAAAAATAAATAAAAATGAAGAAAAGTTTTGAAAATTTATTTGAACATTTTAAATTTCAAGAGATTTCATTCCAAATCTTTTTCTGAAATTTTAAGCTCTCAAGTTTATCCCTTTCAACTGATTTTTCTCTCACACAAATTTCTTGAGCCTTAAATTTCTTCTCTAAATTTTAGTAAGTTGTAAAGAGTGACTTTCTGATCTTGGGGTCACCAAGTAATTTGTATTCTTTACTGGCTTTGTGCTCACCCTCTTGTATAGAGCTTTGAAAGTTAGAGTTGAAGCTCTAGGTCTTAGACCGTTGTTGTGGTTCCTTTGGATAGTGGAAATCCTTCACGCGGTGAAAGCTGGGACATAGAGTGAGTTGCTCGAACCTCAAAATAAATCCTTTGTTTTTGCTATTGCCATTTCTCTCTCTCTTGTTCATACTCTACATTGCTTACTTGTTTTATTGCGCTTTCATTGTTCTATACTCTATGTTCTCTATATTGCTTGCATCATTAATACTTGTCGGTTTTCCTCTTTCAAACAAAAAGGTAATTGTGTCCCTCAACTCTTACTCAAGATGAATTAAGAGAAGTTCTAGAACCCTTAATTGGGAATCTGACTTCACTTTTATTTTTGAGTTGACCATTTTTATTGTTGCATTTTTGCATTTTGATTATCTAGCACCTATTCGCCCCCTTCTAGATGACTTTCAATTGGTAACAGAGTTTGGACTCTAGTTTTTGGGTTTACCTACCTTAGAGAGATCCCCCTTTACTAATCATTTATTTGCTTCACACATTAATACTCATGGCCAAAGGTATTAAGACTCCACCCAAGTTTGATGGGCTTACCTATCTCATATGAAAAATTAAGATGATTATATTTTTGCAATCCTTGATTAGTCGGTTTGCAAAGGCGGTGACTAAACCCTTTATGTTTTCCGAGGGTGATGAGGACACTTAGTCCAATATTGCCTTAAAAGAATTTGATGCTAATGCTAAGACTCACTATACACTTTTACAAATTTTAAATAATGATGATATATCTAGAGTTATCCATTGTAAAACCATACATGATATTTGGTTATATTGGTTGTCGCACACGAGGAAACATCACATGTCAAAAGAGCTAAAATAGATCTATTGTGTTTCCAATATGAATTTTTTGCATGAATGATAGTGTACCTATTGATGACATGATCACAAGATTTACTAAGATTACAATGGTCTTGCTTCTTTAGGTGATTCTATTAACAACGATCAAAAAGTGAGGAAGGTCATTCAGGCACTTCCACCCACTTGGAAGGTCAAATCAATAACATTAAATAAGCTAAATGACAAGGAGGAGATGGCGTTCATTGGTCTTATAGGCAACCTCAAGATCCATGAAATAGAGAGGAAAGCTAGAGAAGAGAAAGCGCCTCAAAAGAAAAAAAACACTTGCCTTCAAGTCTACTCCACTCATCTCCAACAAAGATGAAGATGAATAAGAGGATGAAGAAGATTTTGTCTCTCTTCGTGAAGAATATAAGGAGAATGTACAACAAGATTAAATTCTACAACTGGAGAAGATGGTAAGGGAAGGAGAAAGTAAAAAATCATTTGCTACAATTGTAGACGCTCGGGCACATTGTTGCCGATGCCCAGAGACAGAGAGCAAATATACTGCTCAAGATGCCTTACAAAAAGATGGCCTTGAAAGTAACATGGGATTCGGAGAGCGAATTCAAGGAAGAGGTGGACACGACAAACATATGTTACATGGCTAATAATAACACACCTAAGGTAACTTCCGAACTATTCTTGATGATTGTGATTTATCCATGGATGAGCTTGGAGAAGCTTTTGAAGAACTTTCCAACAACTATGATTTTCTAAAAAAAAAAGTATTTGAAAATAAAGAAAGAAAATGAAGTTTTAGAAAATCAATTGATTGTTGTTTCTAAGGAAAGAAACATTTTATCTTCTGCTCTTCAAAGGAATTAAAATGATTTTTGATGCATATAAAATTTCATGTAAAGCTGAATTTTCATGCATTGATGAAAATTAGTTTTCCATGATGAAAAATAAAATAAACACTTTGAGTAATATTTAAAGAAATGTGAGTTTGATAAAACTAGGTTAGAATCTATATTTTCTAGGAGGCAAACACAAAAGAAATCATCTACACATGCTCCTCGCATACAGCATCATGCTCGCACACAGCATCATGCTCGCACACAAGCACAATACTCCATACAAATCATGCACACAATGCATATCATTCTTTTATGTATGCAAATGTGTACTCATGCACCTATTGTGGCCGAAAAGGTCACTTGGCCAAGTTTTCCTATGATCAATTGAATGTTTATAAAAGTCATATTGGGTATCAAAGTCAACAACTCTTTTAAATGATATAGGTATGCACCAAGGCCCCATGGCGTGGGAGCGGTGGTACCTTGATAGTGATTGCTCACAACACATGACATGAGACATCAACAGTTTTGTAACATTATCAAGGTCTAGTAAAGGTGGCACCGTCACCTTTGGATATGATTCAAAGGGTAAAATTATCAGTATAGGTAATATCAAAATTGGCTCTCTTTAATTGAAAATGTTGCTTTGATTGAAGGTCTCAAACATAATCTATTAAGTATTAGTCAATTGTGTGACAAAAACTTAAGGGTTATTTTGATGACTACTTGTGATATTCCTCATGGGAAAGTAATTCCCATGTACTTTTTGATTTTCGTGAGAATAATGTTTATATTATTGTTATGTTGAATTTGCAATGCAATGCTATATTTTTAATCACTTTTAATGAAGATTCTTGGTTGTGACATAGAAGGTTAGGTCATGTTTCTTTTGATCATCTATCCCGAATTAATTCTAAAAAATGGTTAAGGATATCCCTAACTTGAAATTTGAAAAGGATCGCATTTGTGATGCGTTTCAACTTGAGAAACAGACTTCTTTGCTTTTCCAAACGATTTTAGGTGAAATACAAGATGTTTCTATTATTTTCAAAATGTGAATGGTCATGCAAACGATTAATGGTGTAAGGTTTTTGGATTCAAAGAGAGCACAAAGTTGAAGGAGGGGGTTCCACCACTAGCATGAAACTACAAACAGAAGAGTTCATTGATAACTATGTGAATAGTTATCTAAGGGATCAAAAGGAGGCAAGATGGTTAAAGTTTTTTGTTGGACAAGGACATGCTGGTAAAAGGGATAAAATCATAGTTAGTACAATTCATTGTATAGACTTTGCGATTATAATTCTTTGGGGGCAATGATTGAAGAGCTTAGGAGGTGTTATTAGTTCGAAATTCTTGAGTTGAATTTGGACAATTTCTAGGATTTCAAAGTTCAGTGTTGTGTGGTGGATAAAAATTAGTTCACTGTGGATAGACCCACCACAAGAGAAGTTCAGGCGCTCCTCAGAGGATGTTACTTTTCAGAGCACAGAAGAAGGGACACCCTTCAGATTAGGAGCACCAGTGTGGTGTCGGCATAAGATCCTCAGGCGTGATAAATAGGTAGAGTTGTAGGAAGGACCAAAAGAGAAAAATTGCCATTGTGATGGAATGGTGGACTAGCACAATAAACTCCTAGTGTGTTAGTAGACTGAAACAGAAAACTTTCAATGTGATGAATGAACTAGCATAGAGAACTGGTAGTGCAATGTATGGACAGAAATAAGAAACTTCAGTGTAGTGGTGCATGTGTATGTTTTGAAGATTAAGGAAGTGATCACTTTGTCCTTAGAAAAAAAACATATGTATCTGACAAGGATGCCGATGAGGAGGCGAAATTGGTGGGTTGTTGTAACTGCACGATCTTCACGTGCCTTTGTTGTAACAGCTATGATTATTGGCATTGATTGGTTGGGATTGCAGGCGAGAAAATCAGCCATTGTCTATAGCTACCCGCTTTGAAAGGGATGCTATACATTATGAATGTGGGGAGGACAGAGTTTCTTGAATATCGGTGGAGAGTTTGGATGATATGTTGTTGAAGCTTCAGGTTTGGAATTGGCGCTTTCATATTATAGAGGACCTCAGAGTGGAAGAGATTTCGGTATAGTGGAAGACGGCTCTGGGATGAAAGGGTCTTCGGAACGAAATTTGAGAAAGTTAGATGTGATGGAGGCTAACTTCGGGAAAGTTAGATGTGACAGAATCTCCGGATTGTACTCAGAGAGTTGTGGACTTCTTGCGGAAGGTGCTGGGACATGTATTATCATCCTGATAAGGGTCAAATTTTTACCACTACAGTTTGGAACTTTGGATTTTGAAGTTAGTGTTATTGGTTTAAGACTAGGATTTGATTTTTAAATCTAGTGTTATTAGTTTGGGATTTCAAGTTCTAGTGTTATTAGTTACTAGGACTGAGACTTGGATTGGACTTTTGAAATTCTATCTCTTAATCCAAGTATGCACATTTGAAGTAATCCAACTATTAAAAAAGTCCATGTGAAAACTTGTAGACTTGTCATTTGGACTTGGATTCTCCATATTAACTCTCCCTCCAATTAATCATACCCAAAATATTATTATAATTAATAATAGCTATTTATAATAATATTCTAATTGTTAGTTTTGAAATATAATTAATAATAATTAAATTAATGTTTATTAACAACAAATAAACAAAACAATTTTTAATATTTAATTAACAATTGTACAAAATTAAGTAATAATAATTGATTATTTTATTTTCATTATGAAATGTTTATAGTAATTTTGTGTTAAATCTAATCAATTAGTGAAAAAAGTTAGCAATAATGTTAACTCAACTTTAGCCTACTTAGAATATTTATGAGATAAATAATAAATAGTGTTATGTCAACATTAGTAATTTTGAACATTCTTTATTTGTAATAAACTTTGGTTTTGTTTTGAATATTTATTTTATTTTTAACTATTGTATAATTTTTTTATTTTAGAATATAATGTTATTTAATTATAAATCATATATCATATATCAATAATATCTAATAATAACTAATAACAAATAATATTACTTTATTTCTTATTACAAAATATTATTGGTGTTATTTCAATAAGAAATAGTTAATCAATGTTGCATTAGCATTTAATATGAACAAATAATGAATAATATATCATATTATAAAAACTCCTATTAAATTATCCTAGTTATTACTCTAAATTGTTCAAATAAAATTCAAAGTCCTAGCTCAAGTGCTAATAAAATCTACAAAAAGTACAAGATTAAGCCAAGTCCTCGTAAATCCAACTACAAGTCAAAGTCCTAATCCCACTTCTAGTAAATCCAATAAAGAGTCCAAGAGCTAGTCTGAGTACTAGTCTCATCCAAATCATCTCCAAATCCAAGTCCAACCTAAGAAACTCCAAACCAATAACACCTCCTTATTGATTATTCAAAAATTGAGGATTTGGTAGAGAGCTAGCTATATGGCGAAGTGTTGCGAAAAAGCCTTTTTAAGATAAAGGTAGAATTGAAAATCTTGCACAAAGGTCTTTTTCTTCTTTTTATAATGTATTTTTATTGAGAACTTATTTGAAAGAGAAAATGATATAACTTGGTAGGGTTAAGTTCAGAAAGAGTGGCTTAATTATTTAAATAAGGATAACCCGTTCATTTTTTTAATTATCTAAATTTCATAGATTTTTTTAAAGTAAAGCCTTAGCTTTTTTATTAGATTTTGCATTGATTGCAAAGGGTGATACCTAGCTCCTATAAAATTGGAGAAGCAAGAGAGTTATACAACCATTTGTCAAAGAGTTATAAAGACAGACATTAACAACCCACTCTAAGCGCAGCTTCGTTCACTATAATAGAAATGTGCTTCCACGTTGCTCATTCATGTCAGTTTGAATCGCAGCCGACATGCATCAAAAGGTGGTGGTAATTTTGAAATTTGATGAAAAATACACAATTATGTCTTTGGATCTTTTACTGTGACCGTAACATATTATTTTTTACGGCGATTCTTTGAAGAACTACCATAAAAACTCAAAAGGTGATGGCATTTTTGAAATTTGTTGATAAATACACAATTTTACCTTTTGAATTTTTACGACAGTTATTAAAATAATCACTGTAAAAAGTAACATTTTTTGTTGGTTCTAAAAAGAACCTCCATAAAAAATATTTTTGTAAATTAAAAAATTGATTTTAATCAGCCCTGTCAGCAATCCGTAGCTCAACACTGTTTGACTCTTTGTGTTTTGTATTCAAATCATCTCTCTTCCCTCACCCCACCTCTCTTCCCCCTCGTTCTTCGATCCGAAAGAATGTTCTTCGATCAAGGCCGGTTCATCAAGGTGACTGCATGATCGACTGCTTCTCCGCACTACTTATCCGAAAAAATGATCTTTATGCAGTTCAATCTTCAACCAATGTGAGTTAATCTCTTTATCCCCTCATTCATCAAGGCAAGCTCATCAATTGTTTGATAAATTCTAATATTTTAGGGTTGTATGATATTTTATTGGAAGAAGAAGGGTATGATTTCAAATTTTGAGGCTGATTATGATATATATTTGATCTGATTTAGATTTATCTACAACTACGATTGCCAGGAAAGATGAAAGAAGAAGACGAGGGGATCACAAGGAGGACGAGAGGGTTGCTGGCAGGAATGGACGAGAAGGAAAAAGAAGGGATCACGTTAAAATTGTTTTGTTTTAAAATAATTGAGGCATTTTCATGGTGGTTTTAAACAGTCATTGTTGCCTCCCAGCTTACAACGTCACCTAGATAGGCGGTGGTTTTTTGACCCGCCACCTTTGCTATTTAACGATGTTTTTAAACCGCCATGAAAGCCCAATTCTGTTACAGTGGTTACTCATTCTTCTTTCAAACACCAATCTTAAGCACGAGTTGGCCTTAAGAAGGCTATAGCACACTCCGCCGATGTAGGAGGCTCACCGGGTGCATTGAGTCTTTGTTTCTATAGTGGTCAAAAATGTGACACATGAAAAATGATACCAGTTCACAAGGTCACTGGTTAGTCCCAAATATTACATATTTCATACTACACTTTCATACTTATTCTTTATAAAATTCTGTTAAATATAGTTTTCTTGTGTGTTCATAGGTCATGGTGTGGGATGAAGAAGAAGATCAAAAATCCCATTTATTTGATGATATTTAGATCCTAAAAGAAGACATTGACTTTGGAAGCCCATTCTGCCGCTGCAGGGACCTGAAAACACGAAACCAGATGTCAGAACGAGACCGATACCTGCAGAAGCTGACCCATGCCCTGGCGCTATGGCTCTGGCCACAGCATGGCCGCGGAAACGCGGCTCGTCGTACTTCGATGCACGACTCCGTACAGGCTCCCTTGTATCCCCTTTTGCCTATAAATACTCTGGGATTTCCAGAGCTCAAGGGGTGTAGAGTTTTAGGGTAGATTTCTTCTCCTTAGGGTAGTTTTGTTATTTTTCTTCTTCTTCTTTTGTATCTTTCATTTTATAGATCATGTAATAGGAAAGAGAGTGATCATAGGATAGAAGAGAAAGTTCTTGTAATGGAGGATGACACTCTATGAAAGGTTCTTCTTTATCTCTATTTGCTTCTTCTCTAACTTTTTACATGTTTAGCTAATCTTTTCTCTCATGGCAACTAACTATTAACCACTAACTAGTCTAACTTCTTACTTGATAATCCATATGAATCTAATAGCCTCTACTTGGCCTTTCTCTTGCAAGAGTCATTGATGGCTCATGATGATGGATCTAGCACTCTAACATCCTAACTCTCTAACAAGCTAACATTACTTTACTCTATGCTTACTCTTGTTTAGTTTTGATGATTTAAGTGTAGCTTGCACTTGTTTTGTTGAATTTGGATGTGAAAGTTATCATATGGGTCATGCTTTGAAATGCTCTTGAACCAAGGACTAGTGATTGCCAAGTATACATGTGAAGCAACTATCATTAAGAGGTTAGCATGGTTAGCGGAGTCATTAGTAGTTAGTAACCATGGGTTTTCTTCCTTTTTCACTTTGTTTTAGATATATTTCAAAAATCACAAAAATCATTTCTTCTATGTTTCCCACTTCTTCGTGTTTCACCGTACTCTTCTCTTTCCATTCTTTATTTTCTTTTCTTTTCATTCTTTCAAACATTGAAGAACTTTTAACATAGCGTGAACATACCGTGTAAGATTCTATCGCCTCCTGAACTTTTAGATTCGACTCGTTTTAGCCTCTATGTTATAACGAAAGTATCGAGGAAGCCAAAGCACACACTTTAACTCTTGATTTGAAAACATAAACTTTCGTGCGCGGTTTTGCCCTGATCAGTTATCAGATCGCCTCTCAGCCAGATAATCTTGGCCATCCACTTAGCAGTCCGCTTGGTTATAACTAATGAGCATGTGGGGGATGTAAAGTGATCGAGCCAAACCTACACAGAAAAATATAAAGTTTAAGAACAGTGCAAGATCCTCGATACTACCGTGTAGCTTAGGGCTAAGGAGTCGGGATTCACAGGGAGAGACTGTGATGGAAGTAATTAAGTAATTAATTTCTTTTAATTAACTAAAACAAATTAAGAGTTCGTTTCTTAGTTTTAAAAGAAAAATAAAAATAGTTAAGGCTAATCTAAGTTAAGAAAGAATCTAAAAAAGAAGATGGTTGGTGTTAAAGAAGAGAAGACAAACGAGTTTAGAGAAAAAGAAAGAGAAAGTGTTGATTTTGAGAATTGTTAGATAAATTCTAAGAAAAAAAATAGAAAAAAGAGAAAGAAAGAATACTTACTGTTATCGTTGAATAACGTACCATAATTCGATGCGAAGTAATATAAAGCAAAATAGAAAAGTAACTTAAACGCGATGCTTAGCTAGATTGAATATGATGAAGAAAAGTAAAAAACTTCATTCATGTCACTTTAATAAAATTCTCTCTTAAAAAAGGATTACATCAGTGTCACTCTAATTACAATTCTTCTTCTTCTTCTCTTATGTAGCTCTCTCTAAACTAAAATAAAAATAAAAATTACATTGAAAAAAAATCTAAACTAAACTAACCTAAAGCTCTCTCTGGAGTGGTGACCCTCTGCCTTCGAGGTTACAGGTATTTATAGGAAAAAAAAAGGGGGGGATAAGGGAGAGCGTAAAGAGATAAGGGGAGCAAACGCTTCTCCTAATTCAAACAACAACCACGGACCGCATTTTCGCGGCCAGGGTCTAGGGGCCGTGTGTTCGTCCACTTATCCTCTATTCTTTTGTCCTCTTGAATTTGAATTTCTGATTTAGATTTGACGAAATATCATTTGATCTTCAGCTCAACCAATTGGGTCTTCAAAAATCTATTTTTACTTGAATTCAAATTGGTATTTATCTTATATGATTTACCCAGTCTTCAGATAAGATGGCTTCTAGAAACTCTGAATTTAAATGAATCCCCTTTCTTTTAAACTTTTGGATTTAATTGGATAATTTTTTTGATCTCTTTTTTTTCTTCTTTAATTACCCTGCACACCACGTGACATGAAAATACATTAAATAGTAGAGATTTATTTAAATATAAATATAGAAATATGACACATATGATATTAAAACATGTAATGCACGTGTACGATCACACGCCCACAGTTATATTTTGCTCGTTCTCGAGCAAATTAAAAAGTAGAGCTAACCTAACATAAAGTAGGAATCACGGTTGCACGTAGCACGTGCAACAAGCTGTTAAATCTCTAGGTTACCCCCAAAAGAACGAGTTTTGTCTCGTGAGGGTTTTCAGTGGATTACACCCACAAAATCAATAAAAAAAGAAAAACAAAGTGTTAGTATTTCCAAAAATGCATTTTGAAGGGAAAAATGTTTGAAGTATTAATGTAAAAATTCAAGTAATTTATAAGTGATAAGATTATCAGATCTTAGTCATTCCTAAACTTAGTCTCTATTCAAAAACTTGCTTTCAATTAAGGTAAGGATTAAACTTGTACCTCTCATCTAGTAAATAATTTTACCTAAGTCATATGCATCTCATGATCGTGAAAATTTGACTCAGGATTCTTCAACTCTAACTCTTATGTCTTATTTTTTTACTTTTTTTGGCGTTAATATCCCTTATCTTTATTAGTCTTTCTAATTTGCTCATGTAAAGAACCTCAGTCGATGACTCCTAAACCGGATGGTTTTAGGGCACCGAGTGAGAAAACACTCCAAGAACTTAGGACTCGAGCAAATAAGGTCACAAAACTAAGGATTTTATTTATATGAACCACTTTTAGGCGTGAATACTTATACTTTTTGAGGCACAAATACCCAGCTTAATCAGAGAATTTTTTATATAATAATTTCTTTATAAGGCATAAAAATCTTTATTTTAGGACCCTAATTGTGTAAGTATATAAAATGTGCATAATTTATCAAGGTAAAAATCAAGACTAAATTACTTTTTTAATCTTTCTTCCCAACTTAAAAATCAAACAAATAATTTTATTTTGACCAAGTAGAAGAAATCATAATTATGATCCTCTTATTCCTTAAAATTAACTTAATTTCTTACCAAAATAAGTCAAAGTATTATTTTTTCCAAAAAGTTTTAAAGAAAGATATATATATATATATATATATATATATATATATATATATATATATATATATATATATATTATTAAACCCTAAGTTAGTATGTTAGTAAACCCACCCCCGCATCTAACTCATGTATTGTCCTTAGTGTATGAATGTGCAATAATACATGAGAAAGGAGAAAGGGAAAGAAATTGTCACCTCAAAATGACGATTCTGGTGGTGGTCTCATTGGGCCAAGCATTACTTCTCAATTTAGATATTGTGTATTTTCGTGGAACCCACCTTTCATGACATCTTTCCTATTAACATTTTTATACTCCCCAATATGAATAGGATCATGCAAAATTTTAGCATGAAAAATTTTCGGTTATATGATCAGTCTTGGGATACCATCACAGAGTCATATTGATTTAAACCTTGGTCCAACAATAGAATGTGATTTTGTGGAATGGATAATTTTCTCAACAATAAAAGAAATAGGAACCGATACTGACTCGGGAATAAGACTCAAATCAAGTTTAGGTTCGAGAGTCAGAGTTGGTTCATGAATTTAGTCCAAATCATAAAATTCAAGTTCACATTCTTTTTCCAACAATGAAATGTGACTATCTAAAATAAGTGATTCATGTTCGAAATCTATAGGGACAGAAATATGTGTTGGCTCAGGAATTGGGTCTTAATCGGGTAAGGATACCGGAGTCAACATAAATTCAAAAAGTGAAACTGAATCATAATATTTAAAATTGGTGTCACATTCATCTTCAAGTTCAATCTCATTGAAATGAAAACTTGCCAATTCATCAATGGGCTGGTATTGGTCAAGTTCAAAATTTTGTTGTAAAATTGAATCTTGGTTGAAATCTCTAAGATACCATGATTCTTCGTAAATATGGTTAGGAGAATCAGTAATGGCTAAAAATATGTTAGGTAGAGGTTTCTCTTTTCTATTATTAATTGTATTAACCAAATAACTCACTTTTACTTCTAGCCTATTGATAGATTGGGTAACATTATTTTTGGACTGAATCAGGCCTTCCATACTCTTTTCTTAGTCAATAGGTTCTTCTTACTGTAGTTGGACTTGAAAATTAGAGTAAGAATCTTAGATTTGGGAATTATTTAGGAGCATTGAATCCACTATGATTTATACTTGTCGTGAGGACTCAAGGAAGGCTTTGAAACTCTTTTCTAAAGAAATTTTTTCTTCTATAGGTAGGTCTTGTTATTGAGTATATAAAGTTGTTTGTTGGTACGGTTGTTGATAATAAGACTCGGGGGAGTTGTATCCTCGCTGACTCGGTGAAGAATAGTGATAATTATTCCAATCTTATTCATAATACTGAGATTGGGGCATATATTGATTCGGTTAAGACCAATCTAGCATACTTGATTGGTTAAATTTATGTAATGCCAGGTTGATAATATCCGAATTGAAAGAGGTTGGGGCGAAGTGATCGGTCACATATATTGCATATATATTGTCACATTATCATGTTTATTATCTAATAAATTATATTAATAAGTCTTATTTTTCTTTATAAAATGCAGACCCATTTCTAAAGGAAAGGGAAGAGAAATGAACCCAAAAGTCCATCAAATTCTGATGTAATTCAGAATTAATTTGAAACCAGAAAATCATGGCAGAACTGACAAATCAGAGAGGTTGAAAACCAGTTAAAATGAATCTTCCCAAATCAATTGGTTAAAGCCAAAGATTAAAGGCCGTTTTGCCAAATCCATAAGCTGAAACGGGAAAACCAGCGAGAGATAAGGGTAAATCACCAAAATAGGGAGTGCCACCAACCAAATGTGGCCACCCGGCCACACCATGGCCGCGTAAACGCGGCGAAAGTCGTGTTTCTGCAGCTTGGTTAGTTTTGTTGGGGGAGCGTTTGCTCTCCTATCTTCGTACGCCCTCCCCCATTTGGTTTTTCCTATAAATACCACATTTTTCAGAGAAAAAGGGACCAAAGTTTAGTTTATGTTTTTCTCTTTATTTTTAGGATTTAGGTTCTTTGTTAGATAGTATTGAGAAGTTGTATCTCTATTTTTAATTTATAGTTCAGTCCAGATATAAGTGAGAGAGAGAAAAAGAGTGAATGTAATCTGAAGTTGAAGTGACATCAAATAAAGGTTAAAGGCTTCTCTTCTTCTCCAATTCACGGGTATGTGTTAATTTCTTTACATGTCTTGATCTAATTTAGCCATGAGTAGCTAAACTATTTTTTCTAGGCTCACTATCATCTCTGTCTTCGATCTCTCTTGTTTAAATGATTTTGATGTAAAGACCCAACGGAATCATATGTATGAATCATATGTATGCCTTAAACTAAGCCTTTCTTCTTTGAAAGTGTTCTTGAAGGCACATGAGGATGGGTCTGAATTTCTAAACTTCTATTTCTTTTAAAACATCACTTGAGCTTGTTTTTTTTTCATACTTGAAAGACAACTTGATGATTTAACATTCAATTCAAGATGATTTCTTAAGAAAAAGAGTTAAACTTTTACAAACAATCTTATTTGCTTTGCTTAAGACTTTCGAAACTCAAGTTTAAGTTTTTGCCTATGATCAAGTTGAGGCACTAAGAATTTCAAGAGAAGAACATATCGTTGAGTAGTAAGATAGTAAGCTCAGATCTTTTTCTTATATTAAAAACAACAAATCAATTTTCAAGTTTTTTAAAGATCACCTTTTCCAAAATCTTCTCTAAGTTTTTAATTTTTCTTTAATCACTTCCTTACTCTCTATTCTCTTTTTCAATATAAAAAAAAAACCGACACTAGTCTTTGCTTTTTAAACAAAAAAACTGAAAAAATTTTCATCGCATTCCTCCTCGTGGATACGACCCATTAGCCCAAAGTTAGACGGTAATTCTCACTGCTTTCATTTTTCAATCATGAAGTATGGATCACTATATGCATTGAAAAAAATTATAATTGTAATCCATATCACAAAGATAACAAAAACAAAAACAAACAAATAAACAAACAAAAGAAAGAAAAATTTAACCTAAATTAGGGTAGACCTTAGAGATAGACGACTCATAGTTGTTGATTATCCACAGGAAGTATATTACAGAACCTGACACAAGTTAATCAGCTGGGTAGGGGCAAGACTAGTGGGATGTATCTGTGCCTAAACAACGAGCGTCATTATGCCAAACCACCAGCCTTCGGGGTTTCGCCCCTCAATCCCCAACCTTTGGCACCAATTTGGCAAGAGTCAACTTCTAACAACTTCCCTCTTAGATCAATCCCAATTTGAGTCCAGGATGTCCCTAAGGCCAACGTCTACTCAATTTTAATTTAGCTAGATTAGTGAGTGAGGAGATGGTTTTTGGGCTAAGGAAGAGTAATGACTTCCCCCCTTATGTTGTTTAACGGGTTATACCCTTAGATCATTTTCATGCTCGTGTGCAAGTATATAGCAAAAATAACACCCGAGCAATATAACATACAAGTGAATTAAAATTAGTATATATAGTGATCTAAATCTAAAAACTAATAGCTACAGAGGTTAAAACTTTGAATTTAAAACAACCTGCAAGAAAGTAGGTTAGTAGTCCCTCCATAATTACCGCGCAAATGTGGCTTTTGCCACTTTTCTGTGACAGTATTGTAGTGCCCTGATCTCCGCTTTCTAGAGCAGAGGCTTAAGGTAGCAATATATCTACTGCAACTCTTTGTTTTCTGAAATTAGCCCCTACACACCAAAACAGAGAAGAAAAATAGTTAAATTGTTAAAGTAAATCAAAAAGAAAAAAAACTTACCATCCCTCCCTGACAACGGCGTCAAAATTATAATCGAGTCAAATCTGCACAAAAAAATACAGAGTTTAGGAAAAGTGCTAAGTCCTTGATGCTACCATGTAGCTTAGGGCTAACGGGTCATGATCCACATGGAGGGACTGCGATGAAAGTAATTAAGTAAGTTTCTTCTTTTAATTCACTAAACCAAATTAAGAGTTCTCTTCTCAGTTTTAAAAGAAAATAAAAATAGTTAAGGCTAATTGATTAGTCTCTAATTTTGCATAATTTTCATCACATTCTCACATTTATTTGATAATAAATTCTGTTAATAATATCTTTCTTGCTTGATCTTAGGTCAATGGTGTGCAAATGAAGAAGATGACCCAAATCACCATTTAATTGGTGATTAAAGGGCTATTAAAATAGCTATTGACCTAAAGAGCAGATTCTATCAAAACTAGGGGCGCCAAACCAGAAACCGGGAGCCATAGCCGACAGGGGGACAACCGCGCATCACGCAGCAGGCGGCGCCACGCGCGCCGCCCAAGGAAAGCCGCGGAAACGCGGCTTTTGCCGTGTTTCCGCGGCCATACGGCGGCCGCGCGCGCTGTTTGCGGTCACGTCTTGCCTCCTGGCCCCCCCAGGCGGCGCCGCACACGCCGACCAAGGACAGTCGCGGAAACGCGGCTTTTGCCGCGTTTCCGCGGCCATATGGCCACGCCGCGCGCGCCGTTTTGGGTCATTTCTTGTCTCTTGGCCCCCTGTTCCCTGATACTATAAATACCCCATGGGGTTTCAGAGTCGAGGGGATAGGCAAGAAAGGAGAGAGGTAGGAGTAGTTTTAGTTTTCATTTTCATGTTTAGTTTAGGTTAGGTTAGTTCTTCTTCTTCCCATTGTATTTTTCATTTTGTTTTAGATCTTGTATTAGGGAGAGAGAGTGGTTCATGCTTGAAATGTAAGAGTACTTGTAATAGAAGGTGACAATCTATGAAAGGTGCTCTCTTTACCTCTCTATGTTTTCTTCTCTCTAATCTCTTTTACATGTGTAGCTAGTATTTTCTCTCATGGCAACTAACTACTAACCACCAACTAGTCTAACTTCTTTGATGATAATCCACATGAATCTAATAGCCTCATTTTGGCCTTGCTCTTGCAAGAGCCATTGATGGCTCATGATGATGGATCTAACTCTAACTTCTTAACTCTCTAACAAGCTAACATTACTTTATTTCATGCTTGCTCTTATTGGGTTTGATGATTTAAGTGTAGCTTGCACTTGTTTGTTGAGTTGGGTTGTGAAGAGTTACATATGGGTCATGCTTTGAATCGCTCTTGAACCAAGGACTAGTGATGGCCAATGATACTTGTGAGGCAACTATCACTAAGAGGTTAGCGTGGTTGTGGAGTCATTGGTAGTTAGTAGCCGTGAGTTTTCTTTCTCTTTCACTTGTTTTAGAAAAATATCCAAAAATCACAAACATATTCTTTTCAATGTTTCCCACTTCTTTGTATTTCACCGTACTTTTCTTTCCATTCTTTCTTTTATTTTCTTTTCATTCTTTATAAAGACTTTGAAGAACTTTTAACATAAACGTGAATCAACCGGTAAAGCTTGTATCGCCTCCCGTCCTGTGGATACGACCCGTATAGCCACTTCGCTACTACGGAAGAATCGCAAAAGCAGTAACTTCGACCCACACTCTATTTACTTATTCTGGTGCTTGCTTTCTGCCGATCAAATTTTGGCGCCGTTGCCGGGGATGGGAACGGTTTGATTTCACATTTTTGTTAATTTTTCTTCTTTGTTTTTGGTATGCAGGTTAACGTTTTAGCATTGCAGAAGTCCACACTTGCTCAAGTGTGGTCAGGTAAATTCTTGTATATTTTTATATTCTGCTGCTAATTTTTGTTCATATTACCTGTACACTGTAAATAATTTTTAAAGAACTAAAATACGGTAATTGGATGCTTTAAAATGGTTTAGACATTTGCATCTAGGCACGTGTCAATTTTCATTTCAATATACTGTATTTTGTTCTTATGTTGCTGTGATAGGAGGTATACATATGGCATTGCATATAGTATAGGACAAACACTTCAGTGATTTACTCGCTGTTTTGTGTTCATGCTTATCTATATTGCACACTTGCACAAATTTAACTTAAGGGCAAAACCCAAAACAAGATAAGGTGGGGAAGTTATTACCCTCCCTTGGCCCAAAAATTACCTCCCCACTCACACAACCCAAGCCTTAATAAAAATTGCTAGATGTTGGCCCCTAGGGACATCTCGAACTCATTTAGGAGATTGACCTAAGGGGAAAGTTGTTAGAAGTTGACTCTTGTCAAATCGGTGTCTAAGGTTGGGGATTGAGAGGCGAAACCTTGAAGAACAGTGGTTGGCATAATTAGGCCCGTTGCTCCGGCACAGATACCTCCCACTGATCTTGCCCCTACCTGGCCGATTAACTCGTGGTCAGCGTCCGACAATATACCCCCCGTGGACAGTCTAACCAGTTAGGAGTCGTCTAGGTCTAAGTCAACCCTAGCATAGGCTTGTTTTCTTTTTGTTTGTTTGTTTGTTTGTTTGTTTGTTTTCTTCTTTTTTGTAAATTATGATATGAATTTTAACAACAATAATTCTTTCAATCATAATATGAATCCATATTTCACACCGACCTCATTTGACACAGATAACTCTGACCCGGCAATGTACAACATGAACCAACACTATATGCCGAGTTGGGATTATCCGACTCAATATAACCCATATCCCCAACTATATGACCATAATTTTCAAAATAATTTCAACTCTTCACAGAGTTCATGGGGATTCACCTACCCCGAGTCCAATTTTCAACCATCTTGTCCACAATTTTCACAATATTCATTCCCCAATTTTGATTCATATACTCCTTTTCCTGAACCACCGAAGAAAAATCATCATTGGAAAGGAGTATAGAAGAGTCCCTACAACAAATGCAAATTTGCTCAAATCACAATCCTTCCCACATCAAATTCCACATACTTCTTTTCTAGAGCATCCAATTGAAGACGAATCTGAGCTAGAAAAGCGTTTGGAAGTCTTTTGTGATAAAGTGCAAAACATGTTGGACTCCTCATCTCAACCAAATTTTCAAGAGTCCTACTCATCCTTTCCAGTCTCACCTATTCAAAATGATCAACCATCAGTACTGGACTTGAGTATGGAACCCTTGCGTGAGTCCGAGCATCAATTGCAAAATCCGATGGACTCACAAATCCACCATAATTTCCAAAATCAACTTCCATACTCATATTTTCAAGAACCAATTACAAAGAGTATGGAAGACATGATTCCGAATCCAAATTCTATTACACGGCCTATCAGTAGGTTAGATTCACTTTTGAGCGAATTGATCACTGAGAGTGAGGAAAGCCTTTCTGGTCAACCTTTGACCGATTCTTATATCCCTAACTCTACTGATTGGACCCATGAATCATGTCATTTTGGAAATCCAGATTCAATTTCAGAACACACATTTGAACTTGATCAAACTCCAAGTTATGAAAGTCACCTGGACATTCTGGCAAGTTATCCCTTTTCTGAAATTGAAATCGAACCTGAAAGTGATCCTGAACCTCAAGTAGATGATTCCTTTTTACTTTTTGATTCAATAATGACCTCGGTATCTTTACCAGATTCTTTCTCTATTCCGGAGTCAACATTGAATCCTGTGCCAATGCACCGTGAAATAGAATCACCAATCTCTCATGATCACACTTCATCATTGGGGAAAGTGTGTGAATATCAATTCTTTAGTTTGGACCCTGTTTTTGACCCAATTTCGACTCTCATTGTTGACTCTCGACTTGATCTGAGTCAACTTCTCGAGTCGGTATCAGTTTTTATTCCTGTTCCATTTGAGTCCAAATCACTTATCTCTTAAAATCACACTTCATTGTTGGACAAGACTGTTGAAGAAAATGACTCAGTAATTACTTTTGAAACTTGGCCATTAGATACGGATAAAATTTTCAATAAGACCATTCAATCAATCATTCTTTTATTGGGTCATGTTAGAGAGGTCATTGGTGGATTTCTGGACGATCCACGATATGACCCCAAACGGCGCGCGCGACGCCGCAGTATGGCCGCGAAAACGCGGCAAAAGCTGCGTTTTCGCGGCTGTCCTTGGTGGGCGTGTGCGGCGCCGCCTGGGGGGGCCAGGAGGCAAGACGTGACCCCAAACGGGCGCGCGCGGCGCCGCCGTATGGCCGCGAAAACGCGGCAAAAGCCGCGTTTCCGCGGCTTTCCTTGGGCGGCGCGCGCGGCGCCGCCTGCTGCGTGATGCGCGGTTGTCCCCCTGTCGGCTATGGCTCCCGGTTTCTGGTTTGGCACCCCTGATTTTGATAGAATCTGCTCTTTAGGTCAATAGCTATTTAATAGCCCTTTAATCACCAATTAAATGGTGATTTGGGTCATCTTCTTCATTTGCACACCATTGACCTAAGATCAAGCAAGAAAGATATTATTAGCAGAATTTATTATCAAATAAATGTGAGAATGTGATGAAAATTATGCAAAATTAGAGACTAATCACTAATCTAAGTTAAAAGGAATCTAAAGAAGAAGATGTGTTTGTTGTTAAAGAAGAAAATAAAAAAGAGTTTAGAGAAAAGAAAGAGAAAGTGATGATTTTGGAAATTGTTAGATCAATCTAAGAAAGAAAATAGAAAAGAGAGAAAGGAACAAGACTTACCTTTATTGTTGAATAACGTACCATGATTTGATGCGAAATAATATGAAGCAAAATAGAAAAGTAACTTGAACTTCGTGCTTGGTTAGATTGAGTATGATAAAGAAAAGGAGAAAACTCCATTGATGTTACTTCAATAAAATTCTCTCTCCAAAAAGGATTACATCAGTGTCACTCTAATTACAATTCTTCTTCTTCTTCTCTCATGTAACTCTCTCTAACATAAATAAAAATAAAAATTACATTAAAAAAGAAAACAATGTAGGTCACCTAGAGGGGGGTGAATATGTGACTAGCTAATCTAATAATGAATAATGCGGAATTAAAAACTGTTTAAGAAAACTAAAACTGTTAAACTAAACATACCAAGTATAACACAAGAGTGTAGCTGAATTCTCGGTGAAAGACTCTGGACTATCTCCTCAAGGTTGCTCTAGATTAAGAGTTGAGGTGTCACTATGGCTCTCTTGGTTGAATACAAGTGTGAGCATACAATCCCAAGCATATAACAATTAAGCACAATATATATCAAGCATATAAAGATGAAACCAATGTAAGCATGCAAGATATGTAAACACAAGTGAGAGATAGAGAGAGCATTCGCAAACACGGGAGATTTGTTTTGAGGTTCGAGCACCCTTGCTCTACGTCCCCGCCTTCAACACTATGAAGGATTTCCACTAAAAGCGATCCCACTGGATCACTTGGTGCCACAACACCTACAAGAAGTTCACACTAGAACTCTTGGACTCACTAGTCTCCTCACTTGTTCCCGCAAGAACAAACACACGCAAGCGTATTAGCTTGTCGAGGCCGCACCTCTACACCGAGCTCCCACAAGAACTCGAAACAATACGAACACGCAAGTTCGCCTCCTCAAATACAAAGTAGAACACTTTGGTGATCTCAACACTTTGATCACCTAAAACACTGTCACAATAAAGATCCCTAGAGGATTGATATAGCAATGGATGGCTCAAGTTTGTGTGAGAAAACTAGATAAAATAGTGGAGGAAAAAGTCAAGAAATCTCTTTTGAAAAACACTCTTGAAAACTCTTCTTTTGATATGAAAGTATTTGCTCTAAAATAAGTGAAGATAAACACTTAGAGAGGTAGGAAAAACTAGCACAAAAACTCTCTTAAAATCTTGTTGAAACAGCCCAAAATAGCCTCATATAAATAGGCTCCAAAAACTAACCGTTGGGGATAACTCAGCAGGAAATCCTGCTGTTAGTCGACCGTCCGGTCGACCGGCCAACGGTTAAATTTTTGACCGTTGTACCACCAGTCGACCGCCCGGTCGATCGAGGCCGGATCCAGATAGCAGAGCTCTCTGGTCGGTTGACCGCCCGATCGACCGGGACCAGGTCCAGAGAGCAAAGCTCTCTGGACTGTCGACCACTCGGTCGACCGGCCCATCAGCCAATGGCCGTGCACGTTTTGTGAACGGCGGTCAACCGCCCGGTCGACCGACTCTCTCGAGTTCGGTCGACCAGTAGGTCGACCGCCAGAAGACCTGGTCTGAATTTTTAGGGATTGAAACTTGGTTTTATATTTTCTTATAAAATCTCATAAATCACTAAAAAATCTACAAAAATGAGTTCTTTGAAATACTTTGAAGTACAAATATGTGTGACCAAAAAATTAACACATATTACAAACTTTTTGAACCATTTTTGTAATATGGAATTTTAGCCTTAAACAAAAAAACCGTATTTTTCAAAAACAATCTCCAAATTAAAAAATGATTTTTTCAAAACTTCTCCAAATACAAAAACAAGATATTTTAAACACTTTTGAAGCTTAGTATGTATGGATATGATCCACTACACATATGAGATGAAATATCTATATTTTTGATAAATAAGCTCTAAAATAAGTTTTGATATATCCAAAATGATATTTTCTAAACACAAAACTATCTTATGAAAACACATATAAATTTTATGTATGTGTATATGTACTTGAACAACCACCAACTAATCTATTCTTTACATTTATCTAAAAACAAATCTTGACACTTATAAAACCGACAAAAGTCTTCTTGAAAATCTTCTCTCGAAAATCTTCTTCTCCTTCTTGACTTGGTCCAAACCTTGATCAAATGAGCTAAACTCCTCTTGAGTATTTGATGCAATCTTGATGCGCGAGCTCTTGAATCAACACGTGCTAACTCCAAAACTTGACTTCACATCTTTGTTGAAGCTAAACACCTACTAAGAACTTGATCAAATATCTGAGACTAAATAAATACAAGATCATTAGTACGATAACTACATGAGTAATCATCATCAAAACTAGAGCGATAGGCTTTTGGGCCAATAAAAAAATCTAAACTAAACTAACCTAAAGCTCTCTCTGGAGTGGTGCCCCTCTGCCTTCGAGGTTACAGGTATATATAGAAGAAAAAAGGGATAAGGGAGAGCGTAAAAAGATAGGGGGAGCAAACGCTCCCCTAATTCAAATAAACAGCCGTAAAAATGTGACTTTTGCCACGTTTTCATGGGCCAGGATCTGGGGCTGTGTGTCTGTCCACTTCTCCTCCATTCTTTTGTCCTCTTGAATTTTGAATTTCTAATTTAGATTTGAAGAAATATCCTTTGATCTTCAGCTCAACCAATTGGGTCTTCAGAAATTCATTTTTGCTTGAATTTTAATTGGTATTTATCTCATCTGATATACCTAGTTTTCAGATAAGATGGCTTCTAGAAAATCTAGATTTTAATCGATCTTCTTTCTTTTGAATTTTTGAATTTAATTGGATAAATCTGTCAACCTCTCTCTTTTCTTCCTTAATTATCTTGTACGCCACGAGACATGAAAACACATTAAATCACAGAGATCATTTAAATATAAATGCAGAAATGTGACATATATGATATGAAAACATGTAATGCATGGTACGATCATAAAGGCATAGCAGGATCCAAATTCTCGCTGGTGAAGACGCCCTAGATTATTGTGCGTCACGTGTAACCATTACAGCTGGAATGTTACACACAACTATGATTATGGCAGATTCGGAGGCGGGAATCTCGAAAGCCATGACTTGGCCCACTACCCCTCAACTATAAAAATCGATCCCCACCTTTTGTACAGGAGATAGCGTCCAAGGGAAAAAGACTGTAACAGGGCTTGAAGTCTCACTGTAATCTTTTTACTTTAGTGAAACTCTCTTTTGGCACCATGATTTTTTTCGGTTATATGACCAGTCTTGGGATACCATCACGGAATCATATTGATCTAAACCTTAATCCAACAATTGAATGTGATTTTTTGGAATGGATAATTTTCTCAACAATGAAAGGAATAGGAACCGATACTGACTCGGGAATAAAACTCAAATCAAGTTTAGGTTCGAGAGTCGGAGTTGGTTCATGAGTTTGATCCAAATCATAGAATTCAAGTTCACATTCATTTTTCAATAATGGAATGTGACTATCCAAAATAAGTGATTCATATTCAAAATCTATAGGGACAGGAATCTGTGTTGACTCAGAAATTGGGTCTAAATCGGGTAAGGTTGCCGAAGTCAACATAGATTCGAAGAGTGAAATTGAATCACAACATTGGGAATCGGTGTCACATTCATCTTCAAGTTCAATCACATTGAAATGAAAACTTGTCAATTTGTCAACGGGTTGGTATTGGTCAAGTTCAAAGTTTTGTGGTGAAATTGAATCTTGGTTAAAATCTCCAAATTATCATGATTCTTCGTCAATATAGTTAGGAAAATCAGTAATGGTCAAAAATAAGTTAGGTAGAGTTTCCTCTTTTCTATTATTAATTGTGTTGACCAAATGACTCACTTTTACTTCTAGCCTACTGATAGATTGGGTAACATTATATCCAGACTGAATCAGGTCTTCCATACTCTTTTCTAAGTCAAGAGGTTCCTCTTACTGTGGTTGGACTTGAAAATTAGAATAAGGATCTTGAATTGGGAATTGTTTGAGAGCATTGAGTCCGCTATGATTTATACTTGTTGTGTGGACTCAAAGAAGGCTTTGAAACTCTTTTCTAAAGAAAATTTTTCTTCTATAAGTTGGTCTTGGTATGGAGTATATAAAGCTGTTTGTTGGTACGGCTGTTGATAATAAGACTCGGGGAAGTTGCATCCTCACTGACTTGGTGAAGAGTGGTGATGATTATTTCAATCTTATTCATAATACTGAGATTGGGGTATATATTGATTCGGATAAGACCAATCTAGCATACTTGGTTGGTTAAAGTTATGTAATACCAGGTTGGTAATATCTGAATTGAAAGAGGTTGGGGTGAAGTATGGATCACTATATGCATTGAAAAAATTATAATTGCAATCCATATCATAAAGATATAAAAAAACAAAAACAAACAAATAAACAAACAAAAGAAAGAAAAATTTAACCTAAGTTAGGGTAGACCTTAGATATAAACGACTCATAGCTGTTGATTATCCACAGGAGGAATATTGCAGAACCTAACCACAAGTTAATCAGCCGGGTAGGGCAAGACCAGTGGGACGTATCCGTGCTTACGCAACGGACCTAATTATGCCAAACCATCGGCCTTCGAGGTTTCGCCCCTCAATCCCAAACCTTTGACACCAATTTGGCAAGAGTCAACTTCTAACAACTTCCCTCTTATATCAATCCCGATTTGAGTCTGTGATATTCCTATGGCCGACATCTACTCAATTTTAATTAGGCTGGGTTAGTGAGTGAGGAGATGGTTTTTAGGCTAAGGAAGGGTAATGACTTCCCCACCTTATGTTGTTTAATGGGTTATGCCCTTAAATCGTTTTCGTACTCGTGTGCAAATATATAGCAAAAATAACATCCGAGCAATATAACATACAAGTGTATTTCCTAAGCTATATGCAATGCAAACGTACATTTTTCTCCTGCACTCTTTAACAGTTATGTAAAATGTAAACGAAATTAGACAGATGCCCTAGAATGCAAAAGTCTAAACCGTTTTTTAGCATTTAACAATCACCAATTACTGTTGAATTAAAATTAGTATATATAGTGATCTAAATCTGAAAACTAATAGCTACAGAGGGTAAAACTTTGAATTTCAAGCAACCTGCAAGAAAGCAGGTTAGTAGTCCCTCCACAATTGCGGCACAAATGTGGCTTTTGCCGCGTTTTCGAGGCAGTATTGTAGTGTCTTGATCTGCGCTTTCTAGAGCGGAGGCTCAGGATAGTAATATATCCACTGCAACTCTTTATTTTCTGAAATTAGCCCCTGCACATCAAAACAAAGAAGAAAAAGAGTTAAATTGTTAAAGTAAATCACAAAGGAGAAAACTTACCATCCCTCCCGACAACGGCACCAAAATTATGATCGAGCCAAACCTGCACAGAAAAATACAGAGTTTAGGAACAACGCTAGGTCCTCGATGCTACCGTGTAGCTTAGAGCTAACGGGTCGTGATCCCCAGGGAGGGACTGCGATGGAAGCAATTAAGTCAGTTTCTTCTTTTAATTCACTAAACCAAATTAAGAGTTCTCTTCTCAGTTTTAAAAAAAATAAAAATAGTTAAGGCTAATCTAAGTTAAAAAGGAATCTAAAGAAGAAGATGGGTTTGTTATTAAAGAAGAAAAGAAAAACGAGTTTAGAGAAAAAGAAAGAGAATGTGTTGATTTTAGAAATTGTTAAATCAATCTAAGAAAGAAAATAGAAAAGAGAGAAAGAAGAAGACGTACCTTTATCGTTGAATAACGTACCATGATTCGATGCGAAATAATATAAAGCAAAATAGAAAAATAACTTGAGCTTCATGCTTGGCTAGATTGAGTATGATGAAGAAAAGTAGAAAACTCTATTGATATCACTTCAATAAAATTCTCTCTTGAAGAAGGATTACATCAGTGTCACTCTAATTACGATTCTTCTTCTTCTTCTCTCATGTAACTCTCTCTAACATAAAATAAAAATAAAAATTACATTGAAAAAGAAAAAAATTAAACTAAACTAACCTAAAGCTCTCTCTAGAGTGGTGCCTCCTCTACCTTCGAGTTACAGGTTTATATAGGAGAAAAAGGTGATAAAGAAGAGCGTAAGGAGATAGGGGGAGCAAACGCTCCTCCTAATTCAAACAAACAACCTCGGAAATGCGACTTTTGTCGCGTTTACGTGGCCAGATCCTGGCCATTGGGCCAGGATCTGGGGCTGTGTCTGTCCACTTGTCCTCTATTATTTTGTCCTCTTGGATTTTGAATTTCTGATTTAGATTTGACAAAATATCCTTTGATCTTCAGCTCAACCAATTGGGTCTTCAGAAATTCATTTTTGCTTGAATTTTAATTGGTATTTATCTCATTTGATATACCCAATCTTCAAATAAGATGGCTTCTAAAACTCTAGATTTTAATTGATCTCCTTTCTTTTGAATTTTTGATTTTAATTAGATAAATCTATAAATCTCTCTCTCTTTTCTTCCTTAATTACCTTGCACGCCGCGAGACATAAAAAACACATTAAATAGCAGAGATTTATTTAAATATAAATGCAGAAATGTAACATATATGATATGAAAATATGTAATGCACGGTACGATCATAAAGGCAGACCAGAATCCAAATTCTTGCTGGTGAAGACGCCTTAGATTATTGCGCATCACGTGTAACCAATTACAGCTGGGATGTTACACACAACTATGATCATGGGCAGATTTGGAGGTGGGAATCTCGAAAACCATGACTCGGCCCACTACCTCTCAACTACAAAAATCGATCCCCACCTTTTGTACAGGAGATCGCGTCCTAGGGAAAAAGTCTGTAACAGGGCTTGAAGTCTCACTGTAATCTTTTTTACTTTAGTGGAACTCTCTTTTGGCGCCACGATTTTTTTCCCCTTGCGAGATTTTTTACATAAATCCTCTAGCATTTGCATTGTTCCATTCTCTATCTTCAAAATGCTATTACAAATTGAGTGTAGATAAATTCTCCCAAGAAATATATCACTACCATTATATAAGCATTCGACCAGACCCGTAACATTACCGGCAATAATGCAGTTCGAGTCTCAGTTCATAGCTGCCAACTTCTGACCGAGTAATATAGTTGTGGCCTCGGCCAGCTCCGAATCCACTGGACTACGTGCCCGGTGACCATGTGCGTCATCTGTATATAGTAGTCGCTGAGGCTGAGTGCTTGCATGTCCTGCCGTCGATGTTGAGCTTTGACGCGTTTGGCAAGGTGCATTCCATCACTGCGGATTAGTGGTGTTACTCAACGTCGCTGTGGCATTTCGTCGATTAACTTCCGGGCACTGTAACACCGACTCTGCCCTGACTCCCGTTGCTCTAACTGAAAACGGAATTACTTCGAATGCCCATTTACATATGTTCTTCCACACCTCCCTAGTTAAGTCCCCGGTCGATGATGATGTGCAATTCATCACCTGTGCCAATTTCATAGTCGATGTGGCCGTGTCTTCGAACATCAGCAGCTGCTGGGCAATGAAGGAAAAGATGTGATGGTGTCTCGGTTGCCATTCTGCACAACAGACAAGCACTGCCAACTTCGGGTAGGGCTCGGGCGCGGCTACAGTTTGTCATCAGCGCGTATTTAAGGCTCCGACAAATGAAGTGGACGATGGTTTCATGAAGAAGGCAGAGTTCAGTGGTGTCTCATGCTTGCTCATATTTCTGTAAGCAGAACTGGCCCGTGGACAACCCGTTCTTCTCAAGCATCCAGATGATTTTGTCGCTGCCCGAAGGGTCAAAGGAGTTAATGGGAGTGTAGACGATGGCATTGGCAGTCTCAGTGTCAAATATCCCCTGATCAAATCCTCATCCCACTTCCCATTTTCCAGAGAGACGAGCTGGATCAACAGTTTCTAATCCCTCTGGCACTCCGGCTGGTCTTTGAACATGCCACGTTTGCTTTCTGAATACCCCTCCAGGGGGCTGACCGGCGATTTCTGACTGACGACTCTGCAAATGTCTTCTTCCAGAAGTAATTAGCTTTGAGAATCTTCTACCATATCGCAGCACTCGGGTTGTTGATTAATCATCCACCCAATTTTCAGGTCCGTCAATTGCCTTTGAGTTCCTTAGATGCTCTCAGCTTCTTAAAAAGAAATGCCGATCGCCGGAGCTATATCCCTAAAAGAAGTTTCCCTCCATTCCACAACAGATGGTCTTTTGGAAGAAGTGAGCACCGTCGTTATAACGTGCGTGATAAGTATTAATAATGTTACAGTGAAGATACAGCAATTGTAATATATAAATACTAATTATTAGTATAATTATATTATATCACTGTTATTTAGACATCTATTATATATTATCGTGATTGTAATACTATTATAGAATAATATTACTGTTTTTTTCATTTTACTACTCGGTAGGTTACCTTCTGACCACCCTGAGGTTATTCACTTAGGTTGGAGCGTAGAGATTTCGTAGTACATGATATTCACGGGATATTTATAAGAGACTCATTATTTTTATTATTCATAAGTATTTTTATTATTTTATCCCTGCTTTCTTATTTATCCATGTCTCCATATCTATCATATCTATCATGATCACTGATCTTTTGCAATTATTCTTGTACTTATTTAATGCTGAATTTTTAGTGTATATTTATTCTTTATACTGAGACTTAATACGTACATATGAGATACTTTTCTTGGTCATATGCGTTGAACACCTTCACCCCCAAATCCTCCAAACACATGAAAAAATCACTAAATCAAAAAATTAATCACTAAACCACTCTCACATTTAAAACTTTTATGACATCCATGCATAATAATTGTCAGATGCTGGATACGTTTTCTTGCGAGAATGATTACTGGGTTAAGATTCTTCCCATTGTTTTATATATTACAATTGAGAGGAAAATAGAAGAGAATTTTAACTTATCTGATAAGTAATAGGAAATTAATTAATTTGGAGACGGAGACTCGACAACAACAACAGACCGATGAACAACTAGCCATGACCAACTTTGATCATGGTGTGTAGAAAATAGTGTATCAGACGAAGGGGTATTATTCCCACGGGACTGCACGCGTTGAATCAAAGTTGGATCCAGTGACTACATGGCATTCTCCCTAAATTATTAGACTAGAGTAAGAAATAAAAAAAATACTTATGCAATCTAAAAGCTTTGTTTTATTTCAATATCTTTCTCAATGAAATATAATGGATCAGCGTTTTGTTTATATAGAAAATAACAAGTAAAAGATTAGCATATTTAGCTAAATTAGTGAACTTATCTTAGGGATACAATAGATGACAGCATATATATTTGGAGCCTTACTGTTAGCTTCTATATTTGTAAGAGCATGTTGTCCACATGTTGAATTCTAAAGCAATGATGAGATGGCTTTCATATTTGCAAAAGCATGTCACATATTGAATTCTGAGTTAATGATTGTTAGGTTCTATATTTGCAAGAGCATATTGTTCACATATTGAATTTTGAGTTAATGGTGAGCTGTCTTGCTATTACCTCCCTTAAACTGAACTACCAGTTACACAGGGAAAGTTTGTTAAGAAGAGTATGAAACCTGATGGAGAAGAGTCGCTTGGTGAAGATATCTGTTGTTTGATCCTTGGTGTAGAGATATCAAAGAGAGGGGTGCTTGAGAAGAACTAGTTCTCAAAAAAGTGGTAGTCGATTTCAATATGCTAGTGTCCGAGCGTAGAAAATTGGATTTGTGGCGATGGCTAGTGCACTTAAATTGTCACAATTAAGGGTGGGAGGAGCTGTCAGTGGTATGTGAAAATTCCTCAATAGATAGGTGAGCCAGCAAATCTCAGCGGCCGTGTGTGCTAAAACTTTGATATTCGGCTTTCGTGGAGCTCTGTGCTACGGGTTGTTGTTTCTTTGCCGACCATGATATAGGATTGATCCGAGATAAATATAATAACCAGTTGTTGATCTCTGATCATGGAAGGAGCCTATCCAATCGGCATCAGCAAAAGCATTGAGGTGAAGGATGCTACGCCGATAGATTAGGCTCATGTTAGCGGTACGCTTGAGATATCTCAAGACTCTTTTGACTGCAATAAGATGATGGGTCATGGGTTCCTTCAAAATTGACATATTTGATTTATTAAGAATGAGATGTCTGGTCATATTTACGTAAGATATTGTAGACCTCCTATAAGTGAGTGAAATTGAAATGGATCAAACAGAATATCCCCAGAGGTGTTATCTAGCTTCGAACTTATAGAAATGGGAGTGGAGGAAGGTTTGGCTCCATCCATTTTTGCTCGTCGAAGAAGATCTGCTATATATTTTGATTAAATAATATACAAAGCATTATTTGTTCGATGGAACTCGAGGCCGAGAAAATATTTTACATCACCTAAGTCCTTGACTGGGAAGAAATTGCCCAATGCAGTTATGATAACTTGACATATTTGAGTGGAAGAGCCAGTTAGGAGTATGGCATCCACATATATGAGAACAATTACCACATCAGTAGAAGTTTTTCGAATGAATAATGATGAATTTGAAGGTGATATAATGAAGTCCAGCTCCAAAAGAGATTGACGGATTCGTTCATGCCAGGCTCGAGGAACATGTTTTAGGCCATATAGAGATTTTGAAAGCCGCCATACATGAGTTGGGTTGACTATGTCGATGAAGCCAGGCGGTTGAGTTATGTAAACTGGTTCATTGAGATAGCTGTGCAAAAAAGCATTGTTAATATCAAGTTATTTTATAAGCCAGTTAAACTGTGTTGCAACAGCAAAACTAGTCGAATGGTGGAGGACTTCGCAACCGAGCTAAAAATATCTTCATAGTCGATACTTGCTTGTTGAGTGAATACTTTAGCAACTAGCGGAGCTTTAAAGCGATCAAAGGTACCATCAGCCTTTTGTTTCACGGGATATATCCATTTACACCGATTATGTTCTGATTTTGTGGAGGGACCAAGTCTAAGTTTGAGCATCCATAAGTGCAAAAATTTCAGCCTCCATCGCATCTCACCATTGTGAATTCTTGTTAGCCTGTGTGATACAAGTAGGAGCAGGTAGAATAATGATAGCATTTAGAGACATAGAAAGTGAGTATAATGTGGATTGGAGTGTTTTTAGCTTGTAAATGCCATCATTTGCTCTGGTAGTCATGGGATGGGTGGTGAGGGTGAGGAGGTGGGAGGTATTAATATAGTTGTAGTGAAAGTTTGTATTGTAGGTGATGGAGATGGAATATGTACTATTGGTAGTATGGTTGGTAAAAAGGATCTAAAAGAGGAATGAGAGTTGTTGATTTATCAGTATGAAATGGTGAATAAGTATTGGATGGAGGATGTTGAGTGGTGGAGTGAGGTGATATAGGAACATTATTTGTTGAAATGGGCGAGTCAATATCCGAGACGGATATTATGGAGGTGGGGTTGCCTGATGAGGATGGAGATTGTAGTTGTTGGAGATGGTTGGTACTGGTTGAGGGAAAGATAGGAACCATGGTTATAGAGGATATAGAAGAAGAAGATTGCAAGGATGGGTAATGATATTGAATAGAGGATTGTAAGAAGGGAAATTAGTTTCATCAAAGCTGACATGACGCGTAGTGTAAACACGCCCTATTTTGGGTAATGACAATGATAACCTTTAAAGGAACTTTCATACCAAATGAAAATACATGGTACCCTTCTACTCTGCAACTTATATTTGATATATGGTCTCAATCAAGGAAAGCCTAGGTAACCAAAGATTTTAAGATGAGTATAGTCTGATTTTGAGTTGTACAGGACTTGATAGGGAAAAGTATTATTCAGTTTGGCAGAGGGCAACCGATTTATGAGAAAAGCAGCAGTCAGAACTGTGTCTACCCAGAATTTTGAGGGTAATGCAGAATCAGTAAATAAGGTTCTGGTCGTGTCTAACAGATGACAATGTTTTCTTTCAGACATGCTATTCCGCTCAGGTGTAGATGGGCAACTGAATTGATGGATAATACCACGAGAGGATAGAATATGTTCAAATTGTTTACTTGTAAATTTTCCACCACCATCTGAATGAAAAACACATACTTTGGAATCAAAGAACAACTCAATTTTATTAAGGAAATCCCTAAAGACAAGTGGCAAATCAGAGGTCTTATGTAACACCCTGAAATTCTAAATTGTGATTTAATATTATAATCCGTGATCTAAAAGATTATGCAGAATCACGAGGGGTGGTGATTAAGTTAGTTACTTTGTAATATTATTTTATTTTAAATTTGTATGGATAATTTTAAATGGATGAAATATTGATAACTGTAAACATGTGTGTACATACGGATGCATGACTAAATGGGATTTATCATACATAGATATTTATATACCTAGTGCATGTGATATGGATATGTAATTTGAGGCATGTATGGATGTATATGTGGGTAGGTGCGTATATGTACTAGTATGTGGAATTGAATACATACCCATGTTGGAAATGAATACATGCAAATAACCCCTTTTCCTAATACAAGATTTTTATTATTTAGAGAGAGAGTGAGTGGAGGGGAGTAGGTGGAGTAATAGGAGATGAGGACAAGTGGCAAATAAGGCAAGTATAATATATTTAGATAATTATTTATAATAGGAAAGGGAGAGAAATAAACTTATTTTCTCCCCCAAATCTCTCTCTCTCTCTCACGCAGGTTCTCCAAACCTCCCTCTCTCTCTCTCTCTCTCGCGCGGGCGGCCAGGGCAAGGCGGGCCGCGGTCGCGCGCGGCCTGGCGCGGCCACGCGCGCGACTGGAGCAGCGGACAAGGCGCGGCCAGCCGCGGCCACCGCGCGACCGGAGGCGCGGCCGGCGGCGGCCAGGGCCGCGACAGCGGCGGCGGCGGCCGGCTAGGGCGGCCGGACTTCGGAAATTGTGGCGGTGAGTGGGCTTCCCTTTTTCTCATTCCTCAAATTCAATCAATTTTTATTTTTATCCTTAGATCTTGATCCTTGATTTGAGTAGAATTGTTTCCCTTGAACTAGTCATGTGTATATATTCCTTGAAATCCCTTGGCAAGGTATGTAACGATCAAACCTTAATCTCTAGATTTATGAGTAAATTTAATTTGCACCTAAATGATGGGTAAGGAGGTTGCATGTTAAGGTATGTCATGTAGTGATGAAATCCATAGATTTTCGAATTGGGTTTAGATCCCAAATTTTGAAACTTCAACTTTACATTTTTACTTTGATGGTGATGAAGCTTCATTAAGAGTTGTAAGACTAAATCTTGAGCAATAATGTTCTTTCTTGGATTGGAATCAAATCCTCCATAAAATCATTGACTAATGCATGATGAACTTGCTAGGTGTTGCTAATTGTTATTTTAAAGAACTTTTCTTGTGATTATGGAATAACTTGCTATTTGAGAAAGTGTGTAGTTGTTAATTCTTATTTTTTAAAGTAGAACTTTTCTTGGGATTAAAGTATGTTTATCAAGAAACATACTCTATTGTGTTATGTATATGATCATGTTTTGTGAAATATAGGGTTGATGTTAGCTATCTTTAAATAGGCAAAGTTAAGCCGAAAATTTGAATGTCATTATAGTAAAGTTCGTGTATCGATCAAAGTATTATTAGAAGATAAGATAAATCTTAAAAGTCAAATTGGTATTATAAATCCGGGGATCGTTGTAATTTGGGAAGATCAAGTTAAAGATCTCTCCTAACCATGGGTGTGTATTGAACTTCTTGAAGTTCCTTAAACTTGGGATGGTTGAGCATCTTGTCATTCTTACGTGGTAACCACAAAAGCAAATTAAAATTTAATCTTGGTCATGGTAGTGAGTTATAAAGAAAATTTTACGATATAGGTTAAACTATGAAGTTGGAGGTGACTTAAAGGGGGTTTGTGATCAATCATGTAGTGATTGAACTATGAATACTCTTATAAAAATTTCTCATGATCAAAAATCTAAATACCTAAGTGTTGGCCCAAAGGCCTTCCACTCTAGTTTTGATGATGATTAACTCATGTAGTTATGTGTACTAATAATCTTGTGATTTAAGTTTCAGATCATTAATCAAGTTATTAGTTGGTGATTAGCTTCAACAAGATGATTTGGAAGCTTTCACATGTTGATTCAAGAGCCCGAGCGTCAAAGATCATACATTGCACTTGCTCGGTGAATCAAGAGTTTTTGGATCGAGCCGTCTTGGAGATTGCGCTCTACAAGAAGACTTAGGTATCCATAGTTTTAGTTTGGGTTTAGATCCTAATTGTAAAGATTAGAATAGTATGATAAGCTCAAGTTCACAACACACACCTTTCATGTTTTGATTTTCGGTTTTAGGTTTAACCGATCTTGGTTTTCATGAATAGATTTTTTTTTATCAAAACAAGTTTACATGGTTTATGTATATTAGATTTGTTCTATATACATGCATGCTTCAATTGTTTAGACAAACTTTGTTTGATAATCTATTCCATGTGTTTTATGTTTTGGTATTTACAACAAAACATATTTTTGGACTTAATGACAAAAATCATGATATATATATGTTTCTTGTATATTGAATTTCTATTCATATACAATATGCTTCAAAGTGTTTAAATATCATATTTTTGTATCTTGGATGAGTTTTAGACAATGTGTATTTTCTATTCAAAATACAAAGTCTTAGAAAATACGGTTTTTGGTTTTTGGCAAAATTTCTATGACACAAAAATAGTCAAATATGTTTGAAATTTATGTTAGGATTTTTAACACAAGTTTGTATTTCAATATAAAATGATAAAACTATTTTTGTGAAATTTTAGAGATTTTGTGGGATTTATTATAATATTTTTTTCCCCAGATTTCAGACCTGTTTTTGTCTGCCAGGCTTGGCCGGTCGACTGGTACGGTCGACCGCACCAAGAAGCCAGTCGACCGATCCGGTCGACCGACGTGCACGGATACGTGCACGCCGGCTGACTCTGTAGCCGGTCGACCGAAGCGGTCGACCGACAGAGAGCTGTTTGCTCTCAGGAATTCTCGGTCGACCGGGCGGTCGACCGGTAGCCACAACGGATCAAAATTTGACCGTTGGGCGGTCGACCGTCCCGGTCGACCGGAAGGCTATTTTTGGCAAAACTGCTGCCAAACGGCTATTTTCTGGATTAGCCTATAAATACCCCATTTGCAAGAGTTTTTCTCTAAGATTTTTTGTGCGAATTTTTCCTGATTCTCTGGTGTTTTCAAAGCAATCAAAAGAAGTTTTTGCGCTTGATTTGAACAATCTATTTGGTGTTTGATTAGGGTTTGGAAATATCAAAGAAAGGGTGTTTGGGAAAAGCTTGTGATTGAACTACTCTATATTGTTTTCTTGATTTTTTTCCCAAGGATTTTCTTGTGATTTCTGATTTCCATTCCTTTGGTTTTCTCCACACTTGAGCAAAAATCTATTATCTATATCTATAGGTTATTTGTGTGGAAGAAGAAGTTGTTTGTGGTTGTTGTTGTGACCACCAAGTTGTAACCCAATCTTTTCTAAGCTTTGTGCTTTGGGTTGTATCCCTCTAGTTGAGAGGTGATCCTTGTATTGGTTGGGGATTGGGAGTTTGTTGTATTGGTTTGAAATTTGCCTCAAGGAGGAGGTTGTGATTGTTGGAGTTTGCCTCAAGGAGGAGGTTGTGTTGGTTGGCTTGGATTTGTGCCTCAGGGAGGAGGTTGTAAAGAGAGGAGTTGGGTACTCCTTGTAAAGGGTCCTAAGTGGACGAGCTAGTGGAAATCCTTCGTGTGTCGAAGGCGGGGATGTAGAGCTGGGTGCTCGAACCTCGATAACATATCTTGTTGTTTGCGCTTGATCCATTGGCTCTCTCTATCTCTCTCTTTACTTTGTGCCTTGCCTTATTCATATTGTGCATTCATATTTGCTTGGCTTGGTTGTGTGTGAATCATTTGTTGATCACACTTGAGTGTAATTTGCATTAAGTTATTAAATTTCGCATTTAGTTCATAGATTAGCATTGTCACCTATTCACCCCCCCTCTAGGTGACTTTTCAATTGGTATCAGAGCTAGCGCTCCTGATATTTAGGTTTAACCACCTAGGAGTGTGATCTTGGTTTGCTAATCTTCATTTGCATCTCATTTGCACTCATACTAGTTTGATCTCATGGCTAGCCCTCCTATGTTTGACCATACTAGACTTGACTCTTGGAAAGTTAACATGACTAGATATTTAAAAACACTAGGTCATCTAGTTTATCAAGCCATCACCATAGAAGCCCTCCCAAATACTAGTAAGCATAAGAAGGCCAATGCACTTGCACTTCAAACACTTAGAGCATCTTTTGATAATAATCTCTTACTTGTTTTTGATAGTTTTAACTCGGCTTTTGCAGTTTGGAGCGTCTTGACATCTCCGGAGCTTCCAAGGATCATCAACAATATAAGGAGATCTAGGAGAGATGTATCCGAAGAGCCTTGTTTCATGGCATATGGGAATGACTCCCATGAGGTACAATCGGACTCTCGAATACATGATAGCTCTAGCTCTTATTGCCATGGATGTTTTGAGGTTCAAAATTTTAAATGTTGAACTTGCTTCTAAGCTTGAAAAATACTTAGAAAAACATAACTCTTTGAAAGAAAAACATTTTGATTTACAAAAGGAAATGAAGGATTTATGCTCTACTTTTGAAACCGTTTTGCAAGAGAAGGAAGAGATTACTAGTGAATGTGACTCACTAAGATCTCAACTAGACATTGCTTTAAAAGAAATTGAAGTTTTAAAAGGCAAAAATGATTGTGATGATATTTTGGAGCACAATGAGATTTTTATCCTCAAGATTGGATTGTGTTTTCAAAGAAAACCTTACTTTGAAAAATAAAATTGATTCTATTACTAAAGAATTGAATTTGGTTTTGTCTAAAAATGAATCTTTGCAAAATGATATTGATTTGCATGTTTGTCATGCTAATGTAGCTTCTACTTCTTGCACTCCTATAGCATGTTCCACTTTGTCTTCTAGCATAGAAAATGATATAAACAATTTGAAGAAAAGTGTTGATTGTTTGGGCTCCACTTTGAGCCATTGTGCCATGAATCACACACGATTGGAAACCTTGGTTCGCAAGAAACAAGTTCCAACCTTGCATGCACACCCATCTAGGCATACACATGCTTTTCATGATCACCACCATCATATGTATGCTCACGTGTACACATGTACACATTGTGGTCGAAAAGGCCACCTTGCTAGATTTTGTTATGATCGCATTTATCATGAAAATTTAGCAACTAATTATGTTTGGGTTAGAAAAGATACTAACCCCCGTGGACCCACAAAGAAATGGGTACCAAGATCCACCTCTTTGATGTTTGGTGTAGGTGGAGGCTCTCGCATCACGTGAGAGATTTGGTGCCTTGAGGTGGATGCGTTCTAAGCTTAAAAGAGAATTATTTGGATGCTTCACACTCAAGGAACTTGGTGGAGAGGACCACCATTGGTTTGGAGAACTAGAGAAGAACCTTCATTACTTTTGGTATCATTCTCTAACTCCCACTTATTTGCATGCTTTACATGTTCATCTATTCATAGCATGTTTTGTTTCATTGTTCATTGTGCTTATGCTATGTTAGTTAGATTAGTGTTATACATGTTTAGTTACTTGAGCACCCATGTTTCATATGAATCTATATTTAGTGTTCACACCTTTTTTAAACTAACATGTATGCCCTAGATCTAATGCACATGCATATGCATAAAGATCATATGATTTTCATGTTTCTATGATTTTTTTAATGATTCGTGTTTTTGATTATCATAATCATATTGATTGTTGACCCGTTTCATGCTTCATGTTTTGACAACTTGCTTGAATGATAGTTTTCATTAAGACTAGGATTTATACTTGTATAACTAGTGAGCTACAAATAAACCTTTATATATTTTGTGCTTGAACGCACATTTGTATTCACTTGATGTACTAGTATAGTCTAGTTTTGATGATTATTACATTTGACTTGTATTCACTATCTTACATGTTTTGTTTTAACTTTATGTATATGTCCATCTTGTCCAAACTATCATTTATACATATACATCCTTGAGCCACGTGCCTTCATGCATATACTTTTGTGGACTCATTGTGTTTAGGATATGTATGTATACTTTAGTTTGTACATGACATACATATGCCTTGAAGTTTAAATCGTTTGGATGAATTTCATGTTTGCTAAGCGATTTCACATGTATGATGAATCTCATATTTTTAAGATAATTTCAATTAGTGATTTCACATGAATTTCATGTTTTTAATATTGAGCTTGATTGTCCATTTTCATGTTGATATGTTTCTCACAACACTTGTACACTCACTCTATCTATGTTTTCTCATGACTTAGTTTTCATGAGTACAAGTTATGCTATATGGATTTTGAGTGTTTTAGTGCCATGTGGTTTACATGTGTCTTCATGAAAATTTTTTTGGATCTCATACTAGTTGATTCATATAACTAGTTATGATATTCTTCCTTGGTAGAGATTTTCAAACATACTACATTTTCAAACCTATTTTTGAAAACCCCTACCATCAATGGGCGGTTGGATGGGAGATCATGTTCTTGTATGCTTTATAATGAAAATCCTTTTTATCTTGAACCATGATTGGGTGGTAGGTTATATGAGTCATACACTTGTATTTATTGTTGTTTCAATTGGTATCATTGAATTCTTTCAATTGGTATCGATATGACATCTTTTTGTATACTCATATATGTTTGTATTTTATATATGTATGCTTGCACTTCATATAGTATCAAATTTCAATTGATATCTATCTTTTACATACATATATAGATGATTTATTTGTGCTTCAAGATATCACAAATTTTGTTTATGCTTAGCTTGAACTTTTCAAATTGAAACAATGTTAAAGCAAATTTTCAATTGAGTTAATTTTCAATTGGTATCTTATTTCAAGCATATGCATATTTTCATTTGGTATTTAATAAAGGGGGAGAAAACTAGTATTTTATTTTTTTTAATTGGCATCTTATCTCTCATTTGATATTTTGTTTGGTATTCCACTCCCTTGCTTTATGATAGAAAATAAAGATTTCATTTGGCAAAGAATAATTGTTTCATTTGGTATCGAGATTTGTTTTTAAGGAAATTCAAAATTAGTATTGTTTAATTCCAAAATTGGTATCTAGTTGTTTGTTTACAATTGGTAGGTTATTTGTTTACTTACTAATTGGTATCAAGATTTTCATTTTTTTTGTTTTTCAATTGGTATATGTTCTCGTTTTGATTTCAATTGATTTGTTGTTTTTCAATTGGTATCAATATACACTTCATTGCCACATTTTTTTTGTATCATATTTGATTTAACCCTTTATTAGTTCTTTGTTTTGAACAAAAAGGGGGAGAAAAATTTATTGTTTTTGATTTTATTTTTAACCCTTTTTGATGATTGACAAAAGGGGGAGAAGAATTTGAGTTTTATATGCATATTTGTGTTTGCATATAGTTTACATTTGATGAAAAGAAGCCTTGTTTTTATGCATCTCTATGCATGTTTTATGTTTCATTTTTATTGGTATCAAGAGCATGTTTTGATATTGTTTTAAACACATATAAACATGTTGTTAAGAACATTCATTGCATATCTTATATGTTTTATTGTTATGCATGAGTTAAGGGGGAGCTTCTTTGAAGCTTTACTTTAATCCATGCATATATAACTCCATGAGTTTTGTCATCATCAAAAAGGGGGAGATTGTTGGCCCAAAGGCCTTCCACTCTAGTTTTGATGATGATTAACTCATGTAGTTATGTGTACTAATAATCTTGTGATTTAAGTTTCAGATCATTAATCAAGTTATTAGTTGGTGATTAGCTTCAACAAGATGATTTGGAAGCTTTCACATGTTGATTCAAGAGCCCGAGCGTCAAAGATCATACATTGCACTTGCTCGGTGAATCAAGAGTTTTTGGATCGAGCCGTCTTGGAGATTGCGCTCTACAAGAAGACTTAGGTATCCATAGTTTTAGTTTGGGTTTAGATCCTAATTGTAAAGATTAGAATAGTATGATAAGCTCAAGTTCACAACACACACCTTTCATGTTTTGATTTTCGGTTTTAGGTTTAACCGATCTTGGTTTTCATGAATAGATTTTTTTTTATCAAAACAAGTTTACATGGTTTATGTATATTAGATTTGTTCTATATACATGCATGCTTCAATTGTTTAGACAAACTTTGTTTGATAATCTATTCCATGTGTTTTATGTTTTGGTATTTACAACAAAACATATTTTTGGACTTAATGACAAAAATCATGATATATATATGTTTCTTGTATATTGAATTTCTATTCATATACAATATGCTTCAAAGTGTTTAAATATCATATTTTTGTATCTTGGATGAGTTTTAGACAATGTGTATTTTCTATTCAAAATACAAAGTCTTAGAAAATACGGTTTTTTGGTTTTTGGCAAAATTTCTATGACACAAAAATAGTCAAATATGTTTGAAATTTATGTTAGGATTTTTAACACAAGTTTGTATTTCAATATAAAATGATAAAACTATTTTTGTGGAATTTTAGAGATTTTGTGGGATTTATTATAATATTTTTTTCCCCAGATTTCAGACCTGTTTTTGTCTGCCAGGCTTGGCCGGTCGACTGGTACGGTCGACCGCACCAAGAAGCCAGTCGACCGATCCGGTCGACCGACGTGCACGGATACGTGCACGCTGGCTGACTCTGTAGCCGGTCGACCGACAGAGAGCTGTTTGCTCTCAGGAATTCTCGGTCGACCGGGGCGGTCGACCGGTAGCCACAACGGATCAAAATTTGACCGTTGGGCGGTCGACCGTCCCGGTCGACCGGAAGGCTATTTTTTGCAAAACTGCTGCCAAACGGCTATTTTCTGGATTAGCCTATAAATACCCCATTTGCAAGAGTTTTTCTCTAAGATTTTTTGTGCGAATTTTTCCTGATTCTCTGGTGTTTTCAAAGCAATCAAAAGAAGTTTTTGCGCTTGATTTGAACAATCTATTTTGGTGTTTGATTAGGGTTTGGAAATATCAAAGAAAGGGTGTTTGGAAAAGCTTGTGATTGAACTACTCTATATTGTTTTCTTGATTTTTTTCCCAAGGATTTTCTTTGTGATTTCTGATTTCCATTCCTTTGGTTTTCTCCACACTTGAGCAAAAATCTACTATCTATATCTATAGGTTATTTGTGTGGAAGAAGAAGTTGTTTGTGGTTGTTGTTGTGACCACCAAGTTGTAACCCAATCTTTTCTAAGCTTTGTGCTTTGGGTTGTATCCCTCTAGTTGAGAGGTGATCCTTGTATTGGTTGGGGATTGGGAGTTTGTTGTATTGGTTTGAAATTTGCCTCAAGGAGGAGGTTGTGATTGTTGGAGTTTGCCTCAAGGAGGAGGTTGTGTTGGTTGGCTTGGATTTGTGCCTCAGGGAGGAGGTTGTAAAGAGAGGAGTTGGGTACTCCTTGTAAAGGGTCCTAAGTGGACGAGCTAGTGGAAATCCTTCGTGTGTCGAAGGCGGGGATGTAGAGCTGGGTGCTCGAACCTCGATAACATATCTTGTTGTTTGCGCTTGATCCATTGGCTCTCTCTATCTCTCTCTTTACTTTGTGCCTTGCCTTATTCATATTGTGCATTCATATTTGCTTGGCTTGGTTGTGTGTGAATCATTTGTTGATCACACTTGAGTGTAATTTGCATTAAGTTATTAAATTTCGCATTTAGTTCATAGATTAGCATTGTCACCTATTCACCCCCCCTCTAGGTGACTTTTCAATTGGTATCAGAGCTAGCGCTCCTGATATTTAGGTTTAACCACCTAGGAGTGTGATCTTGGTTTGCTAATCTTCATTTGCATCTCATTTGCACTCATACTAGTTTGATCTCATGGCTAGCCCTCCTATGTTTGACCATACTAGACTTGACTCTTGGAAAGTTAACATGACTAGATATTTAAAAACACTAGGTCATCTAGTTTATCAAGCCATCACCATAGAAGCCCTCCCAAATACTAGTAAGCATAAGAAGGCCAATGCACTTGCACTTCAAACACTTAGAGCATCTTTTGATAATAATCTCTTACTTGTTTTTGATAGTTTTAACTCGGCTTTTGCAGTTTGGAGCGTCTTGACATCTCCGGAGCTTCCAAGGATCATCAACAATATAAGGAGATCTAGGAGAGATGTATCCGAAGAGCCTTGTTTCATGGCATATGGGAATGACTCCCATGAGGTACAATCGGACTCTCGAATACATGATAGCTCTAGCTCTTATTGCCATGGATGTTTTGAGGTTCAAAATTTAAATGTTGAACTTGCTTCTAAGCTTGAAAAATACTTAGAAAAACATAACTCTTTGAAAGAAAAACATTTTGATTTACAAAAGAAAATGAAGGATTTATGCTCTACTTTTGAAACCGTTTTGCAAGAGAAGGAAGAGATTACTAGTGAATGTGACTCACTAAGATCTCAACTAGACATTGCTTTAAAAGAAATTGAAGTTTTAAAAGGCAAAATGATTGTGATGATATTTTGGAGCACAATGAGATTTTATCCTCAAGATTGGATTGTGTTTTCAAAGAAAACCTTACTTTGAAAAATAAAATTGATTCTATTACTAAAGAATTGAATTTGGTTTTGTCTAAAAATGAATCTTTGCAAAATGATATTGATTTGCATGTTTGTCATGCGAATGTAGCTTCTACTTCTTGCACTCCTATAGCATGTTCCACTTTGTCTTCTAGCATAGAAAATGATATAAACAATTTGAAGAAAAGTGTTGATTGTTTGGGCTCCACTTTGAGCCATTGTGCCATGAATCACACACGATTGGAAACCTTGGTTCGCAAGAAACAAGTTCCAACCTTGCATGCACACCCATCTAGGCATACACATGCTTTTCATGATCACCACCATCATATGTATGCTCACGTGTACACATGTACACATTGTGGTCGAAAAGGCCACCTTGCTAGATTTTGTTATGATCGCATTTATCATGAAAATTTAGCAACTAATTATGTTTGGGTTAGAAAAGATACTAACCCCCGTGGACCCACAAAGAAATGGGTACCAAGATCCACCTCTTTGATGTTTGGTGTAGGTGGAGGCTCTCGCATCACGTGAGAGATTTGGTGCCTTGAGGTGGATGCGTTCTAAGCTTAAAAGAGAATTATTTGGATGCTTCACACTCAAGGGAACTTGGTGGAGAGGACCACCATTGGTTTGGAGAACTAGAGAAGAACCTTCATTACTTTGGTATCATTCTCTAACTCCCACTTATTTGCATGCTTTACATGTTCATCTATTCATAGCATGTTTTGTTTCATTGTTCATTGTGCTTATGCTATGTTAGTTAGATTAGTGTTATACATGTTTAGTTACTTGAGCACCCATGTTTCATATGGATCTATATTTAGTGTTCACACCTTTTTTAAACTAACATGTATGCCCTAGATCTAATGCACATGCATATGCATAAAGATCATATGATTTTCATGTTTCTATGATTTTTTTAATGATTCGTGTTTTTGATTATCATAATCATATTGATTGTTGACCCGTTTCATGCTTCATGTTTTGACAACTTGCTTGAATGATAGTTTTCATTAAGACTAGGATTTATACTTGTATAACTAGTGAGCTACAAATAACCTTTATATATGTTTGTGCTTGAACGCACATTTGTATTCACTTGATGTACTAGTATAGTCTAGTTTTGATGATTATTACATTTGACTTGTATTCACTATCTTACATGTTTTGTTTTAACTTTATGTATATGTCCATCTTGTCCAAACTATCATTTATACATATACATCCTTGAGCCACGTGCCTTCATGCATATACTTTTGTGGACTCATTGTGTTTAGGATATGTATGTATACTTTAGTTTGTACATGACATACATATGCCTTGAAGTTTAAATCGTTTGGATGAATTTCATGTTTGCTAAGCGATTTCACATGTATGATGAATCTCATATTTTTAAGATGATTTCAATTAGTGATTTCATATGAATTTCATGTTTTTAATATTGAGCTTGATTGTCCATTTTCATGTTGATATGTTTCTCACAACACTTGTACACTCACTCTATCTATGTTTTCTCATGACTTAGTTTTCATGAGTACAAGTTATGCTATATGGATTTTGAGTGTTTTAGTGCCATGTGGTTTACATGTGTCTTCATGAAAATTTTTTTGGATCTCATACTAGTTGATTCATATAACTAGTTATGATATTCTTCCTTGGTAGAGATTTTCAAACATACTACATTTTCAAACCTATTTTTGAAAACCCCTACCATCAATGGGCGGTTGGATGGGAGATCATGTTCTTGTATGCTTTATAATGAAAATCCTTTTTATCTTGAACCATGATTGGGTGGTAGGTTATATGAGTCATACACTTGTATTTATTGTTGTTTCAATTGGTATCATTGAATTCTTTCAATTGGTATCGATATGACATCTTTTTGTATACTCATATATGTTTGTATTTTATATATGTATGCTTGCACTTCATATAGTATCAAATTTCAATTGATATCTATCTTTTACATACATATATAGATGATTTATTTGTGCTTCAAGATATCACAAATTTTGTTTATGCTTAGCTTGAACTTTTCAAATTGAAACAATGTTAAAGCAAATTTTCAATTGAGTTAATTTTCAATTGGTATCTTATTTCAAGCATATGCATATTTTCATTTGGTATTTAATAAAGGGGGAGAAAACTAGTATTTTATTTTTTTTAATTGGCATCTTATCTCTCATTTGATATTTTGTTTGGTATTCCACTCCCTTGCTTTATGATAGAAAATAAAGATTTCATTTGGCAAAGAATAATTGTTTCATTTGGTATCGAGATTTGTTTTTAAGGAAATTCAAAATTAGTATTGTTTAATTCCAAAATTGGTATCTAGTTTGTTTGTTTACAATTGGTAGGTTATTTGTTTACTTACTAATTGGTATCAAGATTTTCATTTTTTTGTGTTTTCAATTGGTATATGTTCTCGTTTTGATTTCAATTGATTTGTTGTTTTTCAATTGGTATCAATATACACTTCATTGCCACATTTTTTTTGTATCATATTTGATTTAACCCTTTATTAGTTCTTTGTTTTGAACAAAAAGGGGGAGAAAAATTTATTGTTTTTGATTTTATTTTTAACCCTTTTTGATGATTGACAAAAAGGGGGAGAAGAATTTGAGTTTTATATGCATATTTGTGTTTGCATATAGTTTACATTTGATGAAAAGAAGCCTTGTTTTTATGCATCTCTATGCATGTTTTATGTTTCATTTTTATTGGTATCAAGAGCATGTTTTGATATTGTTTTAAACACATATAAACATGTTGTTAAGAACATTCATTGCATATCTTATATGTTTTATTGTTATGCATGAGTTAAGGGGAGCTTCTTTGAAGCTTTACTTTAATCCATGCATATATAACTCCATGAGTTTTGTCATCATCAAAAAGGGGGAGATTGTTGGCCCAAAGGCCTTCCACTCTAGTTTTGATGATGATTAACTCATGTAGTTATGTGTACTAATAATCTTGTGATTTAAGTTTCAGATCATTAATCAAGTTATTAGTTGGTGATTAGCTTCAACAAGATGATTTGGAAGCTTTCACATGTTGATTCAAGAGCCCGAGCGTCAAAGATCATACATTGCACTTGCTCGGTGAATCAAGAGTTTTTGGATCGAGCCGTCTTGGAGATTGCGCTCTACAAGAAGACTTAGGTATCCATAGTTTTAGTTTGGGTTTAGATCCTAATTGTAAAGATTAGAATAGTATGATAAGCTCAAGTTCACAACACACACCTTTCATGTTTTGATTTTCGGTTTTAGGTTTAACCGATCTTGGTTTTCATGAATAGATTTTTTTTATCAAAACAAGTTTACATGGTTTATGTATATTAGATTTGTTCTATATACATGCATGCTTCAATTGTTTAGACAAACTTTGTTTGATAATCTATTCCATGTGTTTTATGTTTTGGTATTTACAACAAAACATATTTTTGGACTTAATGACAAAAATCATGATATATATATGTTTCTTGTATATTGAATTTCTATTCATATACAATATGCTTCAAAGTGTTTAAATATCATATTTTTGTATCTTGGATGAGTTTTAGACAATGTGTATTTTCTATTCAAAATACAAAGTCTTAGAAAATACGGTTTTTGGTTTTTGGCAAAATTTCTATGACACAAAATAGTCAAATATGTTTGAAATTTATGTTAGGATTTTTAACACAAGTTTGTATTTCAATATAAAATGATAAAACTATTTCTGTGGAATTTTAGAGATTTTGTGGGATTTATTATAATATTTTTTTCCCCAGATTTCAGACCTGTTTTTGTCTGCCAGGCTTGGCCGGTCGACTGGTACGGTCGACCGCACCAAGAAGCCAGTCGACCGATCCGGTCGACCGACGTGCACGGATACGTGCACGCTGGCTGACTCTGTAGCCGGTCGACCGACAGAGAGCTGTTTGCTCTCAGGAATTCTCGGTCGACCGGGGCGGTCGACCGGTAGCCACAACGGATCAAAATTTGACCGTTGGGCGGTCGACCGTCCCGGTCGACCGGAAGGCTATTTTTTGCAAAACTGCTGCCAAACGGCTATTTTCTGGATTAGCCTATAAATACCCCATTTGCAAGAGTTTTTCTCTAAGATTTTTTGTGCGAATTTTTCCTGATTCTCTGGTGTTTTCAAAGCAATCAAAAGAAGTTTTTGTGCTTGATTTGAACAATCTATTTTGGTGTTTGATTAGGGTTTGGAAATATCAAAGAAAGGGTGTTTGGGAAAAGCTTGTGATTGAACTACTCTATATTGTTTTCTTGATTTTTTCCCAAGGATTTTCTTTGTGATTTCTGATTTCCATTCCTTTGGTTTTCTCCACACTTGAGCAAAATTTACTATCTATATCTATAGGTTATTTGTGTGGAAGAAGAAGTTGTTTGTGGTTGTTGTTGTGACCACCAAGTTGTAACCCAATCTTTTCTAAGCTTTGTGCTTTGGGTTATATCCCTCTAGTTGAGAGGTGATCCTTGTATTGGTTGGGGATTGGGAGTTTGTTGTATTGGTTTGAAATTTGCCTCAAGGAGGAGGTTGTGATTGTTGGAGTTTGCCTCAAGGAGGAGGTTGTGTTGGTTGGCTTGGATTTGTGCCTCAGGGAGGAGGTTGTAAAGAGAGGAGTTGGGTACTCCTTGTAAAGGGTCCTAAGTGGACGAGCTAGTGGAAATCCTTCGTGTGTCGAAGGCGGGGATGTAGAGCTGGGTGCTCGAACCTCGATAACATATCTTGTTATTTGCGCTTGATCCATTGGCTCTCTCTATCTCTCTCTTTACTTTGTGCCTTGCCTTATTCATATTGTGCATTCATATTTGCTTGGCTTGGTTGTGTGTGAATCATTTGTTGATCACACTTGAGTGTAATTTGCATTAAGTTATTAAATTTCGCATTTAGTTCATAGATTAGCATTGTCACCTATTCACCCCCCCTCTAGGTGACTTTTCACTAAGTTCATGCCTTCCTCATGATCTATTTAGATGAAGAAATAAGAAGAAAAGTTGAGAGATTGTGTAGTTCAAAGCACTTTGTAATAATAATACAAATCTATTAAAGTCTGTCCAGATCTGAAGCCAGAATCTTGGAGTTTCTTTAGTTAGGATATTTAATGAGAAATAGGTCATGTGATATACCGTTGGAAAGCTAATCGAGTCTACTTTCCAACCGCGCTTACGGTGTCCTAATCCAATGTCTGTACTGGGAATTATCACTGGAACATGATAACTTATCGAAAGTGCTAAGTTGCAGAATTTTAGATGACTAAATGATTTTCTGATTATTTCAGTTGTTCATGTGAATTAAGTGGGTCATTTAATTTATTGCTAGAAAGACCAATAAATCTAAGTTTTAAAGGAAGTCCCTGCGTCTCATTCTAATATCAAAAGTAGAAGCTACGATAAAATCATCTTCGATTGTTAGGGAGCTCAGATCCGATGAAACAGATTTAGGTGGATCTATGGGAAAATTATTGGAAATTATACAAGCATGTTGTGCTGAGTTTAGAACTAAACACTCTTCTTCAGTAACGCATGTTACGAAAACGGGTATGTCATACTTATTTATTTAAATGCTGACCACTTTAAATTAATGTTTCATAAGAGGTTGCATGTACACTCAGTGTGCTGGTGTTTATCCTTAGACTCAGGTTTCGCTAATTTTTTATCAAAAATAAGGAATTATTGTGTCATGGACTCCAAAAGATATATTTCATCCTAACACATAATTTCTTTGGTGGCCTAGTAACTGGACTGTGAATAGAATATGTATTGGCACATAGTCAGTAGAAATTTCTAAGCGCCGAAAGTTAATGGTAAGGATGATAGACCGATCAATTGTAATTCACTGATAAATGGTCAGGTTAACGGCCAGCACTAAATTGTATGGACAATAGAATAATGGATGTGTAAACATGAATGCTAAGTGTAAGGAAAGATTTTCTTTTGGTAATATTAAAGAATGGGAAGTCAGGGTGATGGGATTGTCAGTATCAAGATCAGTACTGGCAGGAATCCAAAAAGTCTCAACTTACCCATCCATTTAGCCAGGATGTTTGTGCGAGTAATACTTTTGCATACCGATAGCATGTGCCCCATAAGGTGACCAAACTTATGAGATACTTGAAATAAACACTTTCAATCGTATGTGCTATATCTTTTCAATTCTTAATGGTTTCCTTTCTCTTTTGAGTATAATGTCTTGATTTACGTTAGGGGTTAAAGAGTGATTGTGGCGTTCACATTATTCTAGTTAAAAGGGATAAACCGATTATCTGAGACGATGATCAACTCTATGGGCGTAATAATGAATGTTTTGAAATCTCGTATATGAAGATTTGAAAGTGAAAAATATGGGTATGTGGCATATGTACATATGTATTATCTGGTCGTTATGCATGTGTGAACCATGTGAACATGGTCGTTCCTCTGTTCAAATACATTTAGAGCATTACATAGAAAGCACCCATATTATATATCTTCACACATATACCATGTTACAAGAATAAAGGGATAGTAAGGCAGGCTTAGAACTGAATACAACCTTGTGTAATAAGTGTTGCATTTAATGTAGAATTCTGAAACATGGTGTACAAGGGCATTGGCATGTGTCGCACTGAATAAGAATCATTATGATTGATATGAATATGATGGGTGTATATCACTTGATTTATGTACTTAATGTAATTGGGTGGCATGTTCTGATTAATTAATTGGTGTGAATATTCCTGTAATGATGCAATCTAACAGATAAACATTAATTGTGTGTATGATTGCTTTTGTAAGGGAATTGATGTACATGATATATGAATCTTATGAAACTGGATGCGTTGGTTATTGTGTTGTTATATATGTACACATTGTGTTATGGAGGAAGGGGCCGGGCGGGAGCCGGTAGGAGGGGGAAAGACGGTGGAATTGTTGTATATATATATATATATTGGAGGAAGGGGCCGTGCGAGAACCGGTAGGAGGGGGGAAGACGGTGTTATTGTTGTATATACATGCTATATATATCATATTGGGAGGAAGGGACCCGTATGGCACGGGCGGAGTGCGAAGACGGTGCTGTGATATACATTTAATTGCATCCTTACAAATGATTGATAATGAATGATTATGTGTGATACAAATGTGTATGTGTGTGTGTGTGACACTGGGGGTATTGATGGATGTGTCGTTGTATATGACAATGAAACCATCAGAATACAAGTTTAATTCATTGAAATGAATACCATATATTGGGTAAAAGAGTGCATGTGAATCAGTGCATTACTTGAAGTGTGATGCGTTATTGCATTATGAGAAATATGATGTAATTATATGTTATACAATTATGGCTTGTGATGTAAGTGTTATTTGAATGCATAAACTAGGTCTATGGCATAACTTTGGTGGTTGGTATATTATAGCGTGGAATACTAGGCACGTGAGTAATACACACTATGTACACTTAAGGCGAGAGAGTTTGGCTATGTAACTCATAGAACTTATCATACATAAAGATGAAAATTCAATAAAGAAATTGGGGAATACAATCAGAAGAGTCTGATCGTCCTCAGAAATTGTAGAGGCTGAGACCTTGATTATCAAACTATCGGATGCCTCCGATTCTTGTCTTCTTACTGTTTCAGATTCCTTTTATTGCGTGTTTATTCATACTCTTATTGAGATATTATCTTTTCTTGATTATTCCTACCTCACTCACTGAGCTGTCGAGCTCACCCTCCCACAGACTGATATATTGCAGGTTGCTTGGAGGCAGGGGTTAGAGTTATGCTGCGTAGGGTCCGATCTGAGTCAATTCAATTCTTGTATTTTGGGACATTTGTTTTGTGAATGATATATGTAGGTCATGGGAGCCATGATTAATCTTGTATATACATATGTGGAGAACCTTGTAGTAGTTTCATTTCAAGTTGACATTTGAGATATTTTTATTGAGTTGTAACAATAAGAAGTGTATTATCAATATGATGCCATGAGAAGTTGAAAGTTATAAATTCTGAGAGATTATGGATGTCTAGAAAGAAACTCTAGAGTTTATGTCATTTTGTTTTCTCCATAAGTAGGCAATGTCAAGCCGAAACATATCATATCTGTATTGGATATTGCATCCGACCAGTAATTACAAAGGAGGTGCTGCTGAAATTTTTTAAGAAATAAGGGAATGATTTGATTTATCGGTTTTATTAAGAGTATGTTATGTAAATTGGGGATTGTTAAACTGGGACCGTTACAGTTGGTATCAGAGCACAGGATATAGAAAGAGGATAGACTTAGAATGAATAGTAGAAGAGGACTGGATTGATAGGGCGGATTGTTTTGATTGATATGTATGATTGTGCTTTGTATCTATGTGAAAATATTGTTTGTCATGGTTGGTTTAAGGGGGGTAGGAGTTCTTACATGTATGACTAATCCTGAAGCGCGGGATATTTGGTCACTACCTTATGTTCGGATTATGGTACCCACATACCATAATTCGGATGTGTTCGGCTGAGGGTGTGGGCCCTCAGTACGAGCTGCTAGTGGTATGGGACACTGGAGTAAGGAAATGATTAAAATATCAAGTGAGTTAAGATTAAGTCGGATCGTAAGAACATAGAGTAGAAAGTTGTTTAAGAGATAATAAGTTCTCGAGGAACAGATTGAGAGGGATATTATATGTAAGTAAAATTTTGAAGTATATAGGTGGAATGAGAAGGTTTGGTTCTTATCTGTTTCAGGCACGCCAAGTTTCGAGGACGAAACTTTTGTAAGTAGGGTAGAACTGTAACACCCTGAAATTCTAAATTGTGATTTAATATTATAATCCGTGATCTAAAAGATTATGCAAAATCACGAGGGGTGGTGATTAAGTTAGTTACTTTGTAATATTATTTTATTTTAAATTTGTATGGATAATTTTAAATGGATGAAATATTGATAACTGTAAACATGTGTGTACATACGGATGCATGACTAAATGGGATTTATCATACATAGATATTTATATACCTAGTGCATGTGATATGGATATGTAATTAGAGGCATGTATGGATGTATATGTGGGTAGGTGCGTATATGTACTAGTATGTGGAATTGAATACATACCCATGTTGGAAATGAATACATGCAAATAACCCCTGTTCCTAATACAAGATTTTTATTATTTAGAGAGAGAGTGAGTGGAGGGGAGTAGGTGGAGTAATAGGAGATGAGGACAAGTGGCAAATAAGGAAAGTATAATATATTTAGATAATTATTTATAATAGGAAAGGGAGAGAAATAAACTTATTTTCTCCCCCAAATCTCTCTCTCTCTCCCTCACGCAGGTTCTCCAAACCTCCCCTCTCTCCTCTCTCGCGCGCGGGCGGCCAGGGCAAGGCAGGCCGCGGCCGCGCGCGGCCTGGCGCGGCCACGCGCGCGGCTGGAGCCGCGACCAAGGCGCGGCCAGCCGCGGCCACGCGCGACCGGAGGCGCGACAGCGGCGGCGGCGGCCGGCTAGGGCGGCCGGACTTCGGAAATTGTGGCGGTGAGTGGGTTTCCCTTTTTCTCATTCCTCAAATTCAATCAATTTTTATTTTTATCCCTAGATCTTGATCCTTGATTTGAGTAGAATTGTTTCCCTTGAACTAGTCATGTGTATATATTCCTTGAAATCCCTTGGCAAGGTATGTAACGATCAAACCTTAATCTCTAGATTTATGAGTAAATTTAATTTGCACCTAAATGATGGGTAAGGAGGTTGCATGTTAAGGTATGTCATGTAGTGATGAAATCCATAGATTTTCGAATTGGGTTTAGATCCCAAATTTTGAAACTTCAACTTTACATTTTTACTTTGATAGTGATGAAGCTTCATTAAGAGTTGTAAGACTAAATCTTGAGCAATAATGTTCTTTCTTGGATTGGAAATCAAATCCTCCATAAAATCATTGACTAATGCATGATGAACTTGCTAGGTGTTGCTAATTATTATTTTAAAGAAGAACTTTTCTTGTGATTATGGAATAACTTGCTATTTGAGAAAGTGTGTAGTTGTTAATTCTTATTTTTTAAAGTAGAACTTTTCTTGGGATTAAAGTATGTTTATCAAGAAACATACTCTATTGTGTTATGTATATGATCATGTTTTGTGAAATATAGGGTTGATGTTAGCTATCTTTAAATAGGCAAAGTTAAGCCGAAAATTTGAATGTCATTATAGTAAAAGTTCGTGTATCGATCAAAGTATTATTAGAAGATAAGATAAATCTTAAAAGTCAATTGGTATCATAAATCCGGGGATCGTTGTAATTTGGGAAGATCAAGTTAAAGATCTCTCCTAACCATGGGTGTGTATTGAACTTCTTGAAGTTCCTTACACTTGGGATGGTTGAGCATCTTGTCATTCTTACGTGGTAACCACAAAAGCAAATTAAAATTTAATCTTGGTCATGGTAGTGAGTTATAAAGAAAATTTTACGATATAGGTTAAACTATGAAGTTGGAGGTGACTTAAAGGGGTTTGTGATCAATCATGTAGTGATTGAACTATGAATACTCTTATAAAAATTTCTCATGATCAAAAATCTAAATACCTAAGTTCATGCCTTCCTCATGATCTAATTTAGATGAAGAAATAAGAAGAAAGTTGAGAGATTGTGTAGTTCAAAGCACTTTGTAATAATAATACAAATCTGTTAAAGTCTGTCCAGATCTGAAGCCAGAATCTTGGGGTTTCTTTAGTTAGGATATTTAATGAGAAATAGGTCATGTGATATACCGTTGGAAAGCTAATCGAGTCTACTTTCCAACCGCGCTTACGGTGTCCTAATCTAATGTCTGTACTGGGAATTATCACTGGAACATGATAACTTGTCGAAAGTGCTAAGTTGCAGAATTTTAGATGACTAAATGATTTTCTGATTATTTCAGTTGTTCATGTGAATTAAGTGGGTCATTTAATATATTTCTAGAAAGACCAATAAATCTAAGTTTTAAAGGAAGTCTCTGCGTCTCATTCTAATATCAAAAGTAGAAGCTACGATAAAATCATCTTCGATTGTTAGGGAGGTCAGATCCGATGAAACAGATTTAGGTGGATCTATGGGAAAATTATTGGAAATTATACAGGCATGTTGTGCTGAGTTTAGAACTAAACACTCTTCTTCAGTAACGCATGTTACGAAAACGGGTATGTCATACTTATTTATTTAAATGCTGACCACTTTAAATTAATGTTTCATAACGAGGTTGCATGTACACTCAGTGTGCTGGTGTTTATCCTTAGACTCAGGTTTCGCAAATTTTTTATCAAAAATAAGGAATTATTGTGTCATGGACTCCAAAAGATATATTTCATCCTAACACATAATTTCTTTGGTGGCCTAGTAACTGGACTGTGAATAGAATATGTATTGGCACATAGTAGAAATTTCTGAAGCGCCGAAAGTTAATGGTAAGGATGATAGACCGATCAATTATAATTCACTGATAAATGGTCAGGTTAACGGCCAGCACTAAATTGTATGGACAATAGAATAATGGATGTGTAAACATGAATGCTAAGTGTAAGGAAAGATTTTCTTTTTGTAATATTAAAGAATGGGAAGTCAGGGTGATGGGATTGTCAGTATCAAGATCAGTACTGGCAGGAATCCAAAAAGTCTCAACTTACCCATCCATTTAGCCAGGATGTTTGTGCGAGTAATACTTTTGCATACCGATAGCATGTGCCCCATAAGGTGACCAAACTTATGAGATACTTGAAATAAACACTTTCAATCGTATGTGCTATATCGTTTCAATTCTTAATGGTTTCCTTTTTCTTTTGAGTATAATGTCTTGATTTACGTTAGGGGTTAAAGAGTGATTGTGGCGTTCACATTATTCTAGTTAAAAGGGATAAACCGATTATCTGAGACGATGATCAACTCTATGGGCGTAATAATGAATGTTTTGAAATCTCGTATATGAAGATTTGGAAGTGAAAAATATGGGTATGTGGCATATGTACATATGTACTATCTGGTCGTTATGCATGTGTGAACCATGTGAACATGGTCGTTCCTCTGTTCAAATACATTTAGAGCATTACATAGAAAGCACCAATATTATATATCTTCACACATATACCATGTTATAAGAATAAAGGGATAGTAAGGCAGGCTTAGAACTGAACACAACCTTGTGTAATAAGTGTTGCATTTAATGTAGAATTCTGAAACATGGTGTACAAGGGCATTGGCATGTGTCGCACTGAATAAGATTCATTATGATTGATATGAATATGATGGGTGTATATCACTTGATTTATGTACTTAATGTAATTGGGTGGCATGTTCTGATTAATTAATTGGTGTGAATATTCCTGTAATGATGCAATCTAACAGATAAACATTAATTGTGTGTATGATTGCTTTTGTAAGGGAATTGATGTACATGATATATGAATCTTATGAAACTGGATGCGTTGGTTATTGTGTTGTTATATATGTACACATTGTGTTATGGAGGAAGGGGCCGGGCGGGAGCCGGTAGGAGGGGGGAAGACGGTGGGATTGTTGTATATATATATATTGGAGGAAGGGGCCGTGCGAGAACCGGTAGGAGGGGGAAGACGGTGTTATTGTTGTATATACATGCTATATATATCATATTGGGAGGAAGGGACCCGTAGGGCACGGGCGGAGTGCGAAGACGGTGCTGTGATATACATTTAATTGCATCCTTACAAATGATTGATAATGAATGGTTATGTGTGATACAAATGTGTATGTGTGTGTGTGTGACACTGGGGGTATTGATGGATGTGTCGTTGTATATGACAATGAAACCATCAGAATACAAGTTTAGTTCATTGAAATGAATACCATATATTGGGTAAAAGAGTGCATGTGAATCAGTGCATTACTTGAAGTGTGATGCGTTATTGCATTATGAGAAATATGATGTGATTATATGTTATACAATTATGGCTTGTGATGTAAGTGTTATTTGAATGCATAAACTAGGTCTATGGCATAACTTTGGTGGTTGGTATATTATAGCGTGGAATACTAGGCACGTGAGTAATACACACTATGTACACTTAAGGCGAGAGAGTTTGGCTATGTAACTCATAGAACTTATCATACATAAAGATGAAAATTCAATAAAGAAATTGGGGAATACAATCAGAAGAGTCTGATCGTCCTCAGAAATTGTAGAGGCTGAGACCTTGATTATCAAACTATCGGATGCCTCCGATTCTTGTCTTCTTACTGTTTCAGATTCCTTTTATTGCGTGTTTATTCATACTCTTGTTGAGATATTATCTTTTCTTGATTATTCCTACCTCACTCACTGAGCTGTCGAGCTCACCCTCCCACAGACTGATATATTGCAGGTTGCTTGGAGGCAGGGGTTAGAGTTATGCTGCGTAGGGTCCGATCTGAGTCAATTCAATTCTTGTATTTTGGGACATTTGTATTTGTGAATGATATATGTAGGTCATGGGAGCCATGATTAATCTTGTATATGCATATGTGGAGAACCTTGTAGTAGTTTCATTTCAAGTTGACATTTGAGATATTTTTATTGAGTTGTAACAATAAGAAGTGTATTATCAATATGATGCCATGAGAAGTTGAAAGTTATAAATTCTGAGAGCTTATGGATGTCTAGAAAGAAACTCTAGAGTTTATGTCATTTTGTTTTCTCCATAAGTAGGCAATGTCAAGCCGAAACATATCATATCTGTTGGCCAAAGAGGTTATACTCTCCAATTGTTTTGTGTTTTGATGATGACAAACCAAATTAGTGCTATTTGGTACTAACAAGTTTGCTAAGATGAGTTTCAGGTCTTGTACCATGTTTAGAGACCATTCGCTTAGCTATTGCAAGAACTTCTAAGTTCCACAAAGCAAGGAAGGCAATTTGCTCATCAAGGAAGGATCATAGAAGAGAAGGCACTAGCAAGGCATTGGATGGCTCAAAGACGTGAAGATTGCTCAGAGGTCCTTAGGTTTTGTATTTTTAGTTTTATAGCTTGTTAAAGAATAGAGATTAGGTTTGAAGCTCAATCACACACGTTTTTGCGCATATACTATTTCTTAGTTTATTTCCTATAAAATATACAAAAATATTTTAGTACAAAATCTTTCTTCTACAAATTTCTTTTTATGTTACATACTGAATTCCTGTTTAAAATAGTTTTGTTAAAATATTTTTCTTCTCAAAATTCTGTCTTTATTTCGTTTTCTGACCTGATCCGGTCGACCGGCAGTCTACCGACAGTCGACCGAGTCTGTGTCAGGCTGGTCCGGTCGACCGGACCAGTCGACCGAGGTCCTGGCAGAATGCACGTATCCGTGTGCATGTCTGTCGGTCGACCGGGGCAGTCGACCGATATTTATTTTTGAGTCACAGTTTGTATCAGTCGACCGGGTCGGTCGACCGATAACCTGTAACGGTCGGAATTTTGTACTACCGGTCGACCGGCCCGGTCGACCGATGTAGCCGTTTGAACAGTAACGGGCAGATTTTTAAGAGCTGTTTATTTTTGTCTTTTGTGTTTAAAAATTCGTTTAAGGATATATTTTGATCTAATTACCTCCTAAACATCAGCAAATATGTTTTATCCCTAAACCCTAGCCCTCTCCTATAAATAGGGGTGTTTTGGGGAGAGATTGGTTACAACAACAATTATTGCTAAAAATTTAAAAGTTTAAGGCTTTCAAAGTTCTTGGTTTTTGAGCTAAATTCTCTCAATTTCTGAAGGGTTTTCAAAAGTTTTTCGCTGATTTCAATTTCTTTTCCTTACACACAAAAGAGCTTCATTCCTACTCAATATTCTCTAAGGACCTTTGTAAGGGAAGAGATATTTGAAAGAGAGAGTTTGTGGTCTTTTGACTACCAAGGAAATTACTTGTACTGAGATTGTGGAGTTGGGTACTCCATTGTAATTGAGATCTTTGTGATAGTGGAAGTAGCTAGAATCCTTCTGGGGAAGGCGGGGAGTAGAGCTGGGTGCTCGAACCTCGATAACATATCCTTGTGTTTGCGATTGGTTTACATTCTTGCATTCCTTACTCTACTTTGCTTGCACTTATTACTTGCTCATCATATTCATTGTCATACTTGCTTGCATTCATCTTGTGACTCTTGCTTGGTGATTGTTGTAGCTTTAATTTTTTAAATTGCCCTTTGATTAGCATCATCACCTATTCACCCCCCCTCTAGGTGATTTTCAATTGGTATCAGAGCTTGGACTCTAGGTTTGGCTTAACATCCATAGAGAGATCCTTAAAATATTGCTAATCAACATTTTCATTTCATTCATTCATCACTAGTAAACATGGCCGACAACATTAAATCCCCACCTAAATTTGATGGCCTCAATTTCCCAATTTGGAAGGTTAGGATGACTATATTTTTGCAATCTTTGGGTAGCTTAGTAGCCAAGTCCTTGACCAAACCCTATGTAGCACCCGATGGTGATGAGAGCACTTGGACCGACCTTGACTTTAAACTATATGAGGCTAACTCCAAGGCCCAAAACTCCCTATTAACCGCCTTGAATGAGGATGATCTTACAAGGGTAATTCATTGCCAATCCGCCTATGAGATTTGGCAACACTTATTGGTCACACACGAGGGACTTCACAAGTCAAGAGAGCTAAGATAGATCTCTTGAGGTCCCAATATGAGTCATTTAAAATGCTTGATGATGAATCCATTGATTGTATGATTACTCGTTTCACTAAAATTACAAATGGTCTTTCTTCATTAGGTGACGTCATCTCCAACGATCAAAAGGTGCGCAAAGTGATACGGGCTCTTCCTTCTTCATGGGAGATCAAGGCCACCACCTTAAAGGAGTTGAACGACAAGGACGAGATGGACATCATTAGTCTCATTGGGAACCTAAAGACCCATGAGATGGAGAAGAAGGCAAGAGAAGAAGCCACTACTTCAAAGAAGAAATCCATAGCCTTCAAGACTTCATCCACCAATGATGACGATGAAGATGACGAAGAAGAAGATGAGGAGCTAACTCTACTTGTGCGGAATGTCAAGAGGTTGTACCGAAAGAACAAGTTCAACTTCCGGAGAAAATTCGAAGGCAAAGAGGAGCGGAAGATCATATGCTACAATTGCCGCAAACCCAGACATATCATGGCGGATTGTCCGGAGTTCAAGAAGAAAATGACTTCCTCCTTTAAGCCAAAGAAGCCGGAGGAAAAGAAAGCCTACAAAGCTACATGGGATTCGGAAAGCGAGTCCGAAGAGGAGGTGGATCAAGCTAACATGTGTTTCATGGCAAACACACCCAAGGTAACCTCTCAATCCCTTGATGATGAAGATGATGATGTAAGTAAGGAAGTTCTTGTACATGCATTTGTAGAACTTTCTGAAACTTATGATAACAAGAAACTTGAATGTTTAAAATTACAAAAGAAGTTGCTTTTCTTAAGAATCAACTTGCCATTGTTTCTAAAGAAAAAGATGATATTTCTTCTAATTTCATTTCCATGCAAAAAATTTTGTGCCTACAAGAGTACTTGTAAGGCAAAATCTCCTATTATTGATGAAAAGAAATTTCTTCTTTTAAATCAAAAATGAATGATTTTGAAAATTTTAAAAGATTGTGCCTTTAATACTAAGAAACTTGAAGAAAATTTTCTAAAAAGCACACATCTCATGCTAAGATTCCTCATGCTCACACTACACCTAACACGTCTCATGTTCATGCTCACAATGCCCATGCTCACAAATCACACACTCATTATGCTTTTAAATATGGTAGAGTGTATAGATGCACATATTGTGGCAAAAATGGACATTTAGCTAAGTTTTGCTATGATCAACTAAATAGAATAATAATCTTGTTTGGGTTCATGACACTAACCCTAGAGGACCCAAGAAAATGTGGGTACCAAAATCAAGTCTTAAATTGTTTGATGTAGGTACACACCAAAGCTCCAAGACGTAGGAGCGGTGGTACCTTGATAGTGTTTGTTCAAGACACATGACATGGGACATCAACAACTTCACAACCCTATCAAGGTACATGGAAGGTGGCACCGTCACCTTCGGGGATGACTCCAAAGGAACTATCATCGGTATAGGTAACATTCAAATTGGTGCATCTCCTATTATTGAGAATGTTGTTTTAGTAGATGGTTTAAAACATAATTTGCTTAGCATTAGTCAACTTTGTGATCGTGGACTTAAAGTTGTATTTGATGATACTTCTTGCAAGATTTTTGATGTTAAATCCGATATTTGTATTCTCACCGGTTTTCGTGATAATAATGTTTATATTATTGACATGCTCAATTTAGATTGTTCTACTAAATGCTTGAATGCTTTTGATGAAAATTCTTGGCTTTGGCATAGAAGACTAGGACATGCATCTTTTGACCATATTTCTAGGATTAATTCAAAGGAATTGGTGAAGGGTATACCTTGCTTGACTTTTGAGAAAGACCGCATTTGTAGTGCGTGCCAACTTGGGAAACAAACCAAGTCTTCTTTTAAACCAATCAAGGATATCATGTCAACTAGGCTTTAGAATTAATTCATATGGATCTTTTTGGACCAACTAAAACTAAGAGTTTAAATGGAAGTAGATTTGCATTTGTTTTGGTTGATGATTTCTCCCGTTTTACTTGGGTTTTCTTTTTGCAAAATAAAGATCAAACTTTTTCTCATTTTAAGATTTTTCGAAAAAGAGTTGAAAAAGAAAGGGTTTTCCGATTTTGAGAATAAGGAGTGATAGAGGTGGTGAGTTTATTAACCAACTCTTCATGACTTATTGTGATGAAAAGGGAATTAAGCATGAAACGTCTTGTCCTAGAACTCCACAACAAAATGGAGTTGTAGAAAGGAAAAATAGAACACTTCAAGAGATGGCTAGGACAATGATAAGTGAATATGACCTCCCTCAATATTTATGGGCCGAGGCCGTAAACACCGCATGCTATATATCGAATCGTATTTATTTATGCAAAAATTCTTCAAAACTTCTTTTGAAATGTATCATTCTAGAAAACCTAATGTTGCATATTTTAAAGTTTTTGGATGCAAGTGTTTTGTTTTGAATACTAAGGATAATTTGGGTAAATTTGATGCTAAGGCTTATGAGGCTATCTTTGTTGGATATTCCTCTACTAGCAAAGCATATAGAGTTTTCATTAGATCTTCTCAACCATTGAAGAATCCATGCATGTTAAGTTTGAAGAATCTAATGTGTTTGTTGAGAATGTTGTAGAGTTTGAACCATTAGGTGAAGACATGGAGAGACTATCCTTGAAGGACTCACCCGCTCAAGAAGAAAAGCTAGATCCTATTGGTGAAGTTCAAGAGGATAAGGAGGAAAGCACTCAACCGCTTCCTAAAGCTTGGAGATACGCTACAAATCATCCTAAGGAGCTCATCTTGGGTGATGCATCTAAAGGAGTCACAACGCGCTCCAAACTCCATGACCTATGTGGTAACTTTGCTTTCATTTCTCATTTTGAACCCAAAGGCATTCTCGAAGCCGAGACGGACCCATATTGGTTGCTTGCCATGCAAGAGGAACTCAATCAATTTGAGCGCAACCAAGTTTGGCACCTTGTTCCTAAGCCCCACGATAGACCAATAATTGGTACTAAGTGGATCTTTAGAAACAAGATGGATGAGTCCGAAAATGTCATTAGGAATAAAACTAGGTTAGTGGCCCAAGGTTACACTCAAGTTGAGGGAATTGACTTTGAGGAGACCTTTGCACCCGTAGCACGGCTTGAAGCCATACGGATGACACTAGCTTTTGCATGCTTTAAAAATTTTAAACTTTTTCAAATGGATGTGAAAAGTGCATTTTTGAATGGTTTTATTAATGAAGAAGTTTATGTTGCTCAACCTCCCGGTTTTGTTGATCATGTTCATCCCGATTTTGTTTTTAAACTTGATAAAGCTTTGTATGGATTGAAACAAGCTCCAAGAGCTTGGTATGAAAGGCTTTCTAGTTTTCTCATCTCAAATGATTTTATTAAAGGCAAAGTAGACACAACTCTTTTTACTAAGCATGTTGATAATGATATTTTAATTGTGCAAATTTATGTTGATGATATAATTTTTGGATCTACTAATGAGCTTTTGTGCAAGGATTTTGAGAAGGTAATGCAACTAGAATTTGAAATGTCTTCCATGGGTGAGCTCAATTTCTTCCTTGGACTCCAAATCAAGCAATTGCAAGACGGAACCTTCATTAACCAAGCCAAGTACGCAAAGGAGCTAGTAAAGAAGTTTGGGCTTGAAGGATCAAAGGCTTGCAACACTCCAATGGCAACTACAACCAAGCTTGATAAGGACGAACAAGGTAAAAATGTTGATATTAAATTATATAGAAGCATGATAGGAAGTCTTTTATATTTGACGGCAAGTAGGCCGGATATCATGTTTAGTGTGTGTCTTTATGCTAGATTTCAATCGTGTCCTAAAGAGTCTCATCTTATTGCGGTAAAACGCATTATTCGTTATATTAAGGGCACTATTGGAATGGGTCTTTGGTATCCGAAAACTATAGATTTTTCAATGACTAGTTATTCGGATGCCGACTATGCGGGTTGTAGAGTAGATAGAAAGAGTACTAGTGGGACATGTCAATTTCTTGGTAATTGTCTTGTTTCATGGTCCTCTAGGAAACAAAATTCCGTAGCTCTCTCAACCGCCGAGGCGGAGTATGTTGCCGCGGGGGCTTGTTGTGCACAAGTCCTTTGGATGAAACATACTCTCCTTGATTTTGATTTGCACTTTGATCATATAAAAATATTTTGTGATAATACTAGTACTATACACATGACCAAAAATGCAAATCAACATAGTAAGACCAAGCACATTGAGATTAGATATCACTTTCTTAGAGATCATTTTGAGAAAGGTGATATAGATATTGATTATGTTTCCACGGATTTACAACTAGCCGATATTTTCACTAAACCTCTTGATTTTGCTAGATTTTCGTTTATTTGTGGAGAACTTAATGTTTGTATTATTGAATAAACATGTTTTTCATAACCCTTTTTGATGTATGACAAAAAGGGGGAGAATAAGTTTACATGGACAAAAATAAGTTCATTTGGTCTTGGTTCCATATGAATTTATATGTTTTATGAATTTTGTGTTTTAAATAAATTCTTGTGTTTTAGTTGTTTTTGGTATTTTTGGTATCAAGAGCAATTTTTGTGTTTTATATATTGTGTTTTATATATTTGTTTTAATTGGTTTCAATAATTGGTGCATCATTTCAATTATTGGTATCTAGAGCATATTCTTGTGTTTTATGTATAGCATAATTTGAGGGGGAGTTTTCTCCTATCCTATATTTTTGTTAATAGCCTATTTGTTTTGTCATCATCAAAAAGGGGGAGATTGTTGGCCCAAGAGGTTACACTCTCCAATTGTTTTGTGTTTTGATGATGACAAACCAAATTAGTGCTATTTGGTACTAACAAGTTTGCTAAGATGAGTTTCAGGTCTTGTACCATGTTTAGAGACCATTCGCTTAGCTATTGCAAGAACTTCTAAGTTCCACAAAGTAAGGAAGGCAATTTGCTCATCAAGGAAGGATCATAGAAGAGAAGGCACTAGCAAGGCATTGGATGGCTCAAAGACGTGAAGATTGCTCAGAGGTCCTTAGGTTTTGTATTTTTAGTTTTATAGCTTGTTAAAGAATAGAGATTAGGTTTGAAGCTCAATCACACACGTTTTTGCGCATATACTATTTCTTAGTTTATTTCCTATAAAATATACAAAAATATTTTAGTACAAAATCTTTCTTCTACAAATTTCTTTTTATGTTACATACTGAATTCCTGTTTAAAATAGTTTTGTTAAAAATATTTTTCTTCTCAAAATTCTGTCTTTATTTCGTTTTCTGACCTGATCCGGTCGACCGGCAGTCTACCGACAGTCGACCGAGTCTGTGTCAGGCTGGTCCGGTCGACCGGACCAGTCGACCGAGGTCCTGGCAGAATGCACGTATCCGTGTGCATGTCTGTCGGTCGACCGGGGCAGTCGACCGATATTTATTTTTGAGTCACAGTTTGTATCAGTCGACCGGGTCGGTCGACCGATAACCTGTAACGGTCGGAATTTTGTACTACCGGTCGACCGGCCCGGTCGACCGATGTAGCCGTTTGAACAGTAACGGGCAGATTTTTAAGAGCTGTTTATTTTTGTCTTTTGTGTTTAAAAATTCGTTTAAGGATATATTTTGATCTAATTACCTCCTAAACATCAGTAAATATGTTTTATCCCTAAACCCTAGCCCTCTCCTATAAATAGGGGTGTTTGGGGAGAGATTGGTTACAACAACAATTATTGCTAAAAATTCAAAAGTTTAAGGCTTTCAAAGTTCTTAGTTTTTGAGCTAAATTCTCTCAATTTCTGAAGGGTTTTCAAAAGTTTTTCTCTGATTTCAATTTCTTTTCCTTACACACAAAAGAGCTTCATTCCTACTCAATATTCTCTAAGGACCTTTGTAAGGGAAGAGATATTTGAAAGAGAGAGTTTGTGGTCTTTTGACTACCAAGGAAATTACTTGTACTGAGATTGTGGAGTTGGGTACTCCATTGTAATTGAGATCTTTGTGATAGTGGAAGTAGCTAGAATCCTTCTGGGGAAGGCGGGGAGTAGAGCTGGGTGCTCGAACCTCGATAACATATCCTTGTGTTTGCGATTGGTTTACATTCTTGCATTCCTTACTCTACTTTGCTTGCACTTATTACTTGCTCATCATATTCATTGTCATACTTGCTTGCATTCATCTTGTGACTCTTGCTTGGTGATTGTTGTAGCTTTAATTTTTTAAATTGCCCTTTGATTAGCATCATCACCTATTCACCCCCCTCTAGGTGATTTTCAATATCTGTATTGGATATTGCATCCGACCAGTAATTACAAAGGAGGTGCTGCTGAAATTTTTAAGAAATAAGGGAATGATTTGATTTATCGGTTTTATTAAGAGTATGTTATGTAAATTGGGGATTGTTAAACTGGGACTGTTACATCTTAAATAAAGGAAAAATCTATAAAAATCTGGACCAGTCATCGATAAACACTACATAGTACCTGTAACCGAAATTTGAGACAACAGCAGACGGACCCCATCGATCCAAGTGGATTAATTGAAGAGGGCGTGTAGACTTTATTTGTGATGGTGAGAATGAAATTTTTACACTCTGACCAAGTTGGAAAGCAGAGCAGCGATAAGGTGTTTGTGGATTTGTCTAGGAGAATGGTGGAAGTTGAGAGCGAAGTGTTTGTAGAGTCGCCGATTACGGTTGTCCAATCCTACAGTGCAAAGAAGATGCTGAAGAGATAGCGGTGGTGGAATGAGCTTGTGCAGGAGGGGTGGTGAATGACAAAATGCGAGAAAGGGTATACAGACTATTGTTACTCATGCCCTTATAGAGAACCCCTCCCGACGGATTTTCCTTGATAAGAAAATGATTAGCATTAAAAGTTAGTAAGACCTTATTATCCCGAGCAAATTGTTGCATGGAGAGAAGATTGTGTTTTAAAGATGGAACATATAAAATGTGTTTGAGAATAAAAGAAGAATGAGGTGCATAGATGGAGGAAGAACCAATAAATGAGAATGAAAGTTTCATGTTATTTCCTACAACCACAGCATCCATACCTAGGTATTCTGACTTGAGGGATAAGTTTGAGAGATCACTAGTCATATGATGAGTTGCACCTGTGTCAGCAATCCATTGATCCATCATGTCCGAGGATTATGCCACCATTATAGCTAATTTTTGTGGGGAATGCTTGCTTTGATAACCATAATTCATACGCTGGTACCAGTCGATAGCAATATGCCCTGATTTGGTGCAGATTTGACAGGTTGATTTAGAGAGGAATTGATGGATGTTGGATTTGATCCGCTGTTGGATTTAAAAGAGATGTTTCTGGAGCGGGATTTTTTTGAGCTGGGATTGGATGGTCCCATGTATTGAAAATTAGGCATATAATTTTGAAGCTTCCCTTTATAATTTAGGTTAATGTAAATCTGTTTACCGGAGATCTTGGAGGAGGAAGAGGCATATAGGGCATGTGGTGAGGAGTCAGGTTGAATGACTGACCATGCACACTCATTGACTGTGACTTCCTCACTGAGAATAAAAGAATGAAGATCTTCTGCAGTTATAGTATCGCACCGAACTCTATTGAGCTGACAAAAGCATCGTATTCCAATGGTAACCACGTAGCATTTGGAGAACTAGATCTTCATCGTCAATTGATTGGCCAACTGCTACAAGTTGATCATCAATCTCTTAAATAGCTTGAAGATAGTCCGCGACAGACCTCTCTCCTTTGGTGGTGTTTTGTATCCGAGTTTTGAGCTACATGGTGTGCGCACGAGATACGTTTGCAAATCTTTTCTTCAAGATGCTCCAGGTTGCCATGGTCGTTCGGGAACCAACCACGTATGGAAGTACAGTGTCAGAGAGGGTGGCGAAAATCCAGATCAACAGAGTCTGATCTTGTTTGTGCCATTCCGTATACTTTGGGTTCACAGTGATCGTAGAGTTCCCGCTTGCATCATCAAGAAAACAAGGTGAAAATTTGTTGGTGCCGTCGACAAACCCATGAGATCATAGGTGAAGAGAATTGGAAGGAAGATAGATTTCCAGAGGAGATAATTCTGCTTGTTGAGCTTGACAGTAGCGATGTTGGTGATGATCGTGTTGACCACCATAGTTGTGGTGGATTGGGATAGTTGTGATGGATTGGGATTTGAATGAGGTAACTGGGAACAAGGGTAAGAGCCTTTTGACTAATATAGCTCTCAAGCCATAAAAAGAATACTTATGGAATCTGAAGGATTTATTTTATTTCAATATTTTTCTCAATGAATTATAATAGGGCAGTGCTCTGTATATATAGAGAAAAAGTAGAATATTAGTATATTTAACTAAATTGGTGCGCTTATCTTAGGTATACAATATTTGACAACTTTTATATTTGTAGCCTTACTGTTAGCTTATATATTTGCAAGAGTACGTTATCCACGTGTTGAATTCTGAATCAATGATGAGCTGGCTTCCATATTTGTGAGAACATGTTGTCTAAATGTTAAATTCTGAGCCAATGACTGTTAGCTTCTATATTTACAAGAGCATATTGTTCAAGTGTTGAATTTTGAGTTAATAATGAACAATCTTGCTATTAAAAACACATACTGATTGTGAAAATATACTTGATAAAGATACAAGATTAAGTAACATAATTAAAGATGTGAACATGAACTATAATCAGCTGATGTCAAGTGCCACTCTGTGGCCGAAATTTTTCCGACGAGCACTGACTGAAATCTGTGGCGGCAATAGCTATAAATGTCAGCGCCCACGTTGGACTCTTCCACTATATTTTTCCATGCACGTGTTTCTAGACCGTCTACGGCCGCCCCATAATGCTTCGACGTTCGCCCCTCAATAGCGACACTCTCTCTGTCTCGATCCATATCAGTCAACATTACTACCAAACCCAACAACCCCAGGCCCGGTGAATGGTGATTCATCTGCCTGTAGTAGTTGTTGGTCGACACTGAATTAGTCAGAACCATATGTTTGCTGGGCGGGGTTACAGTCCGTCTCACTTTTTAATATTTTATCTTAAATCTCTTTTTATTTTAATTTTTTTATCAAATTTATTTCCTGATTCCGCTCTGATTTAGTAGAGAACATTATTTTATTTTTTTGATAAATTCATATATTGCACAAGCATATGGTATAAAAAATTAGAGTCTGCTCTAAAATTTATTCTTAATTCCGTCTCTGAGATGATTACTAGAAACTAGTTTTAAGTCTTATAGCAAGAGATTTGTTTGTAAAACTGCAATTAGTAATTGTTAGAGTAAAAGCAGAAATAAAAATTGATAATGAGAATAAGGCGAACTGAGATGAGTTTGTTTGGAAAAAAATAGATGGGCTAGATATCTAATTATACAAGAGTATATAGCTAAAATTAAGTGTTAGGGTTTAAATTATTATGAGTTTTACAATGGATTAGAGTTGTCCAGACCTCTTATTCAATCCATTCACAAATTCCTAGAAATTGTAAGAAGGAGAAAAATGAACCAAACAATGTGATCGAAGTTAGGCGTCCGTTGGCCCTTGCCCCTAATTAACTTGTCGGTCTCCCCATCAAACACTAGTTTTACATCTCACATTGCTCTCATATTTACTTTTCCAAGAAATTCATGGTGAATAATTAACCTCCATACCCTCCACCAGAAACAACAAAGCTGACAACAATGTTTCCTAGATAAATACAAGGCTAGAAACAAAGTTTGCAATTATAGATAACAGAAGAGCCACCAAGACTAACATATCTTGTGATCATGGCATGCCAAGTCATTGCCAAAAGATTTGATAACGCCAAATGTGTTCATGTAGGTACTCTCTCTCTCTCTCAAAGACAAGGTCACATACAAGTATGAAACACAAATCCAACATCTCATAATTAATTAAAATTCTCTTAACTTGACCAACATCTCAATAATGCAGATCAATGTTGGGACTAGTCCAGGAGGTGCGATTGTTGTGGTTGTTCATGTGACGAATTTAGACAAGATGATGTTTTAGTTTAAAGCAATAATGACTCGGATAATTGATCTTGGGCTTGCATGTTAGGCTTTTCAATCAAATCTTGTCGCTTTTTGCTAATGATGAGTGACTTTGCGGGTTCGGTTCATGTGTGTGAGCCACACACACATATAATAATAGAGTCAATTACGCGTTGACACGTAGATTGGATCTCTCACATATTATAAGAGATTATAAGAGATCCAATCCAGGTGTCAACACAGGATTTTGCGGGTTCGGTTCATGTGTGTGAGCCACACACACAATAAGAGTGTCAATTATGCGTTGACACGTGGATTTGATCTCTTATAATATGGTATGTGCGTAGGCCTCACGCATATATTATAAGAGATTATAAGAGATTCAATCCACGTGTCAACACAAGATTGGCCCTCTTATTGCATGTGTGCGTGGCTCACACATGAACCGCACCCTTTGCTTAATTTAAATTGTTTGAGATATCCCCCCATATGATCCGGTGGCTCTGAATTTGTTAAGAGCTTTGCTCATTAACGAGATCTACGATTCGAGTCTCATGTCTCGCGAGACACGGTCGCCTTCATACGCCCTCCCCCTCTTAACTAGCAAAAAAAAATCTCTTCAATGCAATTTCTTCATCATATCACAGCCATATTTTGGGCTTGTGAAAACAGTGGCTCATCTTTAAATTTATCTGCTAGACTTCCAACACAAAACCTAACAATGCAAGTATAATCTCGGGACCACATTTGTACATTAGCAGCACAATTGTATTCCAAAAATGAAATTATTTAATGTACATCAACTGGTTCTATCCTTGAGATTTTGGAAGATAGATCAAGAAGGACAATATTTTTATTTTTTTTCTGGTCCCCTGGAAACATGAAATGTGTGAAACAAACTGGAGTACGTAGTGACAACAACATTTTTGAAAAAATTAATTTTTTTCTACTGTGCAAGAAGGAAAATGCAATATATATAGTAAATGACAATTACGGGATTCTACAATTGAAGATTTCAATTATTATACATGAAACTAGCATTTTGCATTCAGTAATATCCACAGAGATGGAACATGTGTCTGGCCACTACACACTTTTCTATTCTTTTTGAAGGAAAGAATGGAGGTTACCCTATGCTTAAACATTCGTCACTATTACTCAAGTTAAATCTCTCTTTGACAACTGTGAAAATTGAATCTAAAGTCTCATTTTTGAGAGGGAGAGGTGTTACCAGCGGACTAACCCACCAGCGATGACTCTGTACCTCTTTGCCCATAACCAAATAAGGGGTTAGCTCACTTGCCATGAGTTTGAATGATCTGCTTCTATACAGTGGCAAATGTCAATCGTATATTGGGGGCTCAAAAATGGTTGTCTTATGTCCTGTTTGGTAGAATTAAAACTTTTTAGCAAAAAGGTAGAATTAAACTTAGTTTTCAATTTTTCTAAATAATTAAAGTTGTCTTTCAAATACTATTTAACAACAGAAGCATCATTGCATTATTACAAATTATTGTCATAAAGTAGTGCCGTGGAAAATTCTCTGAGAATTTTCTCACACGCACCAAAATGTAAAGACATGAACGGATGAGCAATCACAGCAAACACCGAGAGACTTGATTTGAAAACACACGAAAAGGAAAAATCATGGGAGAGAGAGATTCTACTCTAATTCAAAAGAATTGCAATCAGAGGTCGGGTGCCCTCTGACTACCGGTGCGCTAAGATTTTTTAGATTGAACCCCCTCTCGTTAGAGAAAGTGAAGTATTTACACACGAGAAATAACTTTGGAAAATTTGAATAACTGTTTAGTCTGGGTGGTTAGCTGTAATCGCACCGTCCCGATTTGTTGGCTGTAACCGCCAGTTCTGCTAGCTGGAGATAAGATCTGTTCACTAAAGATAAGTGAAAATACATCTAGAGGGGGGGTGAATAGGTGTATGAGCTAATCTAATGATGAATGATGTGAAATTAAAAACTAATTGCAACACACTATGTGTAACCAAAGAGTGTAGCCGAATTTTTCGTGAAGGGCTTTGGACTATCTCTTCTAGATTCCTCTAAATAAGAGTTAGGTGCTATATGAAGCTCTCTTGGTTCAACACTAGTGAGGGCACACAATAATTACCAAGCATATATGATATGAATATATGATTCAATGCAAGATATAAGAGAGAGAGAGAGAGAGTTTAGAGATAGTGGATCAAATGCAAACACCAAGATATGTTTTGAGGTTCGAGCCACTGCTCTATGTTCCCGCCTTTACACAGAAGGATTTCCATTACGTCCACACAGACCTCCCCACATAGGGAACCTGCACCGAGAAATTTGCAATTACAAACTTAGAGTATACAACTCCACTCTCTACACACAACAACCTCTACACAAGAGGCAAGGCACAAAGTCAAAACAATAATCACCTCTACACAAGAAGGACAAGGCACTAAATCAAACTCAACCACAATCACCTCTACACAAAGAGGGATAGCTACAAACTAAAGCACAACCTCCTTTATACTTAGAGGGAAAGGCACAAAGTCAAACCAAAGAGAAAGTTACAATCTTGGTGATTACAATAGACCACAAACAACTTTTCCCACAAAAATAAGATCCTATAGATAGGATAGATATGATAGCTCAAGTGTGAGAAATAAAGTGTTTAGAATGAAAAATAACAAAGAAAAACACTTGGGAAAAACACCAAATAGATATTGAAATCAAGATCAAAACTAATCTCCCAAAGGCTCTCTTTTCGTTGATTTTTCTAACAATTTAAATCAAATAAAATAAAACTTTGTAGCCCAAAAACTCTTTATAAATTTGCTACTAAATCACTTAGAAGGATAGAAAATTTAGCTCTAAAAAATCATGTTAAAAATAGCCCAAGAGGACCCCTTTATATAGCCCCCAAATAAAAGAGCCGTTGGCAGCTGGAATGGCCAGAATGCCCTTCCGGTCACCGGCCCAACGTTCATTTTTCTGACCGTTGTACCTTCCGTCGACTGCCCGGTCGACCGGCCGCATCCGAGAGTTTGGTGCTTTCAGTCGTTGATCGCGCGGTCGACCGGCCTACTTGGCTGGCCTTGTGCACGTCCTTGTGAACAACGGTCGACCGGTCCAGTCGACGACCAGTGTGGTCTGGCTAAAATTTGGGGACTGGAATCTTAGGTATTTTAATTCCAATAAAATCCCATAAATACTCATAAATTTCACAAAATAAGTTCTTGTTAGATCTTTGAATAACAATATGTGTGACCAAAATCAGCACATATTAAAAACCATTTGAACTATTTTTATGATATTGAAATTAGGCTTTAAAACGAAAACGTATTTTTCGAAAACCAACTTTAAAATGGAAATCTGATTTTCCAAAACTTGTATAAATATACAAAACAAGATATTTAAACTCTTTTTGAAGCATATTAATATGGATAGAATCCAATACACATGTACATGATATATCTATGTTTTTGACATGAAATCCTAAACAGGTTTTGTTAATTATAAAACTCCAAGCACATGAATAGGATCATCAAAATAAGTTTTTCCAAATATGTGAAGTATATATGTATATAGATGAAATCTAATATACAAAACTTGTTTTGATTCTATCTATTCATGAAAATCATATATATGTAAACTTGAAATTCAAAACCGGTTAAACGAAAACCAACATATTGAACTTGTGTGTGTGTGAACTTGAGCATATCAATACTATCTTTATTTACATAAGATCTAAACAAATCGAAGTCTTCTTGTCGATCCTCATCTTCAAGACGACCTGATTCAAATACGATCCAAAGAGCTTGACTCTAACCGAGTGCTAGATGCGAGCTTGACGTGCGAGCTCTTGAATCTACATATATTAGCTCCAAAACTTCTTTGTTGAAGTTAAACACCTACTAAGATTCTGATCAAATATCTGAGACTAATTAAACACAATATCATTAGTACTATAACTACATTAGTTAATCATCATCAAAACTAGAGTGATGGGCTTTGGGCCAACAATCTCCCCCTTTTTGATGATCATAAACTCATGGAGTTATATATGCATGGATTAAAGATAACATTAATAAAAGCTCCCCCTTAACTCATGCATAACAATAAACATAAAGATATTCAATGAAGTGCATAAAAGTAAACAAAACATATATGCATAAATAGAGATGAACACATGCATATATAAACTCTCAAAATCTTCTCTCCCTTTTTGTCAATTCATTAACAAAGGGGTAAGGACAATCAAACAATAAAGATATATATGTGATATACATTCATGAAGATGAGAGGCGTTAAGTTAACTCCCCCTGCATACATGCATTACATGAATAAGAGATCACTAGACCCTAGTTCACATAAAGTATAATATACATGCTTAAGCGGAGATGTTAAGCTCCCTTACACACATGTACCACATAAAGAAGAGAGTCAAACTCCTCAATGTGAGATACACTCAAGATGAATCTATACATAGAAAAGATGTTATGTGCCCCTTGCATATAAGCAAAATATATCAACAAGTTTTGAAACAAATTTTGATAATACTTAAAATAAAATTTTGAAATTTCTTAGTCAACAAAATAAATTTTGATACCAATGAAATCAAATAGTAGTTGACAAAACAAAGTTGGTACCACTTGAATTTTTTTTAAAGATAACAATAGTAGATTTTGATACCAATTGAAGGTGAAACATGAAGTGTTTTGATAATTATGATATTTATTTGATATCAAAATGAAATACCATTGAAATCAATGTATAAGCTTGTATAGATATCAATTAACATTTGGAATAAAATCAAGCTTACTGTAAACATAATTGTACTTTAAGAATATAAAGATATTGTAAAACAAGCACAATCAAATCATATATATGTATGTATGGAAATGATAATACCAATTGAAATTGATACTAATTGAAATTTGAAGCATACATATATAAGAAACACATATGAGTATACAAAAATAGAATTTTTATTTAAGTCATGTATATCTCATAGGTACCTCCCTTTCATGTACATGTATAAATATTTTCAATAAGGGTATACAAGGCATGGTCGCTCATCCATCCGCCCTTTGAAAGTAGGAGTTTTCAAAAATAAGAGTTTAAAAATAGTTTAACATATTTAAAATCACTACCAATTGAAGAATAAAACTAGTTTAAAGATAATTTTTGAAAACTAGTATGAAATCCTTCAAGTAAGGAATAAAATAATAAGTATCCCATGAAACATGAAAAACACATGATCATTGACACTCAAGGTAGACATAAAGCACATATATGCTTATGAAACAAAAATTCATGAGTAAACATCACATATAGAGTGTAAAAATCATGTAATCAACAAAATTATAAAAATAGGGCAATGAAGCTTAATGAATTCCTTTATAAACATGAAAAACATAAAAAATTAATTTTCATTAAAACAATACAAACTTCAAGCCATATGTATGTTTTGTCTAAACTAGAAGTATACATACATATCTCAAACACAAATGAGTTCATAATAGAATTTTGCATGAAAAGCAAGTGACTCTAGGATAAACATGTATATCTAATAGTTTTAAACAAAATTAACATATACATGAAGATAAACATATTTTATGAAAATATGTACAAAAATAGGGAATACAAGTTAAAATGCAAGGATCATCAAAACTAAACTATAAAAGTACATCTAATGGGTACAAATGAGCAACATAGCACAAACATATATTAATCAATGTGACTCACTAGTTGTACAAGTATAAGCATAAGTTTTAATGAAAACTACATCTAAACAAGTAATCAAGACATGAAGTGCAAAATCATAAACAACCATGATCATTAGGGTAAATGCACGTGCTTTAGAGTAAAGGTATACATAATAGCTAAACTAAAGTGAGAACACAAAATAATGGTTTATATAAATATGGGTGTATCTCAAATACTACATATGTATATCGCATGTCTAATTTACATTGCATTTAATATAATGAGCATTAAAACATGACATGCTAAGAATCAATAATATAAAAGTATGTAAACAATACAAGGAGTTAGAGATAATTACCAAAACTATTAGAACTAATCTCTAGATCTCCAAAATATGTAGTCCTCCCACCAAACTTCCTTGAAGGTGATGCATCCAATGTAGTGTCCATCAAGCTCAAACGCAACCAACATCAAGGCACCAACACCCTCACGTCAAGTGAGAGCCTATACCTATATTAAATACAATAGGGGTAGATTTTGGTACCCATACCTTATTGGGTCCATGGGAGTTAGCACCTTTCCTAATCCAAACAAATTTATTTGCAAAATTTGAATTATGTAATCTATCATAATAAAATGTTGCAAGGTGGCCCTTACGTCCACAATGCGTACAAGTGTACACATAAGTATACATAGTGTCATGTGTGTGCACATGAGAAGCATGTGTATGCCGTGTATGGTGTGCATGCATATTAGGAGCATGTTTCTTGCGAAACATGGATTCTAAACGTGTATGATTCATAGTATATTGGCTCAAAATGGAGCCCAAACAATTTACACTCTTCTTCAAAGCACAAATATCATTTTCAATGATTGAAGAAGAAATAGACAAGCAACATGTTTATCACTAGTAGATGAAGCATTAGAAATGTGACAAACATGAGAAAACAAATCATTTTTCAAAATTTATTTTCATTTGAAACCAAATCCAATTCTTTTGAAATTAAAGTAATTTTATTTTTTAAAGAATTATTCTCTTTTAAAACAATATCGAGTTTTAAAGACAAAACCTCATTTTCGTCAAAACATCATTACAATTATTTTTATTCTTTAAAATTTGTTTTCATTTAGGGCAAGGTCAAGCTGGGATTTCAAGTTGTCCCTTTCACTTGAAATCTCATCCCTCTCTTACAAAATCATATTAAGTTTTGAAAATAAATCCTTATTTTCTTCTTTTAATTTAAAACATTTTTTTTAAAGTTTATATTTTCAAGCAAGTATTCACAAATTTTAGATAGTTCTTCATTCAATGCATCAACATCTATATAGTCATCACCTGAAGAACTAGCACTATCATCTAGTTGAGTTTTTGAATGTACCTCAAGGGAGTCATTCCCTTGGACCATGTAGCACGCTTCGTCAGACTTATCTCCACTAGATTCTTTCTCTACAAAATTTATCATTTGTAGCTCGGGAGATGTCAATATGTTCCACACTACAAAAGTAGAATTACAATGAGAAGCCATAGACAAATATTCTTTACTAAGTGAATACTTTAGTGAAAGATCACCTAGAGGGGGGGTGAATAGGTGATGGCTTATCTAATGGTCACTTATGAACAAATAATGCGGAATTTAAGACTAAGATGACCAAATTAAACTTCTTTTAATTAAACACTTATGTATAACACAAGAGTGTTGCCGAATTCCCCTTGCGAGGCTCTGGACAAGCTCCTCTAGATTCCCCTTGAATGGGTTGAGGTGCCGCGTTGGCTCTCTTGGTTGAATACTAGTGTTAACAACAATCCCAAGCAAGTATAGCAATTTAAGCACAAGGGTATATCAAGCATATAAGAGATAAAGACTATAAAGTAATGCAAGATATAAGTGAGACAAGGAGAGAAAGAGAGCAAGAGTGAGCAATCGCAAACACAAAGGGTTTGTTTCGAGGTTCGAGCACACTTGCTCTACATCCCCGCCTTCGACACACGAAGGTTTTCCACTATGCACGATCCAACCGGATCTCTCCTTGGTGCCGCAACACCTACAAGCCCTCGGACTCCCAAGTCCCTTACACACCACAAGCCCACCGGCTCGTCGAGGCCGCACCTCAAGCTACAAGTCCTCACTAGGACTCAACAACACCAAGTCCTCACTAGGACCCGAAACGAACCGCGAACACAACCGTCCGCCTTCTCAAAGAACAAAGATGAACTTTGGTGATCACAACTCTTGATCACCTAAAATCCTCTCACAATAACACTCCTATAGAATGAATAGCTCAATGGATGCTCAAGTGTTTGTGTGAGAAAGCAAGGAAAGAATCTTTGGTGAAAAACACAAGAAAATCTCTTTTACACTCTTTGATAAAACTCTCCTTTTAATTGGAAGTATTGACTCTAATTTTGTGGAGAAAACCCTTCAGAAAGACTGGGAAAAACTAGCTCTAAGGTCTCCAAAAATCTTGGCTTAAAACAATGACTAAACCCCCTTTTATAGAGGCCAGAAAAATCTGACCGTTGGGCTCTGTCAGAGCTACCGGTCGACCGGTCCGGTCGACCGGCAACGGTCAAAATCCGACCGTTGCAGCCTCCGGTCGACTGGCCCGGTCGACCGCGCAACTGGAGAAGAGAGTTAACTCTCTGTCGGTCGACCGGCCCGGTCGACCGATGTTTCCCGAGAGCAAAGCTCTCTGAAGCGGTCGACCGGCCCGGTCGACCGTTCTCCAGTGCACACTGGCGTGCACGTCGTGCACGTCCGGTCGACCGACCCGGTCGACCGGCCTCTGTCGGTTCTGAAAAATCAGAACTGGCAGAACCAGAAAATTGGGATTAAGGATTGGTCTTTTAACTTAATAAAATCCCAGAAATTCACAGTAAATCCAGAAAAATAGTTTCAATCAAAATAAAAACTGTTTTTCTAAAAATATATTTTTCTAAAACTTGTTTTTCCATAACTTCCCAAAATACAAAAACAAGATATTTTGAACTTATAAAGCAAAGTGTGTATGGATATGATCCACCACACAATCAAGATGAAATATCTAGTTTTTGACATAAAGCACTAAACTTGTTTTGGTTAAAGGATATGTATATACGAAATTACCAAAACCCAAAGTAGATATTTTGTCATAAGGAAAATCTCATCAAATACAAAAACAAGATATACTTTTAAAGCATAGTGTGTATGGATATGATCCACTACACAAATAAGATGAATATCTAGTTTTTGACATAAGGCTCTAAACATGGTTTTGGATATAAGATATGTATACATGAATACCAAAAACCAAATTGTATTTTATCACAAATAAAAATCTTTTCTTAACTAGGAAATCTTTTATGAAAATCATTCTATCAAGAGTTCTATCAAGAGTGTGTGTGTGATATAGACTTGAGCAATCCACCAACTATCTATCCTTTACATTTTAACTAAAACAAAAACAAAATCTTATAAAAACAAACCTAGACTCAAGTCTTCATCTTCTTGAAGTCTTCACTTGAAGTCTTCTCATCTTCTTGACTTGGTCCACATGCAATCTACCGAGCTCATCTCTAGATGTGATCTTGATGCATAGGCTCGTGAATCAACCGGTGCTAGCTTCCAACTTGACTTTAAATCCTTTGTTGAAGCTCCACACCTACTAAGATCTTGATAAGGAATCTGTCACTAATTAAACACAAGATCATTAGTAATCATAACTTCATGAGTTGATCATCATCAAAACTAGGGTGATAGGCCTTTGGGCCAACATTTAGTGCATCTAGGGCTTGTCCATTAGCCTCAATGTACTTAGCATTATCAAAATAAGTTTTCTTGATAGTGGCAAGATAGATATGCAAACCTAGGGCTTTTAAATAATCACTCATCCTAAGCTTTTGTATATCGATGTTAGAAACATCAAACATGGGAGGGGCAAGGTGATCCATAAGTGTATAGAGTATATGTGTGCAAATGCAAATCTAGATTAGCAATCCAAGATCTGACTCCTTGGTGGTTAAATCAAATATCAGGAGCGTAGGCTCTGATACCAATTGAAAATACACCTAGAGGGGGTGAATAGGTGTATGAGCTAATCTACTGATGAATGATGCAGAATTAAAAACTAATTGTAACATATTATGTGTAACCAAAGAGTGTAGCCGAATTTCCTGTGAAGGATCTGAACTATCTCCTCTAAATTCCTCTAAATAAGAGTTGAGGCGCTATATGAATCTCTCTTGGTTCAATACTAGTGAGGGCATACAATCAATACCAAACATATATGATATGAACAATATGATGCAATGCAAGATATAAGAGAGAGAGTTTAAAGATAGTGGATCAAACACAAACACCAAGATATGTTTCGAGCTTCGGGCCACTGCTCTACGTCCCTGCCTTCACACAGAAGAATTTCCACTACGTCCACACAGGGAACCTCCACCGAGGAATTTGGAATTACAAACTTGGAGTATACAACTCCACTCTCCAACACAACAACCTCTACACAAGGGTCAAGACACAAAACCAAAACAATAATCACCTCTATACAAGAGGGGCAAGGCACTAAACCAAACTTAACCACAATCACCTCTACACAAAGAGAGATAGCTACAAACTCAAAGCACAACCTCCTCTATACTTAAAGGGATAGGTACAAAGCCAAAGTAAAGAGAAAGTTACAATCTTGGTGATCATAATAGACCACAAACAAGTTTTCTCACAAAAACAAGATCCTATAGATAGGATAAATATGATAGCTCAAGTGTGAGAAAATAAAGTGTTTGGAATGAAAAATAATAAAGAAAAATACTTGAAAAAAACACCAAATAGATATTGAAATCAAGATCAAAACAAATCTCCCAAAGGCTCTGTTTTCTTTGATTTTTTTCAACACTTTAAAACAAAATAAAAATTTGTAGCCCAAAAACTCTATAAATTTGCTGCTAAATCACTTAGAAAGATAGACTCAAAAACCATGTTAAAAACAGCCCAAGAGGACCCCTTTATATAGCCCCCAAATAAAAGAGCTGTTGGCACCTGGAATGGCCAGAATGCCCTTCCGGTCGACCTGCCGGTTTACCGTTGGCAGGTCGACCGGTAGGTCGACCAGCCCAACGGTCATTTTTCTGACCATTGTGCCTCCAGTCGATCGCGTGGTCGACTGGGCCAAGCCTGTCGGTCGACCTGCCACACCCGAGAGTTGGGTGCTTTCAGTCGGTCAACCAACCTACTTGGCTGGCCTTGTGCATGTCTGCGTGCAAATCAGTCAACCGGTCCGGTCGACCGACCACTGGTCCGGTTAACCGTCCGGTCGACCGCCGGTGTGATCTGGATAAATTTGTGGACTGGAATCTTAGGTATTTTAACTCCAATAAAATCTCATAAATATTCATAAATTTCACAAAAATAAGTTCTTATTAGATCTTTGAATAACAAATATGTGTGACCAAAAATCAACACATATTACAAACCATGTGAACTATTTTGTGATATTCAAATTAGGCTTTAAAACGAAAACCGTATTTTCCGAAAACCAAACTTTGAAATGGAAATCTGATTTTTTCCAAACTTGTATAAATACAAAAATGAGATATTTAAACTCTTTTTAAGTATATTGTATATGAATAGAATCCAATACATATGTACATGATATATCTATGTTTTTGACATGAAATCCAAAATAGGTTTTGTTAATTACAAAACTCCAAACACATGAATAGGATCATCAAAATAAGTTTTTATAAATATGTAAAGCATATATGTACATAGCTGAAATCTAATATACAAAACTTGTTTTGATTCTATCTATTCATGAAAACCATATATATGTAAACTTGAAATCCAAAACCGGTTAAACAAAAACCAACATATTGAACTTATGTGTGTGTGTGAACTTGAGAATATCAATATGATTGGTCGCTAATGTTGCATATTTAATATCATATGTCCATACTTATTATAGAATAAAAGCCTGCATTGTCCTAATTAATTGTTTGATTTATTTGCAGGCCCAATCTTTAAGGAGTTGAAGAGAAATGAGCCCAAAGCCCACCAAAATACTGAATTAAATCAGAATTAATTCGCACTCACTAAATCAGGGCAAAATCAAGAGGTTGAAACCGGTTGAGAAGAATCCTCTCAGGATCGATCGGTTAAAGCCAAGAATCCAAGGCCATTTCGTCAGAATCCTGGACCCAAACGAAGAAACAAACTGAAGATAAAGGCAGAAGAAACTCCCAGAGAACCCACTAACAGGGTGTGGCCATCTGGCCACACCCTGGCCGCGGAAATGCAGCCCAAGCCGCGTTTCCGCGGCTTTGTTGGGGAGTTAGGGGAAGCGTTTGCTCCCCCGATCTCCCCGGGATCCTGATTGTTGGGTTTTTGGCCTATAAAAAGTCAGTATCTGCGCTGAAAAATGGACGCCAATGCAGATTAGGATTTAGCCTAGTTTTCATTCTTTGTAGTTTAGGTTTTTCTTTTCTTTTTTATGTAATTTGTATGTAGCTTAGGTTAGATGAAGATTCATGTAAGTAAGAGAGAGAGGCTAATGTTGAGAGTGACACCGATGTACCCTCCTCCTTTCTTCCATTGTCTCTGCAAGTAATAAAGGTAAAAGCTTCTTTTTATGTTCGTATTTTGTTTTGCTTTCCTCTTCCTCTTTCTACTTTACCTTGGTTGTATTTGTTGAGTCTACAAGTGAATTCCAAAGCAAGTATAACTAAGCTACGTGAGAGCCAGCGATAGTTCATGAAGACGTTCTCCTCTTCCAAGCTCCGCATCACTTCGTTCTTGATATGCTTGACGATATAATGTGCACGGGGACTGAGCTCGAGTTTATGATCTATGCGTTGAACGCCTCCGAAGCAAAAAGGTAGAACTTGCAAAAGGTTTCCAGGTAAGTCATTTATTAAACTAGGTAAGTATTCCTTCCTTTTCTTTCCTTTCTCTCATTTCTGTAGATTATATCACCACCTCTTCCAACTCTTTCTTCTCCACTCACTCCATTTGTACATAGTCGCTTTTATTGTTTTCTGATTTTTCCACCTTCTTCATCTATCACTTTCTTCTTAACTTTAACTATAACTTTCTTTTTCATTTTTATAACTTTAAAACAGAGAAGAACTTTCGCTTATTTTCATAACAATTCGATAAAGAAACGTAAAGCTTCCATCGCAAACCCTTCTTGTGGATCACGACCCGCATAGCCACTTGCTATAGCGGAAGAATTGAGCACTTGCACATTTTTAGTATAAGTTCTGAAATCTCGTATTTTGTTTGCAGGTTTAGCCTCAATCAAATTTTGGCGCCGTTGCCGGGGAGGGTAACATGTTTTTTATTGAAGTCTGAATTTTTTTTGAAAATTTTTAGAACTAAACGAAGTTTCTTCTCTGTTGCAGGTTACAGGGCAATAAAAGCAGGAAATTAATATTGCAGTGACATACAAGTGGCCTTGGGCCTCTGCTCTAGAAAGCAGAGACCAAGGGCCCTCTGAATTGCCGCGTTTCCACGGCAAAAGCCGCGGATCCGCGGCAAGGACGAGTTGACTACTAACAGGTTTTTGCAGGGCTGCTTACTTTGCAAATTCTAGTTCTCTGCAATTCTTTATTTCCTATATGCCATCACATAAGCCTGCTAAATAATCAACAGTAAAACGTTTGTTGCAAAAGTTAAAAAATTGATTAGACGTTTGCATTTTAGGCACGCGTTTTTTTCAATTCATTTATTTTTACTGTTGAAGAGTGCTGGAGCAAGGTACGTATGAGCAAGGTACGTATGCATTGCATTTAGCATAGGACTCACTTCTTGGTTGATTTATATCGCTTTGAGTGAATCTTACATATCTTGTACACTTGCACAAAATTATTTTAAGGGCACTAACCCATAACAAGATAAGGTGGGGATTTAATCACCCTTCCTTAGCCCAAAAATCAGAATCCAAGCACTCACTAACCCAAGCCTAACTTAAAATGAGTAAACGTTGGCCCTAGGGACATCTCGGACTCAATTAGGAGATTATCCTAAGGGGGAAAGGTGTTGGAACTTGACTCTTGCCAAATCAGTGTCTAGGAAAGGGATTAAGGGCCGAAAGCTCGAAGGTTGGTGGTTATTTAATTAAGGAACGTCTTTTGACGGAAAACCTCCCACCAACCTTGCCCTAACCTGGCTGATTAGCTTGTGGTCAAGGTCTACATTAAACCTCCCGTGGACAGTCTAACCAGTTAGGAGTCGTCTAGGTCTAGGTCTACCCTAACTTAGGTTAGAATTTTTTCTTTCTTGTTTGTTTATTTATTTGTTTTTCTTTCTTTTTGTTTGTATTCCATTGTGTGATATGGCTTATAATAATAATTTTTCCAACTATAATAATAATCCATATTACACATCAAACTCTTTTTCGGATATTACCAACCCGGCATATCATGACTTTAACCAACCTAGTGTGCCGGATTGGTCTTATCCGAATTAATATAACCCATGTCCCCCATCGTATGACTATAATTTTCATAACGATTTCAACTCTTCACAGAGTCAGTGGGGATTCACCTACCCCGAGTCAAATTTTCAACCAAATTATCCCCCTTCTCCACCTAGTCCGTAATATTTCCAAGAGTTATACTCAGTTCCACCAGTCCAAAATAGAAGACCATCAATTTTGGAAATGAGTATGCGTGAGTCCAAACGCAAATCCCAAAATCTGATGGACTCACAATTTCACTACCACTTCCAAGACAACTCTTCATCTTTTCATCAAAACAATGAACCCATCAATTATGAAAAGATGCTTGAAGCCATGACTCATGCTCAAAATGCTAGAAATCGTGACATAGATATGATGGTCGAATCTCTACGTTCTCACCGTTTGACCAGTTCTGATGTCACTAACCATCCTGTTAGAGTCGAAGAGTCATGTAGTCTTGGAAATCAAGATTCCATTTCAGAACAACCACTTGAACTTGCCCAAACTCCAAATTTTGAAAAAGATATTGACAGTTTTGCAAGTTTTCCTTTTCCTGAAATAGAACTTGAAAATGAATATGATCCTGAACCCCAACTTAGTGATTCAATTCTACTTCCTGGTTCAATTATGACTCCGGTATCTTCACCTGATTTTAATCTTTTCCTGAGTCAACATTGAATCCTGTGCCAATTCATCATGAAATTGAATCACCCATTCTTGAGGATCATATTGAACTTGACCAATTATACAATTTTGAAAATCCTATTGATAAATTGGCAAGTTCTCATTTTTTGATATTGAACTCAATGAGATATGTGACCTAGATTCTCAAATCTGTGATCCAGTTTAACTTTTTGAATCAATATTGACTCCTGTTGTGTTACCAAACTTGAGTAATATTTTAGAGTCAGTTTTGATTCCTCCACCTATCATTCCTGAACTGGAATCACCCACATTAAGTCACATTCCATTGTTAGAAAATACATGTGGACTAGAGTTTCAACTTCTTGACTTGGACCCGCTTCTTGAACCAATTTCGACTCCTGAACCTTTACTTGACTAAAGTTACCTTCCCGAGTCAGTATTAGTTCCTGTCCTTCCTGAGTTCAAGTCAACCGTTCTATCATTTCATACTCCATTCTGGGACGAGGTGGTTGACAAATTTGACTCCGAAATTAGTTATGGAATATGGACATTAGATGGGGTTAAATATTTAATAAAGATCCTTTATGGATACATCTTTTTAATGGGTTATATTAAAGATACTTCTGGTGGGTTCCTCCGAGACCCAAGAAAAGTTGATTGGGCCGCGTTTCGTAGACCAATCAGACCACCACCGGAACCACCACCTTAAGGTAACACTTTCCTTCCCTGTCGTCTTTTTCATGCATCTATGCATTAATTCATACATTGAAGACAATGCATGGGATAGGTGTGGGGGAGGGTCTAACATAACTTTTCTTTTGTTTTTAAAAAAAATTAACATTTTTCTTTACTTTTAAAACTTTTTGAAAAATAGAAACAATATTTTGACTTATTTTTGTAAGAAATTAAGTTAATTTTAAGGAATAGGAAAATTCAAATTAGGATTTCTTATACCTGGTCAAAATAAGATTATTTGTTTGATTTATAGAGTTAGGAAGATAATTTGTCAAAGTAATTTAGTCTTGATCTTTACCTTAATGAAATATGCACACTTCATACACTTACACACTTAGGGTTCAAAAACAAAGATTCTTATGCCTTATAAAAAAAAGAAAAAAAAAAGAAAAGATAAACAAATCTAATTATTGACTAGCTAGGTGCTTTGGCCTAAGCAAGCCTTAGTATTTATGCGAAAGATGATTAGATAAGTTATAAATATATATATATATATATATATATATATATATATATATATATATATATATATATATATATATATACACAAACAAATCTAATTATTGACTAGTTAGGTTCTTTGGCCTAAGCAAGCCTTAGTATTTATGCGAAAGATGATTAGATAAGTTTGAAAAAAAAATCCTCTGATTAAGCTGGGTATTTGTGCCTAATAAAGTATAAGTATTCACGCCTAAAAGAGGTTCATATAATAAAATCCTTAGTTTTGTGGCCTTGTTTGCTCGAGTCCTTAAGTCCTTGGGGGTGTTTTCTCACCTGGTGCCCTAAGACCGTTTGGTTTGGGAGTCATCGATTAGAGGCTCGTTACATGGGCAGATTAGAAAGCCTAATAGAACTAAGGAATAATACCACAAAAAAATATATATATAAATAAATAAGGCATAAGAGTTAGAGTTAATGAACATTAGTCAAGATTTTCACAGTCACAAGGTGCATATGACTTAGGGTAAAGTAATAGACTAGATGAGAAGTACAATTTGACTCCTTACTTTGATTGATAACAAGTTTTTGAATAGAGACTAGTTTAGGAATGAAAATTTTGGTTTTCCTATAACTTATACATTGCTTAGATCTTACAATCATATTTCAAATATTTTTCTCTTTAAAAATGCTTTTCGAAAATACTAACTCTTTGTTTCCCTTTCTTTATGGATTTTGTGGGTGTAATCCGCTGAAAACCCTCACGAGACAAAACTCGTCCTCTAGGGGAAACCTAGAGGTTTAACGGCTTGTTGCATATGCTTAGTGCCATCGCGCGACCTGCGAAAGTGGTCTAATAATCCTTAGTATAGTTTAGTTGTTTTGCTCGAGGACGAGCAAAAGATAGGTATGGGGGTGTGATTGGTCGCTAATGTTGCATATTTAATATCATATGTCCATACTTATTATAGAATGAAAGCCTGCATTGTCCTAATTAATTGTTTGATTTATTTGCAGGCCCAATCTTTAAGGAGTTGAAGAGAAATGAGCCCAAAGCCCACCAAAATTCTGAATTAAATCAGAATTAATTCGCACTCACTAAATCAGGACAAAATCAAGAGGTTGAAACCGGTTGAGAAGAATCCTCTCAGGATCGATCGGTTAAAGCCAAGAATCCAAGGCCATTTCGTCAGAGTCCTGGACCCAAACGAAGAAACAAACTGAAGATAAAGGCAGAAGAAACTCCCAGAGAAACCCAACATCTGGCCACACCCTGGCCGCGGAAACGCGGCCCAAGCCGCCTTTCCGTGGCTTTGTTGGGGAGTTAGGGGGAGCGTTTGCTCCCCCGATCTCCCCGGGATCCTGGTTGTTAAGTTTTTGGCCCATAAAAGGTCAGTATCTGCGCTGAAAAATGGACGCCAATGCAGATTAGGATTTAGCCTATTTTTCATTCTTTGTAGTTTAGGTTTTTCTTTTCTTTTTTATGTAATTTGTATGTAGCTTAGGTTAGATGAAGATTCATGTAAGTAAGAGAGAGAGGCTAATGTTGAGAGTGACACCGATGTACCCTCCTCCTTTCTTCCATTGTCTCTGCAAGTAATAAAGGTAAAAGCTTCTTTTATGTTCGTATTTTGTTTTGCTTTCCTCTTCCTCTTTCTACTTTACCTTGGTTGTATTTGTTGAGTCTACAAGTGAATTCCAAAGCAAGTATAACTAAGCTACGTGAGAGCCAGCGATAGTTCATGAAGACGTTCTCCTCTTCCAAGCTCCGCATCACTTCGTTCTTGATATGCTTGACGATATAATGTGCACGGGGACTGAGCTCGAGTTTATGATCTATGCGTTGAACGCCTCCGAAGCAAAAAGGTAGAACTTGCAAAAGGTTTCCAGGTAAGTCATCAATTAAACTAGGTAAGTATTCCTTCCTTTTCTTTCCTTTCTCTCATTTCTGTAGATTATATCACCACCTCTTCCAACTCTTTCTTCTCCACTCACTCCATTTGTACATAGTCGCTTTTATTGTTTTCTGATTTTTTCACCTTCTTCATCTTTCACTTTCTTCTTAACTTTAACTATAACTTTTTTTTTTCATTTTTATAACTTTAAAACAGAGAAGAACTTTCGCTTATTTTCATAACAATTTCAATTAAGAAACGTAAAGCTTCCATCGCAAACCCTCCTTGTGGATCACGACCCGCATAGCCACTTGCTATAGTGGAAGAATTGAGCACTTGCACATTTTTAGTATAAGTTCTGAAATCTCATATTTTGTGTGCAGGTTTAGCCTCAATCACAATACTATCTATCTTTACACAAAATCTAAACAAACTGAAGTCTTCTTGTCAATCCTCATCTTCAAGACGACCCGATCCAAACACGATCCAAAGAGCTTGACTCCAACCGAGTGCTAGATGCGATTTTGTCGCGCGAGCTCGTGAATCTACATGTATTAGCTCCATAACTCCTTTATTGAAGCTAAACACCTACTAAGATCCTGATCAAATATCTGAGACTAATTAAACACAAGATCATTAGTACTATAATTATATGAGTTAATCATCATCAAAACTAGAGTGATGGGCCTTTGGGCAAACAATAAGGTCTGTTGGCCGGAGATATTTGTTCGATCTACACAGTTGAGATCTGATCTGGTTGTTCCTAAGAATCCCTCTACTGAGCTTGCTGGAAAAGTCTTCCAGAAACTTCCAATGTCGAGGGAGAATCAGGCCCGTCGGTGGTTCGAGAGGTGGTGTCAGGCCCGACGAGTCTGGGTTAGCCTCGAGCTCTTAGGCTCTTGATCTGAGGTGATGTCGGACCCGACGAGTCTGAGCTGGAGCTGGCTCTTGGGTGCTTGACTTGAATTTAGATTGCGGAGGCACTCGGTCAATGGTTAAATAGTGGTCATTCCCTCATGGTATCTCTAGACTCGCCATGTGTAGCGATCTCACTTCAGGGCCACGAATTGATCACTACAGATTCCCCTCCCCCTCCTCCTCCTCAGAGTCTCCGATAGAAGAGGAGGGGAGCGAACTGATCCATGTCCTGAGGCAATGTAACCCCCTGATCCTTGATGTACGTATCATAATATCAATAATTGATACGGTATCCAAAATTAGTTGGTTTGACTTTCTTGGTAGTCAGATGAAACTGATTTCAATTTCAGATATTACTTTTCAATATTTTAAATTTTTCAGAATTTTTTGAAATTTTTCTGAATTATTTTGGAAACTCTCCGTAGTCAAAGTCGATCGATACCAATCATCGGCTCTACGATTTTTACTTCACAAATGGAACAGAATTTTTGGAATCTGTTTTCATATTGTATCTTAAAATCATATTTTCTATGATAAGTTATTTTTAGAGATTTTTTTTTGAATTTATGAAAAATCCGGCCAAACCGGTGTCGACAAGTATCGGCGATATGTTCCAGGATTTTTAACTTGCAAATCGAATATTATTTCATGAATTCAATTTCATATTATTCCTTAGGATAATATTTTCTATTTTACAAAAATTTTGGGATTTGTTCTGAACTAGTCAAAAATTTGACCCCATTAAAATAATATAAATATATATTTTTATTTCTTTTTCTTTTCTTCTTTTCCTTTTCCTCCAAGTTTCCTCTTCCACTAACATTTCTCCACCGCCTCCCCTTTCTACTTATTTCTCTCTCTCTCCCCCCTTACTTCTCTCTCTAACACTCACACACTCTCTCTAATCTCCACTCTTCCCTCTCAATCTCTCTCTCTCTCTCTCTCTCACTCTATTCACTCTCTCACCCTCTTTCCCTATCTCCCCTCTTCCACTCCTGTCATCTGCTGTCGAGCTGCTCCCTGGCCGGCCATCCAGGTCTGACGGCCGATCAGCTCGGCCAACGTCGTCGCGTGTACGGCCAGGCCAGGCCGCCCCACCATGGCGACAACCACACACCACCACCACCTTCTTCTTTTTCTCCTTATATTTCTTCTTCTTCTCTTTCTTTCTCATTTCAATCTTCTCCCTCTCTCGTTTCTCTCCCCATCACCGGCAGCTGGCCAGAACGTTGCCGCTGGCCTCCTCCGCCTGGGCTGCGCCGCCACGGCCTGTCTAGGTCGACCACCCCCGCCTCCTTGCCGCCACCTACTCCCCTTCTCCCGTTCGTTCTCTCTATCTCTCTCTCTTATTGGATCTCATAAACCCATACCCATTAACCCTATAACCCTACCTATTAACCCATATTACCCAATATCTGTTTAACTTAAGTCAATTGGGTTTGAGTATCAGATCGAAATCCAACCCGTTATCTTACCCAACCCGCATCCAAAATCATATAAGGTAAATTTACAGAAAACCCCTGTTCATGTATACTATTTGCATTTTAAGGTATGTATTGCATACTTAACCCGTTTATGTGGTTTCTAGCGTTCAGGCGATATTTGGAGCATCCGGACTCCGAATTGGACGCTTCTAGAACCGTTGCAATTGTGGGAAAGAGAGCTACCTTTTCATGGCTAGTTTGTGAGTGTTTTCTTTCATAAATTCTATTTTATTGTGTTTAATGAAATTAGTTGATTACTTTATTTAATAAATCTTGATTATAGGTAAAGCATTATAAATATTGTTTAATGAAATGTAGTTATCGATAAATCATTGTAATGAGAACATACATGATTATTCATTAAACATAAGCGATTACATAATCATAATTTATTTTAGTTCTTGATTTATTATAAATATATGAAATGTCTAAATATCGAGATTAATAAGTTAATAATTTTAATAAATAAATTAGCCAATAAATTGATAATTAAAAATAGATAATTATATATAATAATAATTTGTGAGATCTATCCTATTGTAATCACTATTGTAATCATTATGATAAATAAGATTATTGACACTCGATTATGTGGCATAGCCACCGTTACCAACCCACTGACAATACTGAGGCACTACTCTTGTATTTCTAGGACACTGATATTGCACGTGGATATCTGTTTTACTGAACACTGTTATTGTATATCCTTGTGGACATATCACGCATATCCTATATCGCACCGATATTATTATTTTAATCATGTCTCACCGTTACACTGATACTATTAAACATGACATCATTTATGTCTTTTTCATGTTCCACCGATACACCAATTCACTGGATACTGTCATTTCATATATTGGTATCATTGTTAAATAGATGCTCGGTACACAATTATATCATGTTCATACATCCCGGTTACATATACTCACCGGTATACCTGCCTTGATTGTTTCTATATTCTTGTCATATGGATCACCGTTCATATTACATGTATTATTGTTGTATGTATATTCTTGTATTCCCATTACATGATTGTTTCCCGTTATTGATATTGATATTCCTATTACTGGACATGTGAGCTGTTGATATGCGATATGTGGAACTAAGTGCCACGTGGATCCAAAACATGAGGGTCACCTCTAGAATTCCACATCTATTGTTGCCCGTTTCCCGTCATCTTATTTTATGCTATTAATAGAGTTTAGGTCCTGTTATCATGTTACATGTACTATGCACTGTACTTGTTCTTACTACGCTGTGTACTTTAAATATAATAAATAACTTGAAAATGGGGGAGACTTGACGGTTGACTAGATCTTGTCGAGTGGATGTCTGGATCCATTATTGTCCCACTGCAGGGGACGGGGTAGTGTTGTCTATCGTTTGTTATAGCTCATGAGCTCCCAATTTTCGTTATTGTATTAGCTCATTGAGCTCCCTTTTTTTGTTACTTGTTTCACCCTAGCGGGTTGGCCCTGATCTACAGCCAGGGAATCTTGGTAAGGCCGTGATCCCGAGTATGTACGGGATACACCCACCTGATAGGAGCTCATTGACCATTCAGTTTTCAAGTAACATAATAAAACGGTATAAACAATAGTGACATCGGAACACTTGTTATTTGATCACTCTCTCGTTTGGATAATGGTACATGTATGCCATGTCCGGATGGGTTGACTTGAGTGCGGGCTCCAGTATGAATTGCCAGTAGTATGGGACACTGAAAGAGATGGATTAAAATACCAGGTGGTACTAATTGTTATTATTATATAAATAACATAACTTACCTAATACATGTATACTATTGTTAGTTGTACTTGTTACTATTCCTGATAATTTATATACTATCATGTTACTCATGTTACCTGTATACTGTTGGCCCAGAGGCCCTTCACTCTAGTTTTGATAATGATTAACTCATGTAGTTATAGTTTACTAATAATCTTGTAAGATTTAGTTTCAGATATTTGATCAAGATATTAATAGGTAATTAACTTCAACAAAGGAGTTTTGGAGCTTTCACATGTTGATTCAAGAGCTCGAGCGTCAAGATCGCATCTAGCACTCGGTTGGAGTCAAGCTCATTGGATCGTGTTTGGATCGAGTCGACTTGGAGAAGGAGTTCTATAAGAAGACCTTGGTTTGTTTAGTTTAGTTTATTTAGATCATTGTAAAGATTAGATAGTGTTGATATGCTCAAGTTCACATACACACACAAGTTTTTAGTTTATTGGTTTTGGTTTTCGGTTTAACCGATTTCGGATGTCAAGTCAAAAATATAGATAGATATCTTTATTTGTATATTGGATTCTATCCATATACAATATGTTTCAAAGTTGTTTCAATATCATGTTTTTATATTTATATGTGTTTTGAAAAATCGGATTTCCATTTCAAAGTTTTGTTTTTGGAAAATACCGATTTTGTATTTAAGCCAAATTTCAATACCATAAAAATAGTTCAAATTATTTAAAATATGTGTTGAATTTTTGTCACACATATTTGTATTTCAAAGATTTTACAAGAACATATTTTTGTGAAATTTATATGATTTTATGGGATTTATTTGATAATAAAAGCCAAGCCTTTTAATCCCTAAAAGCTGGACTAGCCTTTTGCCGGTCGACCGGTCCGGTCGACCGCTGCAGAAGTCGGTCGACCGGTCCGGTTGACTGACGTGCACAAATGTGCACGCCAGCTTAGGCTGGTGGGCCGGTCAACCGTCCAGAGAGCTCTGCTCTCTGGAAATAGTCCTGGTCGACCGGCCGGTCGACTGGCAGAGAGCTGCTGCTCTCTGTATCCCGGTCGACCGGTGGCACAACGGTCATAAAAATGACCATTGGCAGGTCGACCGAGCGGTCGACCGGAAGGGTAAAATTGCCCTTTGATTCTGCCAACAGGCAGATTTTGTTTTGGGTTATAAATACCCACTTCTTTGGGCTGTTTCATACAAGTTTTTAGAGAGCAATTTTTCTCACATTTACAAGTGTTTAATAGCAAGTTTTTAAAGAGTTTTGGGCTTAAAGATTTGATATTTATTTGTTTTAAAAAGGATTGAAAATTCAAAGAAAAATAGAGTTTTTGGGAATTAGTTTTTGATCTTCATTTCTATAGATATTTTAGAAGTTTTCCCAAGAGTTTTTCTTTGTGATTTTGTTTTTCAAACTCTTTATATTCTTACACTTGAGCTATCATATCTATCCTATCTATTAGGATCTTGTTTCAGTGAGAAAATTGGTTTGTGGTTATTGAAACTACCAAGAGTTGTAACCTTCTTTTATTTGAGTTCTCTCTTGTGTAGAGGTGATTGTGGAGGTTGTGTTATCCCTCTAGTGAGAGGTGATTGTGGAGTTTGGTTAGTATCCCTCTAAGTGTAGAGGTGATTGTTGAAGTGTTAGCTTTAAGCCTTTATCCCTCTTGTGTGAGGTTGATTGTTGTTTTGGCTAAGTGCCCATCCCTCTAAGTGTAGAGGTGATAGTTGTTGTGCCTTGCCTCTTATGTAGAGGTTGTATTGGTTGAGAGAGGAGTTGTGTACTCCAAAGTTGTATTACCCAAATCCTCAATGGAGGTTCCCTGTGTGGGAAGTCCTGTGTGGACGATTTAGTGAAAATCCTTCCGTGTGAAGGCGGGGACGTAGAGTAGTGGCTCGAATCTCGAAACATATCTTGTTGTTTACGATTGATCCACTATCTCTAACTCTCTCTCTCTCTTATATTGTGCATTGCATCATATTGTTCATATCATATATATGCTTGGGTTTGATTGTGTGCCATACTTGTATTAAACTAAGAGAGCTTTATATAGCACCTCAATTCTTATTTAGAGGAATTTAGAGGAGATAGTCCATAACCCTTCACCGGGAATTCAGCTACACTCTTTGGTTAACTAAGTTTGCTGCAATTAGTTTTTAATTCCGCATTATTTGTCATTAGATTAGCCATACACCTATTCACCCCCCTCTAGGTGTACTTACAATTGGTATCAGAGCCTACGCTCCTGATATTAGGTTTAACTACCTAGGAGTGAGATCTTGGTTGCTAATCTAGTATTTGTATTTGCACACTTATTTGTTTACACACACTCATGGATTACCTTGCCCCTCCCATATTTGATATTTCTAACATCGATATGTGAAAGTTTTAGATGAGTATGTATCTCAATACCATAGGTTTGCATGTTTTCCTTACCGTTACCAAGAAATCCTATCTTGGTAATAGCAAGCATATAGAAGCCAATGCACAAGCCCTTGAGGCACTTAAGAGCACACTAAATAAAGATTATCTATGTATAGTTTCTCATTGTGATTCCGCATTTGCAGTGTGGAACACGTTGACCTCTTCAAAGGTTCAAACGTCGAACATTGTGGAGAAGGAATCTAGTGAGGATGAATCCGAACAAGCTTGCTACATGGTCCAAGGGAATAAGTCCCTTAAGGTAAATTCAGAAACTCAACTAGATGATAGTGCCATTTCTTCTGGCGATGATTATGTTGATACCGATGCTTTAAATGAAGAACTATCTATTGTTTGTGAAAACCTTTTAAAGAAATATCAACTCTTGAAAAAGAAAACTTTTAAGCTAAAAGAAGAAAATAAAAATTTGTCTTCTAAACTTGATGTTGTTTTGCAAGAGAGGGAAGAGATTTCAAAAGAAAGGGACTCTTTGAAATTTCAACTTGAACTTGTCCTAAATGAAAACAAAATATTGGAAAATAAAAATGATTGTGATGAAGTTTTGAAGAAAAATGAAGTTCTATCTTCAAAACTTATTTTTATTTTAAAAGAAAATGATTCTTTGAAAAGAAAAATTATTTCTATTTCAAAAGAATTGGATTTAATCTCTAATGAAAATAAATCTTTAAAAAATGATATTGATTCTCATGTTTGCCATGCTAGTATAGCTTCACCATCTAGTGTAACCATAGCATGCTCCACCTCTTATACTATTATTGAAAATGATATAAATATATTAAAGAAGAGTGCTGATTGTTGGGGCTCCACTTTGAGCCAATATGCCATGAACCACACACGATTGGAATTCATGTTTTGCAAGAAACATATTCCTCACATGTATGCACACCATACACGGCATACACATGCTTCTCATGCTCACACATATGATTTCATATATTCTTATGAGTACACTTGTACATATTGTGGACTTAAGGGCCACCTTGCAAAGTTTTATTATGATAGAATATATAATGTAAATTTTGCAAATAGATTTGTTTGGGTTGGGAAAGGTGCTAACCCTTATGGACCCAATAGAGTATGAGTACGAAAAGCCACTCCTATTTAATTTGATTTAGGTGTGGGCTCTCACTCGACGTGAGGGCATTGGTGCCTTGAGGTGAATGCGTTCCGAGCTAAACGGTGACAATTTTAAATGCATCACTTTCAAAGGGAGTTTGGTGGGAGGACCACCATGGTTTGGAGATATAGAGATGTGCCCTAATAGTTTTGGTAACGATATCTAACTCCTTATTATGTTTACATGCTTTCATATTATTGATTTTTAGCATGTTTGATTTTTCATGATTATTACATTAAATGCCATTATAATTAGACTTGTGACATACATGATTAGTATTTGAGATACACCCATGTTTATATGGACTTATATTTTTATGTTCTCACTATAGTTTAACTATTATGTATATCATAGATCTAAAACATGTGCATTTACTTAATGATCATATTGGTTTATGTATTTGTTTTATGCTTCATGTTTTGATTACTTGTTTAGATGTAGTTTTCATTAAAACTTGTGTATATACATTTACAACTAGTGAGCCACAAATAGATTATTATATGTTTGTACTTAATTGATCATTTGTATTCATTAGATGTACGAGTACAGCCTAGTATTGATGATTCATATATTTGAAACTTGTATTCCCTTTTGTACACGTTTTCATATGTTTAGCTTCATGTATATGTTAATTTTGTCTAATATTGGATATACATGTATACCCTTGAGTCATTTGCCTTTTATGTAAAATTTTTTGTCAATTAATTTGTGTTTAGGATATGTATGTATACCTTTAGCTTTTGACAAAACATACATATGCTTTGAAGTTTGTCTTATTTTGATGAAAATTAAATTTTTATGTTTATAAAGAAATTTCATATTGAGCCTTATTGTCTATTCTCATGATTATGCTTTCACATCATTCTTTTATACTCACATTACTTAATGTTTTCTCATGACTTCGTTTTCATGAGTATTATATGTGCTATATAGACTTAGAGTGTTGATGATTGTGTGATTGTCATATTTTCATGGATATATTCATATTTTTATTCCTTACTTGAAGGATTTCGTACTAATTTTCAAGTTTATCATAAAACTAATTGCGTATTTCTTCATTTTAGAAGAGTTTTCAAACTTGTCAAAATTATTTTCAAATCCTATTTTTGAAAACCCCTTCCATCGAAGGATGGTTGAATGGGCGACCATGCCTTGTATGTCTAATTGAAAGTTTATTTAAACTTGTGCATGATAGGGTGGTCTTTATGAGTTATACACTTGATCCTCATATTTTTCAATTGGTAGCACAATCGATACTTTTTGTTGTATACTCATATTTGTGTTTTCTACATATGTATGCCTCAAACTTCAAATAATATCAATTTAGATTGGTATTTACATTTTCATACATATATATATGATTTGATTGTGCTTACTATATCTTTATATTTGTAACATCCGGGTTAATATTATCCCAAGAATTTTCTCCTAATCACCTATATAAAAAAAACAGAGAGAGAGAGAGACTTTATTATACCCAATTAAGTTTAAGGCTAAGTAATTTAAGATTTCATGTATTATTGGAGTATTCATATGTACATATATATATATATATACACTTGCACATGCTTTATACCATCCTATCTACTACATTATTGGTATTGGGGTAGAATCAAGAAAAATTCCACTGAGTAAATATTTAATCCAAATAGTTAGTGGAGAGGGTAGGTGAAAGAAAGAAAGGCTAGAATTTTCTTGATTGAGGGACTGGGTTATTGGATGGAAGAGATGGCTTGGCAAACTTGTAATATAAGGTCAATTAGATCTGAAAACCCACTCTCTTCATCTGAAAATTTTCACTCATCTTCTTCCCTAAAGTATTCATGGCAAAAACCCTAGAAACCCTCCCTTTCTCTACACAATAAACCTATACTTTCTCTTCCCTTATTCTTCCCCACATCAGAGGCAAGAAGGGAGAAGGGGCGCGCCCAGGCGGCTGCGCGCGGGCGGAGCCGCGCCCGGCGACCGCACGCGGGCGAAGCTGCGCCCAGGCAGGGCGCGAGCAAGGAGGGGGGACTCGGAGGAGGAGGGAAAGATCCTTCTTAGGGCTTAGATCCAAGTTGAGGAAGTGATTTTCAGTCAAACATCTGAGCTTTTTGGGCCTTAAAACTCTCTTTTGGGAAGGTAATTCTGACTGATATTTTGAAGAGAAAAACAGTACTTAATCCTCGTATTTTGATGATTTTTGTGATAGATATTAATCCAAACGTTCCTTGCTTTGGGTTGTAGTTCAAAGAGGTGAAGTTTAGTCCTATCTAAGAGGAAAAATTCAAAGAAAGGTGAGTAAACTCGAATCTTGAAGAACTTATGTCAAAAAGTTTGAATATGAACATGTTAACCATCTCTCTTATGAAATTCGCTATTTTAGTAGAAATTTGGTGTGCATTGAATGTTCTAAATGTGTGTATGCTATTTAACATGCTAGATAAGAGATAGGATTAGCCAAATTGTGATGTTCAGAAAATAAGGAATTTGAATTAGAAATTAAGCTATTGTCTTGTATGATGGTAAACATTAATTTGCCACACTCATATGAAGCTTGTAAACACTAAGTTGAATACTAGTGGGAATACTAGAAATATAAAAATTTGAACGATAAAAACATTAACGGAGGAAATGGACTCACACATAGAAGCTCGTGAGTAAATTGAGGTGATTATACCCATATATATATATATATATACGTATATAAATTATTAGATACATGTACAAGTAATGTATATGAATGTGTATCTTATATGTGCAAGTAGTAAGTGGCATGATATGGATGAAATTCTATGTTATGTTTGTGCAATAGCTTTGCTCGTGTGCATAGTTTCTGTTCTTTGTAGGATGAGTTATTTTATCCTTATGTGTAGGAAGGGGCCGGCGGGAACTGGTAGGAAGGGGGAAGATGGTGGGGAAAAAGGTTGTTCATCTATAATTGTAGAAAGGGGCCGGCGGGAGCCGGTAGGAGGGGGAAAACGGTGTAAATATATTTTGTTCATTATAGGAAGGGGCCGGCGGGAGCCGGTAGGAGGGGGAAGACGGTGTTGTGAAAGTAGCTCATTTTATAATTGTAGGAAGGGGCCGGCGGGAGCCGGTAGGAGGGGGAAGATGGTGTAAATGTTCATGCATTCTTTGAAATGTTGTGGTGATGAAATATTGCTTGTTGATGTGATGTTTATAAAAGATGCTTGTGCAATCAAAACTTAGAACATGTTATGACTTGAATTATAACATATTACAAATCGCGATAAAAGAAAAACTACTACCACGTCATGTATCATCATATGAGTGTATAAAGTAGACCAAGGAATGTTAGCATATATTTCTTAAACTTTGGCCTAGTGGCGGCCTACTATAAAGATTATAAACTATCAAAGCTAAAAGATTAACTAGAATATTATGCAATAACTTGGTTTACTCACTGAGTCGTCAAGCTTGCCCCTTTTCTTGACAACATCCTTTTCAGGTCTAAGCAAGGGTCAAGGACCGGCGTGAGAATTTGTGGTGTCCTATGTAAGGTCTTGTTGTCTTCTTTTACTTCTATTCATTTTGAAACTCTCTATGTTTTGGGTTGGGCTTATTATGCTAAGATGGTAGAAATCATGTCATTCATGTTATGATCTTTTATGATATGTGTAAAGTCTAAAGGACGGACCTTGTGTTTATAGCCCGACATCTTTTATCTAAGCAATGTTATGCAAAGTAACTTTGCAGATTTCTCTGAATGTCTAATCTTTGGGATGGCTAGTAGTTCCTAACTAATTGTGTATGTTATAGTCTTAGAATGAGGATATTTGAAGTATTATCTTGTTTGGGAAGTATATTATTATTGACTGCATGGATGTTTGCTTGGTATCCATAAGAATAACTATTGGGAGTCATCTACACTATTGAACTTCATGTGTTGCATTTGGGCAAGACACAAGTTATAAAGGAGATGCTGCCGAAATTTTTAGAAATTAAGTTATTAGAGATGATGCTTAATCCCCTGATTAAAGGTTAGTAGAGAATCTAAATAATATTATCTGGGACCGTTACAGTTGGTATCAGAGCTCAAGGTTTAGGTGTAAAGTTACATTGAGTAGATAGGATAAGTTAGGGTTAATGTGAAATTATGTGAAAATTGTATGTATGATTGTACGATCGATGTGGGTATTTTAAGGGGTAGTAGATTCTTACGAATATGGTTAACTTAGAAATGTGGGATATTTAACCGTTCTCTATATCTGAATTTGAGTACCCGTATACTCCGATTCATATGTATCATACTAAGGGTGCGGGCCCTTTGTATGATCGCCAGTGGTATGGGATACTGGAATGAGAGGACATCTAAAATATCTGGTAAGTCAAAGTTAATTCAAAACGTAAGAACATTTTAGAGTAGCAGACTCCGAGAGATAGAAAATATAAGCAATTGCAAATCTGTTGACTTCCAATAGTTTAACTATCTTGAGATAAAATTTTCCCTTATATATATGGATATACCTGGTACAACTCATTGACTTTTGTAGATGGGGGATTCTGAGGTGTCAGGGTTTTCATCCAATAATTCAGGGTTGGATGGTTCAAGTTGGGAAGCAGATACTATAGACCGGGGTCTCGACTTGGACGAGAGTGATTCAGAAATGATTTTTTAGAATCCTGTGGATAATAATGTTGAAGCAAGCTTAATGGGGGAGAAGAATATAGATGTGGCGGTTGATGATGAAAGCTCCATTGGAGACCTACCAATGACCGAGACTCTTAATGCCGCTCTCAGTAATGAAGTAGAGTCCCAAGGAAGAATATCCTTTGGAGGTATTTTGTGGAATGCTAGCTGGGCGCACGATTGAGATCTATATGATGATTATGAGTACTAGAAATATGACGATGAATTTATAATGGTAAGTGAAGATCCTGAGGAAGAAGATGAAGAAGACCCAGAAGAAGAAGACCCTGAGGAAGAAAACCTAGAAGGAAAGGACTCTAATAATGATAGTAAGGAGGGAAGTTCCACTGGTTCTAATATAAATCCTTGAATAGAGGTGGAATGTTTAGTATTTTGGGAAGGGATGTTATGGCTCGCCTATTTTAGAGCTTTTTGGGTAGGAGGGTTTATGTGTATGTAAAGAAATGTGTGTGAACAATGTGTTTCAAAAAAAAAAAAATCTTTTACATATTTAGTATGAATGTAAGCATATCAGTGCAAATCTTGGTTCCAAGGATGCTTTTGAAGTTATGAATGAAGTGATATTTGTTATATGAGACTTGCTTTGTACTGTGAATATTGTTGATAACAAGAACTAATTATTCCTTTAGGGATAGATGGACTTAAATCTTCCACCACCAGACACTGATTCTGAAGGCAATGCCCCACCGCACAGTACAGTCGGGAGTGTCCATCTCCCGACTAACCACGAGGTTGTGGTGGAGCACAATAGTAAATACCAGAAAATCCCTGATATAATGCCAGATTGGTTGGCGCGACTGGCAACGAAAAGCAACCCATATCGAGCTTTAGAACAATTTCAGAAGCTGAACCCGCCAGCGTTTAAAGGAGAAGCTGACCCCATACAAGCAGAAGAATGGCATCGTCAGATTGAGAAAATACTAACTGTTATGGAATGTAATGAGAATCAAAAAGTATCCTTTACCTCTTTCATGTTTCAAGGTGAGGCGGAACGTTGGTGGGACATGGTTAAAGATGGAGCTAAGTCTTTGGGAGAAGAAGTTTCTTGAAACTTTTTAGTTAAGAAGTTCAATGAAAAGTACATACCAGGGGTAGCTAAAGATAAACTCGCGCTAGAGTTTTAGGAATTAAAGTAAGGACAAATGTCCGTCAACCAGTATGATGTCAAGTTTACACAATTGTCAAGATATGCAGTAGGGCTGGTACGTAAAGAATCAGAAAGGACCAAAAGGTTCGTGAGGGGATTAAAACCTAAAATCAGAAGCAAATTAATTCCTTTCCAACTCCAAATCTACATTCAAGCAGTGGAGAAGGCATTGGAAGTTGAACGGGATATATTGGAAGAACAGGAAGTCAAAAGTAAGGAGTTACCCCCTTCTAAGCACCCCACTATCAGGAGACACCTAGCTTCGATTTGTCAAACCACAGATTCAATAGAAGTGCGGGGTCCTCGGCAGTATCGGCTTCCAGACCTAATGGAGGTACATGGCATCGAGTGGGATTCCCTCGAAGACCTCAGGCAATACTTTCTCACCGTCCCGATTTTGCAGGAAACTTGTGGTGCTCCATATGCCATTTGAACCATGCGGGCAGTTGTGTTCGGTGCAAACAATGTTTCTCCTGCGGTCAAATGGGTCATATAAGGAAAGAATGTCCAGTATTACAAGGACACCCAAGTACGGGGTTTGGGACTGAAAGGCAAACTGGGGGCACTGTTCCATTTTCGGGACCAACAGGAACTTTCAGGCGACCGTTCAACACACCCCGATCGGCGGTAACTCAGTCATCAGTACAACAACCTAGAGCTCGACGAGGGATGAATGATTGACTCAGCAGGAGGCTCGAACATCGAATGTTGTAGTGGAAGGTACAGTCAATTTAATGGAACATATTGTCCGAGTATTATTTGACCCTGGTGCCACATACTCTTTTGTCTTCTCAGCATTTGCATCCAAACTAAACATGAAACCTGAACCATTAAAATTTTAACTTGTAATATCGACTCCTATAAGAGCTAAAATGGTTACTAATATGTACTATAAAGTGTGCAATGTTATGATAGGAGAAGTAAAAACATGGGTGAACCTCGTGAAACTAGGGAAGATGGAGTACGATGTCATTTTAGGAATAGATTGGTTGTCAACTCAATGTGCCTATGTAGACTGCCACCAGAAGAAAAAAAATAGAAGACATAGCTATGGTGAATGAGTACCTCAATTGTGTTTCTAGAAGAGTTACCAGGCTTACCTCCGAACGGGGAGATTGAATTCTCTATTTATTTATTCCCAGAATCTAGCCCTATATCTAAAGCTCCTTATAGAATGGCTTCAGTCTTATTTGTGAAGAAGAAGGATGGGAGCATGAGATTATGCATTACCACAGAAAACTGAATAAGATTACTATCAAAAACAGATATCCGCTTCCTAGGGTTGATGACCTATTTGATCAACTTTAAGGTGCTGGTGTATTTTCAAAATTGACCTAAGATCGGGGTATCACCAGCTAAAGATTAAACTAGACCATGTACCTAAGACTGCCTTCAGAATAAGATATGGACATTTTGAATTTCTCGTAATGCCATTTGGACTAACCAACGCCCCTACAACATTTATGGACTTAATGAATAGAGTATTTCAACCATATCTCGATCAATTTGTGGTCATATTCATTTATGATATATTAATTTATCCCAAGGGTAACAAGAAACATAATGAACAACTGAGGCAGATATTGCAGACCATAAAGATTTAAAATATATATTCAATCAAAAGGAGCTGAACATGTGACAGCAAAGATGGTTGGAACTGATAAAAGACTATGTCTGACCATTCACTATCACCCGAGAAAAGCAAATGTTGTAGCCGATGCCCTAAGTCGAAAGTCAGGGGGATCACCGGCCGTATTGATAACTCAAGAACCATGACTACTGAAAGAATTAGAAGGAATGCAATTGGAAGTCTGAATAAAGGAACCTATATAAGGCCAAGTGAACTAAGTTAGCAATTAATATGACCCGTATGAACGAAAAAAGAGGCACAACAAGGGGATTACGGAGTAATAAGGATCTTAGAAAAGATCCGAGACGAGAAAACTCAAGGCCTCACCTGTGATAAGGGAATGGTGAAAATTGGACACCGTGTGTGTGTACCATAAGATGCAAGAATTAAGGAGGAAATTATGACAGAAGCTCATCACACCCCCTACACGGAACATCCAAGGGCAACAACAATGTATCAAGATCTTCGAACAAATTTTTAGTGGGATGGAATGAAGAAGGATATAGCTAATTTCATGTAAAAGTGCTTGATATGCCAGCAAGTTATGGCCGAACACAAGAAACCCCTGGGATTATTGATGCCTTTATCAATCCCCGAGTGGAAGTGGAGTCACATTACTATAGATTTTATCATAGGACTTCCCCTATCATCACAAGGACATGATGCTATATGGGTAGTAGTGGATTGACTCATAAAGTCTGCGCACTTCCTACCCATCCAAATAAATTACTCGATGGATAAGTTAGTACAGACTTACATCCGAGAGATAGTTCGGATACATGGAGTACCTGAGACATTTGTATTAGACAAGGATCCTCGATTTCTGTCAAGAGTCTGGGTAAGCTTATCCAAGGCTTTGGGGACTAAATTACATCCAAGTACTGCGACAACCCACAGACTAATGGCCAATCAGAGAAGACTATTCGATATTAGAAGACATGTTGAGAGCATGCATGTTAGATTTTGGAGGTAGCTGAGAGAAGTATATACCACTAGTGATGTTAGCGTGTAACAACAACTACCAATCGACTTTTGGGATGCAATTGTTTGAAGCTCAGTATGGTAGGAAGTGTAAGTCCCTCATTTGTTGGGAAGTGGTTGGAGAAAGAGAATTATTGGGCCTTGATTTAGTGCAAGAAACAACAGAGTAAATCAGGATGATAAAGGAGAGGATGAAGGCATCCAAGAGCAGGAAAAAAAAAACATATATCATCTGCTGACAAGCGTCGCAGGCCTCTAGAATTTGCCATAGAAGACATGGTATTCCTGAAGGTGTCCCCATGAAGGGAGTAGTACGGATTGGAAGAAGCAACAAGTTGACTCCTCGGTATACATGACTTTTTGAAATATGAAAAGGCTCGAACCACTGGCTTACAGACTAGCCTTGTCCCCTGAGATCAGGAAAATTCATGATGTCTTTCATGTATCCCAGCTAAAGAAGTATGTACCGACCCTAACCACATCCTTAGTTATCCTCCGTTGCAGGTTCTAGGAAACTTATCCTATGAGGAGGAGCCAGTACAAATTCTAGATCATAAGATGAAAAAGCTGCGAAACAAAGCAATTCCCTTAGTAAAGTAGTGTGGAGGAGCCAAAAATTTCAAAGAGGCTACTTGGGAGCTAGAAGAAGAGATGTGAAATCTTATCCACACTTGTTTTAAGATACGTTAAGTTTCGAGGACGAAACTTTTTCGTAGGAGGGTAGAACTGTAACATCCGGGTTAATATTATCCCAAGAATTTCTCCTAATCACCTATATAAAAAAAACAGAGAGACTTTATTATACCCAATTAAGTTTAAGGCTAAGTAATTTAAGATTTCATGTATTATTGGAGTATTTATATGTGTGTGTGTGTGTGTGCACACACACACACTTCACATGCTTTATACCATCCTATGTATGAATACATGATAATCTACTACATTATTGGTATTGGGATAGAATTATGAAAAATTCCATTATGAGTAATTATTTAATCCAAATAGTTAGTAGAGAGGGTAGGTGAAAGAAAGAAAGGCTAGGATTTTCTTGATTGAGGGAGTGGGTTATTGGATGGAGGAGATGGCTTGGCAAACTTGTAATTATAGGATCAATTAGATCTGAAAACCCACTCTCTTCATCTGAAAATTTTCACTCATCTTCTTCCCTAAAGTATTCATGGCAAAAAACCCAAACACCATCCCTTTCTCTACACAATAAACCTATACTTTCTCTTCCCTTATTCTTCCCCACATCAGAGGCAAGAAGGGAGAAGGCGGCGCACCCAGGCCGAGCCGCACCCCCGGTGGCCACGCGCTGGCGAAGCTGCGCCCAGATAGGGCGCGAGCAAGGAGGGGGGACTCGGAGGAGGAGGGAAAGATCCTTCTTAGGGCTTAGATCCAAGTTGAAGAGGTGATTTTCAGTCAAAAATCTGAGCTTTTTGGGCCCTAAAACTCTCCCTTGGGAAAGTAATTCTGACTGATATTTTGAAGAGAAAAACAGCACTTAATCCTCGTATTTTGATGATTTTTGTGACAGATATTAATCCAAACGTTCCTTGCTTAGGGTTGTAGTTCAAAGAGGTGAAGTTTAGTCCTATCTAAGAGGAAAAATTCAAAGAAAGGTGAGTAAACCCGAATCTTGAAGAACTTATGTCAAAAAGTTTGAATATGAACATGTTAACTATCTCTCTTATGAAATTCGCTATTTTCGTAGAAATTTGGTGTGAATTGAATGTTCTAAATGTGTGTATGCTATTTGACATGCTAGATAAAAGATAGGATTGACCAAATTGTGATGTTCAGAAAAATAACGAATTTGTATTAGAAATTAAGCTATTGTCTTGTACGATGGTAAACATTAATTTGCCACACTCATATGGAAGCTTGTAAAACACTAAGTTGAATACTGATGGGAATACTAAAAATATAAAAATTTGAACGATAAAAACATCAACGGAGGAAATGGACTCACACATAGAAGCTCGTGAGTAAATTGAGGTGATTATACCCGTATATATATACGTACATAAATTATTATATGCATGTACAAGTAATGTATATGAATGTGTATTTTATATGTGCAAGTAGTAAGTGGCATGATATGGATGAAATTCTATGTTATGTTTGTGCAATAGCTTTGCTCGTGTGCATAGTTTGTGTTCTTTATGGGATGAGTTGTTTTATCCTTATGTGTAGGAAGGGGCTGGCGGGAGCCGGTAGGAAGGGGGAAGACGGTAGGGGAAAAAGGTTGTTCATCTATAATTGTAGGAAGGGGCCGGCGGGAGCCGGTAGGAGGGGGAAGACGGTTAAATGTATTTTGTTCATTGTAGGAAGGAGCCGGCGGGAGCTTGTAGGAGGGGAAAGACGGTGTTGTGAAAGTAGCTCATTCTATAACTGTAGGAAGGGATCGGCGGGGGCCGATAGGAGGGGGAAGACGGTGTAAATGTTCATGCATTCTTTGAAATGTTGTGGTGATGAAATGTTGCTTGTTGATGTGATGTTTATAAAAGATTCTTGTCCTATCAAAACTTAGAAATTGTTATGACTTGAATTATAATATATTACAAATCGCGATAAAAGAAAAACTACTACGACGTCATGTATCATCATATGAGTGTATAAAGTAGATCAAGGAATGTTAGCATATATTTCTTAAACTTTGGCCTAGTGGCGGCCTACTATAAAGATTATAAACTATCAAAGCTAAAAGATTAATTAGAATATTATGCAATAACTTGGTTTACTCACTGAGCTGTCAAGCTCACCCCTTTTCTTGACAATATCCTTTTCAGGTCTAAGCAAGGGTCAAGGATGAAATCACCTAGAGGGGGGGTGAATAGGTGATGGCTATATGAATTATGGCAATAATGCGGAATTTAAAAATTAACTAAACAATTAGCACAATACACAAATTCTTACAAGTAATAGACAATATAAAAGTGCAAGTAATAAAGAGATAGAGTTTAGAGAGATTTGATCAAACGCAAACACAAGGAGTTGTTTCCGAGGTTCGAGCCACGCTCTACGTCCCCGCCTTCACACTTGAAGGATTTCCACTATTGAGGATCCCACTGGATCAACAATACAAGGACACACTTGTCCGTCTCTCGTGATGCCGCAACACCACCTTGAGCACACTAGCTCGCCTTGAGGCCGATGCCTCTACAACTTCACTCAAGTAGGAAAAGAGTGATCAACACTTGATCACTTTACAAAAGCTCACTAAGCACAATCCTAGAACCAAATATGTAGATGTAGATATATGGGATTGTGTAGTGCTAAGCTAGAGAGAAGTAGAGATGTAGGCTTCAAGATGGGTGATTGGAATTTTGGCTTTTGAGAGAAAATCTTGTCTAAAAGGAAGAGCTTGGAAATCTTTAGAAATCTCTTGTAAAATATTCTTGATGGCTCTAAAAATGTTTTGCAATTGTTGTCTAATCAATATGAGGTGACCCTCTATTTATAGGGGTCAAAAACAGCCTCACAAATTCGTTGATACCAAATCCCAAAAGAGAAAACAGTCAGAAAAAATAGCTGTTGGATCTGTCAGAACTTTTGACAGAGTCCGGTCGACCGGGTCGGTCGACCGCCAACGGTCAAAAATGTGACCGTTGGGGTTCATCGGTCGACCGGGTCGGTCGACCGAAAACTCCTGTGAAAGCAAGTGTACATCGGTCGACCGGGTCGGTCGACTGATATAGACGTGCACAGTATTGTGCACATCGGTCGACCGGGCCGGTCGACCGGTCACTGTGAGTTCTGAAAAACAGAACTTCCAGAACCAGAAAATCTTAGGTTTTTGGTTTTGGGTCTTGGGTAGGATTTTTGGAACTTGTAAAAACATAGAGTATGAGCATGTGTCATACTTCTATCATGTTAAAATAGTTTGATAAAAATCCTTTTGATAGAAACTTGTTTTTCCATAAAATTGTTTTTCCCAAAACTATTGTTTTTCTAAAAATCTTATTTCCAAAATATGTTCTCTTTAGATCTAAGTTAGAAAATGGAATTTGAAAATCTTTTTGAAGCCATGAACCTAGCTAAGAGGTGTGTGTGTGTGATAATCCCATAGCTCTACTTCTAATATCTAGCTTTGACAAAATATCTAAAATAAAAGTAAAAATACAACTCTTAATTTTCTTTGTTGTCTTGGTCTTGTCTTGATCTTCATATCATCATCTTGATCCCATAGCATCCTAGTTATGCATAGCTTGGGAAACTTCATTTTTGCGGCGAACTCCAAATGTGTGAGTCTTTTAGCGGAGCCGTCAAAAACAACCTGTTAAATAACCTGAAATATTCTGAAACACAAATGTTAAATACATAACTAAATATGTTTTGTTATCATCAAAATAACTGGGATAATGGCCTTTGGGCCAACAATCTCCCCCTTTTTGATGATGGCAAAACATATGTAGTTATCACAAAATATTTTGGGTAGAGACTTCAAATGAAGCTCCCCCTCAACACATGCATATATAGGAAAACATATGTAAATGGTAAACACCATATTTCCATGCCAACAAATAATACCAAATACTCATGTCATAGAATAGATGAAGGAAATGAGTTCATACATGACATAAATAAGAGTTACATAAAACAAAAGATAACCATGTCCACAACACATGTCCACAACACATAAAAATACTACATGTCCCAACAACAAATACTACATGTCCATCGCAAAATATCCAAATACAAGTACAAGCCAAACACAAATACTAAAAAATATCTCTCTCAAAATAACTCTCCCCCTTTTTGACATCATCAAAAGGGGAGGTCACTCCTCAGCACCATCATCACCGTCATCGCCGTCTCCGTCATCATCACCACCTTCCTCTGAAGAAGCAACCTCCTCTGGATCCATGCCATCGACTCTGGTGCGCGGAGGTGGAACAGAAGAGCGAGCTCTGGGAGGAAATGGAGGACCGGTGGCTGGGAGTCGACAAGCAGTCGGAGTCCGATCAGGAACGAGCATGTCAAATTTTGAGAAAAGGGCCTGAAACTGAACATCCACGAATCTCATGGAGTCAGCAAAATATGACATGTCGTTTCGGACCTCCGCCCGAAAAGCAGCGTCCTGAAGAGCACGAGCATCTAACTCTGCACGAATGGCTGCGTCGCGCTGCTCGGCCAAGGCCTGATGTGCCTCGAGCTGAGAGCGGACCTCCGAAGAGACAAGAGCAAGTAACTCAGGAGGAAATGCAGGTGCTGCAGAAGAAGAAGATCCTGGTGCTGAAGATGAGCCAGGACCAGCAGGAGGAAGATGTGGTTGCACAGGAGCGTGTCTACGCAGCTGAGCTTCCATCATCTTCAGGACAACTCCATTGATGTGGGTCAGGGGATTGGAAGGAGTTTCAGCGGAGAGATCAAAGTCAAGGGCCCTAAGAAGATGGGTGATAAGCATGCCGTAGGGCAAGCTTCTACCCGCAGTACGGATCTGATCAGAGCCCATATGAGACGCAATAACTCTAGGAAAGTTTACCTTAATCCCTTTAAGCAGGCAAAAGATAATCAAAGGGACACAACCCCTAGCATGGCTATACTCACCATGTTTGGGGACAATGTTAAAGAAAATAATCTTAGCAAGGACCTGAGCAGTGAGAGTGTACCTACTCACAACCTCATTTCTTACTAGACCGGGGTTGTCATCCCCGTGGATCAAGGTAGAGGCGGTGAGCGCAAAGTCACCGTCCGGGAATTCAAAGTCATGCAAATCATGAGAATATACATCTGCTCCACCAGTGGAGAGATGCAGAATCCTAGCAAATCGACCTATAGAAATGTCGATGTTTCTACCTAAAACCCTAGATGTGATCCGATTTCCATCGAATTCAAAATTGGCATAAAAGTAAGGAACAAGGGAGGTGTAGACTTGTTCCTTGATGGATAAGAACTCAACTAGATTGTTGTTTTGTAAGATTTGAGGGATACCTAGATGTTCAAAATCCTGAATAGCTACAAATCTCCCTGAGTTGATATTTCTAGTGGAGAGATGGGAGTATCTATCAGCTGCAAGATCATTTATAAAGGGGCGAATGGGTCTAGGAGCTTGGGAGGAAGGTTGTGCAGCTTCCTTTCCCTTCTCAGTACGAGATCTCTTTGGCATGATGAATAAAAATTTGATTTTTAGGTGTAATCAAGTTTAGGGCACGATCTAGATGCTTAGAAACTTAGATTGATGACAATAGATAATAGATTCCTAAGCAAGAAATGGAAATTTAGAGTAAAAATCAGATTTTTACCTTAACAGAGAAAATCCAAAACCCTAGACTGAAAATCTTGAAATTCTCCGAATCTGGTGGTTGGATGATCCTGAAATCGAAGATCTGGAAGGAGAATGAGGAATTTGAGATGGGTTTTAAACTGATTTGGATTTGGTTGAGAGTTTGGAGAGAAATAAATTTTTGGAGAAAGGATGGGTGTCTCGGTTCGCTGAGAGAAGTGTGAGAGAGAGAGAGAAAAAGTGAAGAGAAAACACAGATATAGGGCAAAATACGACGATCGGTCGACCGGGTCGGTCGACCGAAACAACCCGAGAGCTCTGTAACTATAGAGCGGTCGACCGGGTCGATCGACCGATCTAACCCGAGAGCTCTGCAGGCAAGATCGGTCGACCGGGACACATAGTCGGTCGACCGATAACAGAAAAGAAATAAAAATTTCTTCTCAGGCAGAGTCGGTCGACCGGGGTTATATAGGTCGGTCGACCGGCTTTGCCTGAAATCTGTTATCAGCCCTAAAAAAATTTTTTAAAATAATTTGTAATCAAAATAGGTGTGATATATAAACATATAGGAATACACCAACAGGTTTTAAATCTTCATTAAGTTATTACAACATCAAAATTCATGCAATCCCTTCTAAATTTTATTTTTCATATTTAAACAAAGATTTTAAAGATGTTGAAGCCGAATACCCAGTGACGGGTTCTGAACTTCATCCTCTTGATTCCTCTTGAATGAGTTGAGGTGCGCAATTGCCATCTTTAAGGTGTTTGTTTAAATAGGAAATTTTACAAATGTTTATTTTTTTTTTATTTATGAAAATAATGTGTATATGTATACAAGTATATAGTCACAACTTATAAACTACACATGTGGACATACATTAAACAAGGCATGAAACAAAAAAAAATATGGAAGTTAACACAAGGCACATATACAATCATGATAGAAAAAATAGTTCTATACAAGCATATATCAATAGAGTACAAAAGTAAACTATCAATTCTATACATATGTATACATGACTAAAAATCAAAAACTTAACATGGCATATACAATCATGATAGAGTTGCAAGTTTATACTAATCATGTATCAATGAGGCATAAAATTAAACTAGCAATCCTATAACAATTGTATATACAAAATTAAACTCTTAAATGGAGATGTTACCAATTTACGGGCAATCTCCACAAATAGGTGCCTCCACGATAGCGATGCATGCATTATTTGTTCTTTAAGCTCCGATGCATCAACCACCCGGGCACCACCTCCTCCTAAGTCTTGGAGGGTGTAGATCCACCTATACCTGTATCATTTAAATTCGGTGGCTCTTTTGGTACCCAAATCTTAGTGGGTCCTTTGGGGTTAGATCCGGGGCGAACCCAAACAAATTTATTCTTAACATTATTCTTAGCATAGCAAAATTTTTCTAAATGGCCTTTGCGGCCACAATGTGTGCAAATATAAATTCTACCACTATTGTACATAAAAGCATGGTTATGTGTGTGTGCATGTCTATGTGTGGAGTGTTTATGATGAACATGTTTCCCTTGAGCTACTCCCTTAGGAAATTTAGATGCAAGCTTGTTAAAATCAAATGCACATTTCTTTAAAGTTTTATCTAAAGAATCAACACGTTTTTGAATTTCAACAAAAACATTTTTATCACTAGAAATCATGGGGGTTTTTCCTTTATTAGCTACCTTATACTTATCAAAATCATTTTTCAATTTTTCAAAAGAACTAGATAACTCATTTTTCTCTTTTTCAATAATATTAATCTTATCTCTCAAAGACTCATTTTCCCTTTTTAACTTTTTATTATGAGATTGCGAAATCTCATATCTATGTTGTAATTCCTCAAAGAAATGTGCTAGTTCATCCATAGTGAGGTCATCATCATCAAGAGTGTTATCAAATGTTACCTTAGAAGCGTCGTCTCCTTGTGCCATGAAGCACATGTTGGCGGCGTCGTGCTCCTCTTCGGATTCCGACTCCGAATCATCCCATATTGCGGCCAAGGCTTTCTTCTTTCTTTGCCCATTCTTGGATGTGGTTGCTTGTAGAGCGGGGCAATCGGCAATTAGGTGACCGATCTTCTTGCAATGAAAGTAAGGACCGGGTTCATCTCTTTTCTTCTCGTACCTTCCTTGAGGCTTCCCTCTTCGGAAGTTACTTTGCCGTCCCTTCTTGTAAAACATCTTGCCCACCTTCCGGATGAGCATGGCGAAGTCCTCATCGCAATCTTCGGATGAGTCATCTTCCTCAATGGTAGTAGGAGTGGCTTTGAAGGCAATCGTCTTCTTCTTTGGTGCCTCCCTCTCTTCTCTAACTTTCATCTCCATCTCATGCGTCTTGAGATTTCCGATGAAGCCGGAGAAGTCCATCTCCTCTTTGTCGTTGAGTTCCTTGAGTGTGGTCGCCTTGACTTCCCAAGCTTTGGGAAGAGCTCTAATCACCTTCCTTATCTTTTGATCATTATCAATCTTGTCGCCTAAGGAAGAAAGAGCATTAGTTATTTTTGTAAAACGGGTGAGCATGTCATCAATGCTCTCATTATCAAACATATAGAAATTCTCATATTGAGAACGTAGCAAGTCAACTTTGGCTCTCTTGACTTGAGACGTTCCCTCATGAGTCACAATGAGTATGTTCCAAACCTCAAATGCGGATTTACAATTTATTATGCGTGCAAGGTCATCTTCATTTAATGCTTGGGTCAATGCATATTGTGCCCTAGCATTAGCCTCATAGTCTTTGGAAGTATCCTCGGACCATGTGCTCTCATCACTAGTGGGTTCAATAAAATCTTTGGTTATAGCCCTAGCTACCCTAACTCCTAGGGATTTAAGGAAGAGATTCATTTTCACCTTCCAAATGGGGAAGTTTAAACCATCAAACTTGGGTGGGGATTTAATGCTAGAAAAGTCCATGGATGCCATGAATGCACAAGCAAATGTAAATGCAACACAAATGTATATAGCCAAATATGGATCTCCCTAAGGTGGTTAGACCTAAGTTGTAGGGTTAGGCTCTGATACCAATTGAAATCACCTAGAGGGGGGGTGAATAGGTGATGGCTATATGAATTATGGCAATAATGCGGAATTTAAAAATTAACTAAACAATTAGCACAATACACAAATTCTTGCAAGTAATAGACAATATAAAAGTGCAAGTAATAAAGAGATAGAGTTTAGAGAGATTTGATCAAACGCAAACACAAGGAGTTGTTTTCGAGGTTCGAGCCACGCTCTACGTCCCCGCCTTCACACTTGAAGGATTTCCACTATTGAGGATCCCACTGGATCAACAATACAAGGACACACTTGTCCGTCTCTCGTGATGCCGCAACACCACCTTGAGCACACTAGCTCGCCTTGAGGCCGATGCCTCTACAACTTCACTCAAGTAGGAAAAGAGTGATCAACACTTGATCACTTTACAAAAGCTCACTAAGCACAATCCTAGAACCAAATATGTAGATGTAGATATATGGGATTGTGTAGTGCTAAGCTAGAGAGAAGTAGAGATGTAGGCTTCAAGATGGGTGATTGGAATTTTGGCTTTTGAGAGAAAATCTTGTCTAAAAGGAAGAGCTTGGAAATCTTTAGAAATCTCTTGTAAAATATTCTTGATGGCTCTAAAAATATTTTGCAATTGTTGTCTAATCAATATGAGGTGACCCTCTATTTATAGGGGTCAAAAACAGCCTCACAAATTCGTTAATACCAAATCCCAAAAGAGAAAACAGTCAGAAAAAATAGCTGTTGGATCTGTCAGAACTTTTGACAGAGTCCGGTCGACCGGGTCGGTCGACCGCCAACGGTCAAAAATGTGACCGTTGGGGTTCATCGGTCGACCGGGTCGGTCGACCGAAAACTCCTGTGAAAGCAAGTGTACATCGGTCGACCGGGTCGGTCGACTGATATAGACGTGCACAGTATTGTGCACACCGGTCGACCGGGCCGGTCGACCGGTCACTGTGAGTTCTGAAAAACAGAACTTCCAAAACCAGAAAATCTTGGGTTTTGGTTTTGGGTCTTGGGTAGGATTTTGGAACTTGTAAAAACATAGAGTATGAGCATGTGTCATACTTCTATCATGTTAAAATAGTTTGATAAAAATCCTTTTGATAGAAACTTGTTTTTCCATAAAATTGTTTTTCCCAAAACTATTGTTTTTCTAAAAATCTTATTTCCAAAATATGTTCTCTTTAGATCTAAGTTAGAAAATGAAATTTGAAAATCTTTTTGAAGCCATGAACCTAGCTAAGAGGTGTGTGTGTGTGTGATAATCCCATAGCTCTACTTCTAATATCTAGCTTTGACAAAATATCTAAAATAAAAGTAAAAATACAACTCTTGATTTTCTTTGTTGTCTTGGTCTTGTCTTGATCTTCATATCATCATCTTGATCCCATAGCATCCTAGTTGTGCATAGCTTGGGAAACTTCATTTTTGCGGCGAACTCTAAATGTGTGAGTCTTTTAGCGGAGCCGTCAAAAACAACCTGTTAAATAACCTGAAATATTCTGAAACACAAATGTTAAATACATAACTAAATATGTTTTGTTATCATCAAAATAACTGGGATAATGGCCTTTGGGCCAACAAAGGACCGGCGTGAGAATTTGTGGTGTCCTATGTAAGGGTCTTGTTGTCTTCTTTTACTTCCACTCATTTTGGAACTCTTTATGTTTTGGGTTGGGCTTATTATGCTAAGTTGGTAAAAATCATGTCATTCATGTTATGATTTTTTGTGATATGTGTTAAGTCTAAAGTACGGACCTTGTGTTTATAACCCGACATCTTTTATGTAAGCAATGTTATGCAAAGTAACTTGGCAGATTTCGCTGGATGTATAATCTTTGGGATGGCTATTAGTTCCTAACTAAATTGTGTATGTTGTAGTCTTAGAATGAGGATATTTGAAGTATTATCTTGTTTGAGAAGTATATTATTATTGACTGCATAGATGTTTGCTTGGTATCCATAAGAATAACTATTGGGAGTCATCTACACTATTGAACTTCATGTGTTGCATTTGGCAAGACACAAGTTATAAAGGAGATGCTGCCGAAATTTTTAGAAATTAAGTTATTAGAGATGATGCTTAATCCCCTAATTAAAGGTTAGTAGAGAATCTGAATATTATTATCTGGGACCGTTACAATATCTTAGAGCACAAATTTTTTTATGCTAAAATTGATTTAGTCTTTAATGACAATTATTTTTCAATTGGTATCTTATACAAGGTTAAGCATCATTTTCATTTGTATTTCATAAAGGGGGAGAAAATTTATGTTTTACCTTTCAATCGGTTTTGTTTTCAATTGGTATCTTACTATCTTACTCCCACTCTTTATGATAAAAAATGATATTATTCAATTGATATCTTGCTTTTCAATTGGTATCCTATGCTCCTAATGAAAAATACTTTTAATTGGTATATGTTTAATTTTCAATATTGGTATCAAGAATCTTAAATTAATATTATTCTCTATTTGGTATCTTTATTGCAAAATGATTTTAGTGTTTAACCAAAAGGCTGGTTTATGTTTTTCAATTGGTGTCATGCTTCATTTTAAATTGGTATCTATATAGAAATAAGTTGTGTTTACCTAAAAAATTTAGTTTTTACTTTCATTTGGTATCAATACTTATAATATTATTCTTATAATTGGTATCAAAATTATAAAATATTTTGAATTGATACTAATATTTACAATTGGTATCAAGATTTACAATATATATTTGTTTCACTTGGTATCAAAAACACACAATGTTTCATTCTCTATTGATATCAAAACTTTACAAGATGTTTTTAATTGGTATCTTTTGGTACCTTAAAAAAAAATTTGTTTCTATTGGTTTCTATTGGTATCATAATTTGGTATCATAATGTTTTGATATTTATTGCTTATATGCAAGGGAAGCTTAACATCTTCTCTATATATAGATTCATGTTGAGTGTATCTCATATTGAGGAGCTTGACCGCTCATCTCCATGTCTTACACGTGTGTAGGGGGAGCTTCACATCTCCTTTTATACATTGTATATTATACTTTATGTGGTTAGGGTTTAGTCATCTCTTTTCATATAATGCATGTATGCAGGGGGAGTTAACTTTACGTGTCTCTTCTTCATGAATGTATATTGCATGTATATACCTTTATTTTTTGATTTGACAAAAAAGAAAATTTCTTTTGAGTTAATCTTGTGCCCCTTTGTTGATGATTTGACAAAAATGGGAAGAAAAATTTGGAGATTTATATGTGCATGTTTATGCATATTTACTTTTATTTACTTTTACAATTGGTATAAGAGCAATTGATATCAAAGCATGTTTATTTATTTCCATGTTTATTATGCATATTTATGCATATTTGTGTTGAGCATTCATTGCATATCTTTATGTTTATTGCTATGCATGAGTTAAGGGAGAGCTTCTATGAAGCTTAATTTTAATCCATGCATATATAACTCCATGAGTTTTGTCATCGTCAAAAAGGGGGAGATTGTTGGCCTAGAGGCCTTTCACTCTAGTTTTGATGATGATTAGCTCATGTAGTTATAGTTTACAAATAATCTTGTGACATTTAGTTTCAGATATTTGATCAAGATATTAGTAGGTGATTAGCTTCAACAAAGGAGTTTTGGAGCTTTCACATGTTGATTCAAGAGCTCGAGCGTCAAGATCGCATCTAACACTCGGTTGGAATCAAGCTCATTGGATCGTGTTTAGATCGAGTCGACTTGGAGAAGGAGTTCTATAAGAAGCTCTCGGTTTGTTTAGTTTAGTTTATTTAGATCATTGTAAAGATTAGATAGTGCTGATATGCTTAAGTTCACAAACACACACACACAAGTTTTCAGTTTATTGGTTTTGGTTTTCGGTTTAACCGATTTCGGATGTCATGTCAAAAATATAGATAGATATCTTTTTTGTATATTGGATTCTATCCATATACAATATGCTTCAAAGTTATTTCAATATCATCTTTTTGTATTTACATGTGTTTTGAAAAAATTGGATTTCCATTTCAAAGTTTTATTTTTGAAAAATATCGATTTTGTATTTAAGCCAAATTTCAATATCACAAAAATGGTTCAAATTATTTATAATATGTGTTGAATTTTTATCACACATATTTGTATTTCAAAGATCTTACAAGAACATATTTTTTGTAGAATTTATGAGATTTTATGGGATTTATTTGATAATAAAAAGCCAAGCTTTTTAATCCCTAAAAGCTAGACAACCGCTGCAGAAGTCGGTCGATCGGTCCGGTCGACCGACGTGCACAAACGTGCACGCCAGCTTGGGCTGGTGGGCCGGTCGACCGGGCGGTCGACTGTCCAGAGAGCTCTGCTATCTGGAAATGCCCCAGTCGACCGGCCGGTCGACCGGCAGAGAGCTGCTGCTCTCTGTAACCAGTCCGGTCGACCGGGCGGTCGACCGGTGGTACAATGGTCATAAAAATGACTGTTAGCTGGTCGACCGGGCGGTCGACCGGAAGGGCAAAATTGCCCTTTGCTATTGCCAACGGGCAGATTTGGTTTTGGGTTATAAATACCCACTTCTTTGGGCTGTTTCATACAAGTTTTTGGAGAGCAATTTTTTCCACCTTTACAAGTGTTTAATAGCAAGTTTTTAAAGAGTTTTGGGCTTAAAAATTTGATCTTTATTTGTTTTAAAAAGGGTTGAAAAATTCAAAGAAAAATAGAATCTTTGGGAATTAGTTTTTGATCTTCATTTCTATAACTATTCTAAAAGTTTTCCCAAGAGTTTTTCTTTGTGATTTTGTTATCCAAACTCTTTATATTCTCACACTTGAGCTATCATATCTATCCTATCTATTAGGATCTTATTTTAGTGAGAAAATTGGTTTGTGGTTGTTGAAACCACCAAGAGTTGTAACCTTCTTTTATTTGAGTTCCCTCTTGTGTAGAGGTGATTGTGGAGGTTATGTTATCCCTCTAGTGAGAGGTGATTGTGGAGTTTGGTTGGTATCCCTCTAAGTGTAGAGGTGATTATTGAAGTGTTGGCTTTGATCCTTTATCTCTCTTGTGTGAGGTTGATTGTTGTTTTGGCTAAGTGTCCATCCCTCTAAGTGTAAAGGTGATAGTTGTTGTGCCTTGCCTCTTGTTTAGAGGTCGTATTGGTTAAGAGAGGAGTTGTGCACTCCAAAGTTGTATTATCCAAATCCTCAGTGGAGGTTCCCTGTGTGAGAAATGCTGTGTGGACGATTTAGTGGAAATCCTTCTGTGTGAAGGCAGGGACGTAGAGCAGTGGCTCGAACCTCGAAACATATCTTATTGTTTGCGATTGATCCACTATCTCTAACTCTCTCTCTCTCTCTTATATTTTGCATTGCATCATATTGTTCATATCATATATATGCTTGGGTTTGAATGTGTGCCATACTTGTGTTAAACCAATAGAGCTTTACATAGCACCTCAACTCTTATTTAGAGGAATTTAGAGGAGATAGTTTAGAGCCCTTCACTGGGAATTCGGCTACACTCTTTGGTTACACTAAGTTTGTTACAATTAGTTTTTAATTCAACATTATTTGTCATTAGATTAGCCATACACCTATTCACCCCCCTCTAGGTGTACTCACAATTAGTATCAGAGCCTACGTTCTTAATATTAGGTTTAACCACCTAGGAGTGAGATCTTTGTTGCTAATCTAGTATTTGTATTTACACACTTATTTGTTTACACACTCATGGATTACCTTACCCCTCCCATGTTTGATGTTTCTAACATCAATATGTGAAAGTTTAAGATGAGTATGTATCTCAAGACTATAGGTTTGCATGTTTTCCTTACTGCTACCAAGAGATCCTATCTTGATAATAGCAAGCATATAGAGGCCAATGAACAAGCCCTTGAGGCACTTAGGAGCACACTAAACAAAGATTATCTATGTATGATTTCTCATTGTGATTCCGTCTTTGCAGTGTGGAGCACGTTGACCTCTCCAAAGCTTCAAACGTCAAACATTATGGAGAAGGAATCTAGTGAGGATGAATCCGAACAAGCTTGCTACATGATCCAAGGGAATTACTCCCTTGAGGTAAATTCAGAAACTCAACTAGATGATAGTGCTGGTTCTTCCGGCGATGATTATGTTGATGCCAATGCTTTAAATGAGGAAATATCTATTGGTTGTGAAAACCTTTTACAGAAATACCAACTCTTGAAAAAGTACACTTTTAAACTAAAAGAAGAAAATTAAAATTTGTCTTCTAAACTTAATGTTGTTTTGCAAGAGAGGGATGAGATTTCAAAAGAAAGGGACTCTTTGAAATCCCAACTAGAACTTGCCCTAAATGAAAATAAAATATTGAAAAATAAAAATGATTGTGATAAAGTTTTGAAGAAAAATGAAGTTCTATCTTCAAAACTTGTTTTTATTTTAAAAGAAAATGATTATTTGAAAACAAAATTATTTCTATTTCAAAAGAATTGGATTTAATCTCTAATGAAAATAAATCTTTAAAAAATAACATTGATTCTCATGTTTGCCATGCTAGTATAGCTTCACCATCTAGTGTAACTATAGCATGCTCCACCTCTTCTACCATTAATGAAAATGATATAAATATATTAAAGAAGAGTGTTGATTGTTTGGGCTCCACTTTGAGCTAATTGAAAAACACCTAGAGGGGGGGGGTGAATAGGTGTGAATGCTAATCTAGTGATCTTTTTAAACTTTAATTAAATGAGTGATGCAACGATCTCTCAAAACACGACTAAGAGCCGAATACCCCTTGCGAGGTTCTGAACTCCTTCCTCCCAATTCCCCTTAAATGGGTTAGAGGTGCATAATGCAACCGTGTTGTATTGAGGTGTGATCGATCAATGCCAAGTATGATGATGAAGATGAAATGCTCACAATGTAAAACAACAAGTATAGCAAGTAAGGTAAACAACACAAGATTCCACAAGTAGAGGGTTAGTTCTCAAGCAATTAATTCAAGGCAATATAAAGCAATAGAAATTAAAAGCAAGAAGAACGCAAAGGCAATCGCAAACAAGATGATTTGTTTCGAGGTTCGAGCACACTTGCTCTAGTCCCCGCCTTCACCTCCGTGAAGGGTTTCCACTATCCACCGAGGATGCCTTTACAATTGGGTCTACCGAAGACCGAGCACCGAGCTCCACCGAGTACAAAGGACCTCTACCGAAGAGGTTGCTCCACAAGAAGGAATTACAAGAACAAAGTGATCACAACTTGATCACTACACTTTTCTCAATTTCTTTTACAAACACTCTCACTTCAATTACAACTTCACTATAGAATGAGTATAGAATTTTTGGCTCTATGAAGTGTGGTGAGAAAACTTCAGTTGTAGAGTGATATAGAGAATCAAACACAACTGAAAAACAATCTTGAAAGAGTAGGAATTGAAGGCTTAAAACAATTTTTCTTTTCTCTTTTAAAAAACAACAAAACTTGAGGATTTTTCTAAGTAATGAGGAAGAGAGACTTCTCCTCTATTTATAGGGTTAGAAATTAGGTTAAAAACAATTTCTTTTCACCTAATTCAACCTGCAAAAGCTCCCCAACCACTCTCCAAAAATCTGCTAAAACAGAAAAAGAAACAGTTTTTCAGAAAATCCCAAAGAGGAAAGAGCCGTTGCTGTGTTGCAGGCTTGGCGGTCGACCGGTCCGGTCGACCGCCAGCCTAGCTGGATATAGCCGTTGGCTCCCGGTCGACCGGTCCGGTCGACCGACCAAAAAGGAGGAAACACAGTTTCCTTCTTCCGGTCGACCGGTCCGGTCGACTGAAATTTCCCGAGAGCAGAAGGCTCTCTGTCGGTCGACCGGTACGGTCGACCGACGGACATGCACAAACAGTGCATGTCCAGGCACAACGCCGGTCGACCGGGCCGGTCGACCGATGTTGCCTGAGGCTGAAAACTGGGCTGTTTTTGAAGATGGAATTTTTTGTAAAAACATTTTGAAAATACCTATAGCTAAGTATTATGCAGAAAATAGTTTATATACATGTTTTAAACAAGTTTTTCAAGATATAAAGCTTTGGTACATGTATATATAAACTAAGGCATAAACTAAAGCTTTGTACATGTTTTTTTAAACAAGTTTTTCAAAACATAGGAAATACATGAAACAAGTGTGTGTGCAAATCCTAGAGCCAAATTTCCTATATTCAAACTTTAACATTCTAAACTTACAAACTTGCTAAAAGACTTCAAGGCTATTCTTCAAGGTGGGCTATCTTCACTTGATCTTCAATATTTGCAACTTGAGCCCAAATTGAATTGTCTTGAGTCCAAGAACCTTGTATTTGAGTGAGAGTACTTCTAGTGTGATGATAAACCTGAAACACACTTAAACAACAATTGTTATTAGTACAAATAACTAATATGTTTTGTAATCATCAAAATACACTAAACAAGGGTGATTGTAACCTTGGGCCAACAATCTCCCCCTTTTTGATGATGACAAAACATATAGTTATTAAACAAATAAAGAGAGGAAAAAGCTTGGAAAGCTCCCCCTCAAACAATGCTATGTATCTATCATGAATATGAAAAACTATGAAATCATACACAAAGCATTTGAAAAAGTCATCACCATAAATTTTGTCAAGGAAAGCCAAATAATGAACAAATTTATTAATTTCAAAAATCTAAGTATATTCAAACTAGTATATTTTTCTCCCAACAATTTTAATCAACTTATATTTCTTTTTCTCCAAACTTATATATTTTTCTCCCCCTTTTTGTCATACATCAAAAAGGGTTAAAACATATCAAAACACAAACATATCAAAACAAAACATTTTAAGAATCAATCATACATACATTCAACTCACCACAAATAAAGGAAAATCTTGCATAATCTAAAGGTTTAGTGAAAATATCGGCAAGTTGAAAATCGGTAGAAACATAGTCAATATCAATATCACCTTTTTCAAAGTGATCTCTAAGAAAATGATACCTAATATCAATGTGCTTGGTTTTACTATGTTGATTAGCATTTTTGGTCATGTGAATTGTACTAGTATTATCACAAAAAATCTTAACATGATCAAAATGTAAATCATAGTCAAGGAGAGTATGTTTCATCCAAAGAACTTGTGCACAACAAGCTCCGGCCGCAACATACTCCGCCTCGGCGGTTGATAGGGCTACCGAATTTTGCTTTTTGGAAGACCAAGATACAAGACAATTACCTAAGAATTGACATGTTCCACTTGTGCTCTTCCTATCTACCCTACAACCCGCATAGTCGGCATCCGAAAAACTCTTCATTTCAAATAATCCGGTTTTAGGATACCACAAACCCAATTCAATTGTGCCCTTAAGATACCTAATTATGCGTTTTACCGCTATTAAGTGTGATTCCTTAGGACATGATTGAAAACGTGCACATAAACAAACGGAAAACATGATATCCGGCCTACTAGCCGTCAAATAAAGCAAACTACCAATCATGCTTCTATAAAGTTTAATGTCTACACTTTTACCTTGTTCATCCTTGTCAAGCTTGGTAGTTGTTGCCATGGGAGTTTTGCTTACTTTTGATCCTTCAAGCCCGAATCTTTTGATTAGTTCCTTTGTGTACTTGGCTTGATTGATGAAGATCCCATCCTTCCTTTGCTTGATTTGGAGTCCAAGGAAATAGTTGAGTTCCCCCATCATAGACATTTCAAATTCATCCTTCATGCATGACTCAAAAGCTTTGCAAAGAGATTCATTAGTAGAACCAAAAATAATATCATCTACATAAATTTGCACAATAAGAATATCTTTTTCTACATGTTTTGTAAACAATGTTGTATCAATTTTACCTTTCTTAAAACCATTGGAAATCAAAAATGAAGACAATCTTTCATACCAAGCCCTAGGGGCTTGTTTTAAACCATAAAGAGCTTTGTCTAATTTAAAAACAAAATCCGGATGTGTAGGATCAACAAACCCGGGGGGTTGTTCAACATACACTTCCTCTTCAATAAAACCATTTAGAAAAGCACTTTTAACATCCATTTGAAATAATTTGAAATCTTTATATGAGGCAAATGCTAGTGTCATCCGTATGGCTTCAAGCCGTGCTACGGGTGCAAAGGTTTCTTCAAAATCGATCCCTTCGATTTGAGTGTAACCTTGGGCAACTAACCTAGCCTTGTTTCTAACTACATTACCCGATTCATCCAACTTGTTCTTAAAGATCCACTTAGTACCAATTGTTGGTCTATCGTGGGGCCTAGGAACAAGGTGCCATACTTGGTTGCGCTCAAATTGATTGAGCTCTTCTTGCATAGCTAGCAACCAATATGAATCGGCCTCGGCCTCGAGGACATTTTTGGGTTCAATGTGTGAAATAAATGCAAAGTGGCCACAAAAATCTTGAATTTTAGAACGAGTAGTTACCCCTTTTGATACTTCACCTATGACGAGGTCCTTGGGATGATGAGGGTTGAATCTCCAATCCTTAGGTAGTGGTTGAGTAGGCTCCACCTCATTTGTTTGATGTTCATTTCCTTGGGCCTCTTCCACTTTGGCTTCACTTCCATCATCATCCTTTGGCTTGTCTCCCATGGTAGAAGCATCCTCCAAGGTGACTTTCTCCAAGCCTTCATGCAAGGCATCTATTTCTACAACATTCTTAACAAACTTGTTAGATTCCTCAAACTTAACATGAATAGACTCTTCAATAGTCAAAGATGATCTAATGAAAACTCTATAAGCCTTACTAGTGTTTGAGTAACCTACAAAAATAGCCTCATAAGATCTAGCATCAAACTTTCCTAAATTATCTTTTGTGTTTAAAACAAAGCATTTGCAACCAAAAACTTTAAAATAGGAAACATTAGGTTTTCTAGAAAAATACATTTCAAAAGAAGTCTTAGTAGTATTTTTACACAAGAAAACACGATTTGATATGTAGCATGATGTATTAACGGCCTCGGCCCACAAATAATGTGGTAGACCGTATTCACTTAGCATTGTCCTAGCCATCTCTTGTAATATTCTATTTTTCCGTTCAACTACTCCATTTTGTTGTGGAGTTCTAGGACAAGAAAGTTCATGCTTTATTCCATGTTCATCACAAAAAGTGGTAAAGGGTTGGTTAATGAATTCACCTCCTCTATCACTTCTTATTCTCAAAATCAAAGAATCTTTTTCTTTTTCTACTCTTTTCTTAAAAGTTTAGAAATACGAAAATGCTTGGTTTTTATGTTCAAGAAAGAAAACCCATGTAAATCTTGAAAAATCATCAACCAAAACATAAGCAAATCTATTCCCACTTAGACTTTTGGTTTGTGTTGGGCCAAATAGATCCATATGGATTAACTCCAAAGGACGTGATGTCATGATATCCTTAATTGACTTGAAAGAAGACTTAGGGGCCGTTTGTTTCGCGTAAAATTCCGTAATTCGTAAATGACTTACTACCCAGTTACAACTACGTCGTTTGTTAGGACCGTAATTCGTAAAAGACTTACGTAACTCAACTAACACTCACTTGCAACCCAGTTACCACTCACTTACAGCCCAGTTACAGTTAATTTTGTGGTCATACAAATTTGTAATATTTTTTTATATTAATATTAAAAATTTTAATATTTAACTTTTTTAATATTTATTTGCAGTATTAAAACTTTTAAAATCACCAAATAGTTAATTTTGTGGTCAACTTTTTCACTTACGACTTATACATTACGACAACCAAACACCATAAAGTACAATAAACTTTCTCACTTTACAATTTTATATTACCAACCAAACACCGTAAAATTTACATACATGTAACTCATTTACAATTGTAAAAGACTTTACCAATTACAACTACGAATTACGGCCAGTTACGACAACCAAACAGACCCTTAGTTTGTTTCCCAAATTGACATGAGTCACAAACTCGGTCCTTTTCAAAATTCAATGAAGGAATACCTTTCACCATTTCCTTTGAATTTAATCTAGAAATATGATCAAAAGAAATATGCCCTAATCTCCTATGCCACAACCAAGAGTCATCATCGAGGGCTTTTAAACAAGTAATATTACAAGACATATTTAACATATCAATCATATAAACATTGCTTTCACGAAAACCGGAAAATACACAAACATTGGAAGTTCTATCAATTACTTTACAAGCAACATTGTCAAAAACTACATCAAAACCTTTATCACAAAGTTGACTAACACTCAAGAGATTATGCTTGAGGCCATCAACTAAAACCACATTTTCAATTAAAGGAGAGGTGCCAAGTTTTACATTACCAATACCGATGATTTTACCCTTGGCGTCATCTCCGAAGGTGACGGTGCCACCTTCATGATATCTTGATAGGGTTGCAAAGTTGTTGATGTCCCAAGTCATGTGCCTTGAGCAACCACTATCAAGATACCACAAACCTCTACGTCGTTGGGCTTTGGAAAGTACCTACATCATTTAAAACAATTGTTGACTTTGGTACCCAAACTTTCTTGGGTCCTTGAAAGTTAGTGTTACGAACCCAAACATTATGATGTGATGCACTTAGTCTATCATAACAAAAATTTGCTAAGTGTCCTTTCCGCCCACAATGTGAACATGAGTACACTTTTCTATACATGAATGCATGATGTGTATGTGTAGTAGTGTGAGCATGCTTTTGGGGTTTGCCATGTTGTTTAGGTTGTGTAGCATGAACATGAACATGAGCATGAGCATTTTTCTTTGGGGCTTGTTTCTTAGGAAACATAGCCTCAATCCTTTTCTTATCAAATTCACAATTTTTCAAAACAACACTTAATGAGTCTAATCTTTCCCTAAGCATGGAAACTTCATTAGAATCAATTAGTGGGGCCTTACCCTTGCAAGAAGTCTTATATTTTTCAAAATCATTTTTAGTAGTGGTCAAGGTGGAAACTAAATTATCCTTTTCTTTTGTAAGAGTAAAAACTTGATGACTTAAAGATTCATTTTCCTTTTTCATTTTTAAATACTTTTTCTTTAAGAAATCATAGTTTTGTGACAACTCAACAAAAGCTTCTTCTAACTCATCCATAGAAAGTTCATCATTATGAGAGGTTACCTTGCTTGTGCCTTCATTAGCCATGAAGCACATGTTGGCGGTGTCTATCTCCTCTTCGGATTCGGTCTCCGAATCCCAAGTTGCCTTCATAGCCTTCTTCTTGTATGGCTTCTTTGATGTGGAGGGCTTTGCTTTGTCCGGACACTCCGCAACTATGTGTCCCGGTTTTTGGCAATTGAAGCACACAATCTTCCTTTCTTCTTTGCCTCCTTGCCATCTCCTTCTACCTTGAAACTTTGCCTTGTTGTACATCCTCCGAACATTTTTGACTAGAAGTGAGAGCTCTTCGTCATCTTCTTCTTCATCATCTTCGTCGGAGTGTGATGATTGACACTTGAAGGCAATAGTCTTCTTCTTGGTAGGAGCCATGTCCTCTCTTGCTTTCCTTTCCATCTCATGGGTTTTGAGGTTCCCAATGAGACCTATAAGCTCCATCTCTTCATTGTCGTTGAGTTCCTTCAAGGTTGTTGCTTTAACTTCCCATGAAGGAGGAAGAGCCCGGATGATCTTCCTTACTCTTTGATCATTGTTGATATCTTCACCTAAAGAAGAGAGTCCATTAGTAATCTTGGTAAACCTTGTAACCATATCATCTATGGTTTCATTGTCTTGCATGCTAAATGTTTCATATTGAGACCGAAGAAGGTCAATCTTAGCCTTCTTAACTTGTGAGGTCCCCTCGTGAGTGACTATCAAGTGTGACCAAATCTCAAATGCGGATTTGCAATGTATAACCCTAGCTATGTCATCATCATTTAGGGCTTGTAGAAGTGCATAGTGAGCTTTGGCATTAGCATCGAATTCCTTAGTCTCTATTTCGGACCAAGTGGATTCGTCACCGGGGGGTACACTAAAGGACTTAGTCACGGCCTTTGCAACTCGGCTACCTAGAGATTGCAAAAACACGGTCATCTTAACCTTCCATATGGGAAAGTTAAGTCCATCAAACTTAGGAGGGGTCTTAATTCCATCGGCCATTTTTACTATATGAATATGAATGAAATGATTAGCAAATTAGGATCTTCTCTAAGGTTGTTAAACCAAATCCTAGAGTCCAAGCTCTGATACCAATTGAAAAACACCTAGAGGGGGGTGAATAGGTGTGAATGCTAATCTAGTGATCTTTTTAAACTTTAATTAAATGAGTGATGCAACGATCTCTCAAAACACGACTAAGAGCCGAATACCCCTTGCGAGGTTCTGAACTCCTTCCTCCCAATTCCCCTTAAATGGGTTAGAGGTGCGTAATGCAACCGTGTTGTATTGAGGTGTGATCGATCAATGCCAAGTATGATGATGAAGATGAAATGCTCACAATGTAAAACAACAAGTATAGCAAGTAAGGTAAACAACACAAGATTCCACAAGTAGAGGGTTAGTTCTCAAGCAATTAATTCAAGGCAATATAAAGCAATAGAAATTAAAAGCAAGAAGAACGCAAAGGCAATCGCAAACAAGATGATTTGTTTCGAGGTTCGAGCACACTTGCTCTAGTCCCCGCCTTCACCTCCGTGAAGGGTTTCCACTATCCACCGAGGATGCCTTTACAATTGGGTCTACCGAAGACCGAGCACCGAGCTCCACCGAGTACAAAGGACCTCTACCGAAGAGGTTGCTCCACAAGAAGGAATTACAAGAACAAAGTGATCACAACTTGATCACTACACTTTTCTCAATTTCTTTTACAAACACTCTCACTTCAATTACAACTTCACTATAGAATGAGTATAGAATTTTTGGCTCTATGAAGTGTGGTGAGAAAACTTCAGTTGTAGAGTGATATAGAGAATCAAACACAACTGAAAAACAATCTTGAAAGAGTAGGAATTGAAGGCTTAAAACAATTTTTCTTTTCTCTTTTGAAAAACAACAAAACTTGAGGATTTTTCTAAGTAATGAGGAAGAGAGACTTCTCCTCTATTTATAGGGTTAGAAATTAGGTTAAAAATAATTTCTTTTCACCTAATTCAACCTGCAAAAGCTCCCCAACCACTCTCCAAAAATCTGCTAAAACAGAAAAAGAAACAGTTTTTCAGAAAATCCCAAAGAGGAAAGAGCCGTTGCTGTGTTGCAGGCTTGGCGGTCGACCGGTCCGGTCGACCGCCAGCCTAGCTGGATATAGCCGTTGGCTCCCGGTCGACCGGTCCGGTCGACCGACCAAAAAGGAGGAAACACAGTTTCCTTCTTCCGGTCGACCGGTCCGGTCGACCGAAATTTCCCGAGAGCAGAAGGCTCTCTGTCGGTCGACCGGTCCGGTCGACCGACGGACATGCACAAACAGTGCATGTCCAGGCACAACGCCGGTCGACCGGGCCGGTCGACCGATGTTGCCTGAGGCTGAAAACTGGGCTGTTTTTGAAGATGGAATTTTTTGTAAAAACATTTTGAAAATACCTATAGCTAAGTATTATGCAGAAAATAGTTTATATACATGTTTTAAACAAGTTTTTCAAGATATAAAGCTTTGGTACATGTATATATAAACTAAGGCATAAACTAAAGCTTTGGTACATGTTTTTTTAAACAAGTTTTTCAAAACATAGGAAATACATGAAATAAGTGTGTGTGCAAATCCTAGAGCCAAATTTCCTATATTCAAACTTTAACATTCTAAACTTACAAACTTGCTAAAAGACTTCAAGGCTATTCTTCAAGGTGGGCTATCTTCACTTGATCTTCAATATTTGCAACTTGAGCCCAAATTGAATTGTCTTGAGTCCAAGAACCTTGTATTTGAGTGAGAGTACTTCTAGTGTGATGATAAACCTGAAACACACTTAAACAACAATTGTTATTAGTACAAATAACTAATATGTTTTGTAATCATCAAAATACACTAAACAAGGGTGATTGTAACCTTGGGCCAACACTAATGTGCCATGAACCACACACGGTTGGAATCCATGTTTTGTAAAAAACATGCTCCTCACATGCATGCATATCATATACGGCATACACATGTTTCTCATACTCACACACATGATTCCATGTATGCTCATGTGTACACTTGTACACATTGTGGACGTAAGGGCCACCTTACAAAGTTTTGTTACGATAGAGTACATAATGTAAATTTTGCAAATAGATTTGTTTGGGTCAGGAAAGGTGCTAACCCCCATGTGTAACGGTCCCAGTAAAAATTTTCCATTTAATCACAATCATCTCGTATAATCCAAACGTGGGGCCCATCAAGGTATAATACTTCCAATATAATCATCAGAACTCTTCACTATACATCAGAATTTCTACTAAGATAACATGGAGACTTATCATGTTAACACCATGGTTCGAAAATCTATAAGAAACACAGTCTATAATTACCATATCAGGATATATATACATACACAGTTAGAGTCCAATACTAGGTCCTTTAAAAACTACAAGTCAAGGGTGATACCCAGCTAAAGTACGCATGTTTATACAAAATCATATACATAACAAAAGTAACTTCTAAAAAGTGGTTCCGGTGATGATTGCCCGCGCAATTGCCCTTAAGCGGGTCCCTTGCCCTTGTCCAAACCTGTAGGTGGAGTTAGAATAGAGTGAGCTTGACGGCTCAATGAGTAAAACAATATTTAAATATGCCTATCAAGTAGGTATACATGGCTAAATTATCCGGTTGACAAGTGTGTCATTATACTATTTTTATAAGATTTTATTATTAGCCAAGAACCCAATCAGAACACAGTAACAAGGCTTTCCTAATCGACTAGACCACCCTATAGTCGACTAAGACTATCTGTAAGTCGACTAATTCTAAAGCTATAGTCGACTAACTTCACTCCACACGTATCTGCTTCTCTGTTGGCTGTCAGGGACTTATGTAGTCGACTACCCTCCCTGGTATAGTCGACTACCCAAGTACTAGTCGACTTGAAGACCCCTATAGTCGACTAGTTGAGGATCAAAAAGTTATGTTACTCTCTGTATGTCACCTATAGTCGACTACCCTTCCTGGTGTAGTCGACTACACGATTTATTAGTCGACTTGTAAGTCGACTTAGTCGACTAATTATGTCCAAAACAGATTGTTAACTCTCTGTTTGCTCTCTGTATCTGGGATTAGTCGACTACAGTCTGTATGTAGTCGACTAATCCTGCTATCCAGCAGTTTATCTGCCTAATTATCACACTTATAGTCGACTACCCTACATAGAAATTGCCTGTTAAGAAGTTATCCCAGATTAAATGTTAGGGATTTATGCATGATTATATCATAGGATCTCTATCTTAGCAATATCCATATACATACAATATAATCTCCCCTTCTACGCCTCCGGTTCAACCCGGTCCCTTCCTCCAATACAAAAATCGTAAAATCTCCCCTTCTACGCCTCCGGTTCAACCCGGTCCCTTCCTCCAATACATAACCGTAAAATCTCCCCTTCTATGCCTCCGGTTCAACCCGGTCCCTTCCTCCAATACAAAATACCATCATATAATATCAATATGCAAGACATATAATAATATCATGGATTCTTAAACAAAAGTAGTAAGTACTTGCGGAATTGAAAACACATGAATCTTTATGAGGTAGCTAGCATTTCTTGATATCACAAACTATGCATGATCCCAAAAATATTCATAATGTCAAGTACTTGTTTATCTCTTACGTTTTAGTTCATTTCCTACTTCATTCTACTCATCATGTTATTGAGATTAACATGTTCTACTCACCCTTGGAAGTTGTATGATTTTGCTGGTTTTTGGCTGCAGATTCGGGCTGTTTTGGGGCTGTTTTGCTGCTGCCTTTAGCTGTTGTTGCTGCTGCTGTTGTTGCTGCTTTGCTGCTGCAGTTGTTGCTGCTTTGCTGCTGCTGGAAAGAAAAGAGAGGGAGGGAGTTTGTGAAGAGAGAGAGTTTTTAACCAAATGGTTTAATCCTCTTCAACCCCCCTCTATTTATAGCCTCTAACTCTCCATAATAATGTGCCATGTGTCCCCTATACATCCCATCAAGTCTACTCTACTCCATGCCCTATGCCAAGCTCCATGCCTCTCTCCCCTCTCCATGAGGTACAAGCATGGTGGGGGATGGTGGTAAGTTGACCATATGTGGGGGGTATTCTTATACCTATATACATGAATGTATAAATACTTATGTATACACTTGTTTATACATACACATATAATACACATGACTTAACTAAGGTATCATGCATGCATACTAATTCCTATTGCCTCTTTAGGGTATGATTATTTAGGAAAAGTAATGCTTTAATTAAGGCAAGTGTTACATTCTACCCTCCTTATGGAAGTTTCGTCCTCGAAACTTAACATATCTTGGAACAAATGCGGATAGGCCTTTCTTATCTCCTCTTCCCGTTCCCAAGTGGCTTCTTCTTTGTTTTGATTTCTCCATAAGACCTTGACCAAGGAAATATTTTTGTTTCTCAATTGCTTCTCCTTGCGATCAAGAATTTGTACTGGTTCTTCCGCGTAAGACATGTCTTCTAGTATATGCAAGGGTTCATAGGAGATGACGTAATCAGGATCGGGCACATACTTCCTCAGCTGAGATACATGAAATACATTGTGCATCCTTTCTAAGGCAGGGGGTAGGGCCAAACGATAAGCAACCGGTCCAATTTTATCCAGTATCTCAAACGGACCTACATATCTAGGAGCTAATTTGTTCTTACCACCGGTACGTCTCACCCCCTTTATTGGAGATACCTTCAGAAAAACACTATCCCCTACCTCGAACTCCAGTGGTCTGCGACGATTGTCTGCATAAGCTTTCTGTCTGCTCTGGGCTGCTTTCATCCTTTCCTTGATTAGCTTGATCTTCTCAGTAGTCTCTTGAATTACATCAGGGCCGAACAGTCTTCTATCCCCAATTTCCTCCCAACAGATTGGTGATTTACACCTCCTCCCATATAATGCTTCAAATGGAGGCATACCGATAGTGGACTGATAACTATTATTATAAGCAAACTCCACTAAGGGTAAATAGTTGTCCCAACTTACCCCAAAATCTAGCACACAAGTTCTCAATATATCTTCCAATATTTGAATGGTCCTTTCTGACTGTCCATCCGTTTGGGGGTGGGCTGCTGTACTGAGTTGTAATTTAGTGCCCATAGCTTTGGACAAGCTTCTCCAAAATCTGGATTGAAATCTTGGGTCCCGATCTGATACAATGGATTCAGGTATTCCATGTAATCTAATTATCTCTCGGACATATACCTGAGCCAGTCTTTCCATTGAATAATTGATCCGGATAGGCAGAAAATGAGCAGATTTAGTGAGTCTGTCTACCACTACCCAGACTGTATCCAGTCCTTGGGACGTCCGAGGAAGTCCAGTGATGAAATCCATAGCAATTTGACTCCACTTCCATTCAGGAATAGATAAAGGCACTAATAAACCTGGGGGCTTCTTATGTTCCGCCTTTACTTGTTGACAGACTAAATATTTGTGGACAAAATTAGAAATGTCTACCTTCATTCCATCCCATCAGAAGTTATGACGCAGATCTTGATACATCTTTGTGCTTCCGGGATGAGCCGTATAAGGTGTACTATGAGCCTCCTTCATTATTTCTTCTTTGATCTCTGCTACATCTGGCACACATAATCTGTGTCCAAGCCGCAGTACATCACCTTCTATTTGAAACTCCTTGAGTTCTCCTTCTTGCACTTTCTTCATAATCTTCTTTATTTGAGTATCTCCTTGTTGGGCCTCTTTAATCTTGTCGTATAGATTAAATTGAATACTTACTTGATTCAATTTATACTCAGAATTAGAAGGATCAATGACTCACACTTCTATTTGCATTTCTTCTAGATCTCTTAAGATTCTTACTTGACGAGTCATCAAGGCGGCCAGGGTCCCTCCTGATTTCCGGCTCAAAGCATCAGCCACCACATTGGCCTTCCCAGGGTGGTATTGAATAGTAATATCATAATCCTTCATCAGTTCTAACCACCTCCTCTGCCTCATGTTCAGTTCTTTTTGCGTGAAGATGTATTTTAAACTCTTATGATCTGTAAAAACTTCACAAGACACTCCATACAAATAATGTCGCCAGATCTTTAAAGCAAAAATCACAGCGGCTAATTCCAAGTCATGAGTGGGGTAATTTCTTTCATGGGTCTTCAATTGTCGGGACGCATAGGCAATGACCTTTCCATGTTGCATTAACACACATCCCAATCCCAGTTTTGATGCATCACTAAAGATGACAAATCCTTCAGTCCCCGAGGGTACAATTAAGACAGGAGCAGATGTCAGCCTAGCTTTAACCTCCAGGAAGCTCCTATCTTGATCTTCTCCCCATGCAAACTTCTTATTCTTTCTAGTTAATTGGGTCATTGGTGCCACAATCAGAGAAAATCCTTCTACAAATCTTCTGTAGTACCCAGCTAATCCCAAGAAATTTCGAACTTCAGTAACATTAGTGGGTCTAGGCCAGTCTCGGATTGCTTCAATTTTTACCGGGTCTACTGATATTCCTTCCTTAGATATGATATGGCCAAGAAACCCTACTTGCTCTAGCCAAAATTCACATTTCTTCAATTTTGCATAGAGTTGCTTCTCTCTCAAGATTTGAAGGACAATATTAAGATGTTCCTTGTGATCTTCTATATTCTTTGAATAGACCAAGATATCATCAATGAATACTACTACAAACTGGTCTAGATATGGTTGAAAATCCGATTCATTAAGTCCATAAATGCTGCCGGGGCGTTAGTGAGTCCAAAAGGCATGACTAGAAATTCAAAGTGTCCATATCTCGTCCGGAAAGCCGATTTGGACACATCTTCAGGTTTGACCTTCAACTGATGATACCCCGATCTAAGATCTATCTTAGAAAATACACAAGACCCTTGTAATTGATCAAATAAGTCATCAATTCGAGGGAGAGGGTACCTATTCTTGATAGTTGCCTTATTCAATTCCCGGTAGTCAACACATAGTCTCATACTCCCATCCTTCTTCTTTACAAATAGTACTGGTGCTCCCCAGGGAGATACACTTGGCCGAATGAAACCTTCGTCTAATAAGTCCTGCAATTGAGTTTTAAGTTCTTTCATTTCTGCAGGGGCCATACGGTACGGTGCCTTAGAAATTGGGGCAGTACCGGGTATTACATCTATTGTAAATTCTACTTCCCGATCTGGGGGCAGACCTGGTAGGTCTTCCAGGAACACATCAGGGAACTCATTCACAATTGGAATAGTCTTAATATTTACATCAGTTCTGGCGGTATTCAATATTGAAGCCAGAAATCCTTGACACCCTTGCTTCATTAATTTGGTGGCCTTGATGGCTGATATGTGAGATATATCACAACTAACTTTTTCTCCTTCAAAAATAAACTCCGGAGTCCCTTCCATCTTAAAGATAATCCTCTTCTTATTACAATCCACATGAGCACTACAGGCAGACAACCAGTCCATTCCTAGTATGGCATCGAACTCCATTTCGCCTAGCTTAATCAGATCAATGGATGTCTTCATTTCTCCAATTATCACTTCACAATTCGCATATCTAGTGCTAGCTATCAAATTTTCCCCTATAGGTGTGGACACAACCAATTGAAATCCTAGGGGTTTTGAGACTTGATTTAGTTTATAAGCAAAAGCACTAGATACGAATGAATGAGTAGCTCCAGGGTCAAATAATGCATGGGCAATATGTCCTGATACGGAGATCATACCTTCCACCACTGCATTTGAGGCCATTGCTTCCCGGTGGGTCAATGCGAAGGTTCTGCCTTGCACCCGAGGTTGCTGAACCGATGACTGGGTTGCAGCAGAACGTGGGGCATTACTGGGCGGCATGAAGTTACTGGCTTGTCCTCTGGGAGGATTCGTCCTCATGATCGGCCTTCCACTTCCTCTACTCGGCCCTTGGCTTCCACGCATTGCCGGACAATTTTTCCTTAGGTGTCCCACCTCTCCACAATTAAAACAAGACCTGTCTAGGAGGCAGTTTCCAAAATGGTTTACTCTACACCTCTGACACCAGGGAGCCTCCGAGATTCTGGGATGGGACGCACAGGTAGCTTGTGCCTTCGAGAGAGTGTTTCTGTTTCTCAGCCATGTTCTTCCGCCTCTGGCCCCTCCTCCTCTGTGAAAAGTGGTGTTAAACCCAAACCCCTTGCCACTGGTGGATCCTGATGCCGTCACCATTGGAGGTCCTTGATAACGGGGGCGCTTAGAATTGGGAATTTCTTCCACCCAGTCTCCCTGGCCTTCTTGTATGTCCATTTCTACCTCTAAAGCTCTTTCTACTGCCTGGAGATAATTCCTCAGTTGTAATGGAATCAGTCGGCCACGAATCTCCGATCTTAGGCCCTTTACGAACCTCTTCGTCTTTTCTACTTCACTCCTTACCAAGGCATCAGCATACCTGGATAGCTGAGTGAATTTCTGATCATATTGGGACATATTCATAGAACCTTAACGTAGTTCCAAGAATTCTGTCGCCATCTTATCTCTGGCTGTCTCCGGAATGATTTCTCAGTGAATTTGTTCACCAAGAATTCCCAAGTGATTGATTCCCTTGCATTCTTCATACTAAGCTTCACTGCCCTCCACCAATTTTCCGCTTCCTTCTGGAACATAAAAGAAGAGAAGGACACCCTTTGTTCATCAGTGCAGCTCATAACTTCTAGGATCTTCTCTATTTGAAGAAGCCATGCTTCGGCTTGTAAGGGGTCCGCTTCTCCTTCGAATACGGGCGGTTTCATCTTCTGAAACTGCTCCAGTGCTCGGTGGGAGTTGTTATTGCTCGCTCTGGTCATTAATTGTGCGAGCCACTCCGGCATTACCCCTGGAGTTCCCTCATTCCCTCTCATTTGAACTTCAGAGTCTCCATCATTGTTCACGGGGGGTGCACTCCCCATCTCACTGTAGTGTGTCGTATCGAGCGACAGGGACTCATCAGGTGGTAGTTGGTTCAGATCCATTTGTTCTCCCCTATAAAAGTAAGGGCGTCTAATCAACATACCACACAATTTAGGAATGCATTGGGATAAAACTTTAGTCTCATGTAATCACTTTTGAAAACAAGCAACTCGTTATATATATATAGGTACATCCATCATGGATACAAAAGGTATTATACTAGCATGCCTTCCTTCTTGGATATCCAGACTAACCCCTGTGCATTCATAAGATATATGCCAGGGTACATACAACAACCCTAAGGATATCCATCACCTAACATACTAGGCCTATACATATATATACATCAAAAAGTGCCGGCTCTAAGGTTCACCCTTCGTAGGGTAGAGTATCCCCACTAGAATCTCCGCTAGTGCTGCTGCTATCATCCATATCTTCCTCGGGGTCTTCTTCCGGTGATTCGTCCCCGGCGCAGCACCAGTCGTCTAAGTCATCATAAAGGTCCATATCCTCTTCCCACGTTTCGTTCCAAAAGACGCCTCCATATGTAAATCCCCTTCGGGTTTCTTCTTTGATCGTGCTAGAGTGCTCCGTCACTGCTATCTCAAGTGAATCTCCCACAAAGCTTTCTTGTCAACATTGGTTGGTTCAGGCTTATTAGATGCCTGCGACTCAACCTCCTCACAATCTACCCAGTTTAGGGGTACAATCGTTTCCGCTGGATCAGTTTCGTCCGACTCGTACCCCCAATCCATGGAATCCGCCACCCAGCTCTCACTCGAGTTATCGGAGCTAGAGACTGGCCAGTATACATCGGAGTCCCCCATCTACATGTAAACAAAAAGGTCGTATAAATCTCAAGTCCATGAAATAGTCTCAATCATACGGCTATCATCAGGAAGCAACATAAATAGACACACTTGTAACTATACTTATCCTTAGTCTACTCATAAGTCTTATGTCTTCAGAATGACTTAGATTCAATAGATAATTTAATACATTCCTTGACACATAAGACCAACTACTTAGCTATGATCACATGTCTGCACGTATAAACCTAACAACTTCATCATCTCTTACTCCTTCCACTAATAAACCTTTGCTCTGATACCAACTGTAACGGTCCCAGTAAAAATTTTCCATTTAATCACAATCATCTCGTATAATCCAAACGTGGGGCCCATCAAGGTATAATACTTCCAATATAATCATCAGAACTCTTCACTATACATCAGAATTTCTACTAAGATAACATGGAGACTTATCATGTTAACACCATGGTTCAAAAATCTATAAGAAACACAGTCTATAATTATCATATCAGGATATATATACATACACAGTTAGAGTCCAATACCAGGTCCTTTAAAAATTACAAGTCAAGGGTGATACCCAGCTAAAGTACGCATGTTTATACAAAATCATATACATAACAAAAGTAACTTCTAAAACAGTGGTTCCGGTGATGATTGCCCGCGCAATTGCCCTTAAGCGGGTCCCTTGCCCTTATCCAAACCTGTAGGTGGAGTTAGAATAGAGTGAGCTTGACGGCTCAGTGAGTAAAACAATATTTAAATATGCCTATCAAGTAGGTATACATGGCTAAATTATCCGGTTGACAAGTGTGTCATTATACTATTTTTATAAGATTTTATTATTAGCCAAGAACCCAATCAGAACACAGTAACAAGGCTTTCCTAGTCGACTAGACCACCCTATAGTCGACTAAGACTATCTGTAAGTCGACTAATTCTAAAGCTATAGTCGACTAACTTCACTCCACACGTATCTGCTTCTCTGTTGGCTGTCAGGGACTTATGTGTTGGCCCAAAGGCCATTATCCCAGTTATTTTGATGATAACAAAACATATTTAGTTATGTATTTAACATTTGTGTTTCAGAATATTTCAGGTTATTTAACAGGTTGTTTTTGACGGCTCCGCTAAAAGACTCACACATTTGGAGTTCGCCGCAAAATGAAGATTCCCAAGCTATGCACAACTAAGATGCTATGGGATCAAGATGATGATATGAAGATCAAGACAAGACCAAGACAACAAAGAAAAACAAGAGTTGTATTTTTACTTTTATTTTAGATATTTTGTCAAAGCTAGATATTAGAAGTAGAGATATGGGATTATCACACACACACACACACCTCTTAGCTAGGTTCATGGCTTCAAAAAGATTTTCAATTTCCATTTTCTAACTTAGATCTAAAGAGAACATATTTTGGAAATAAGATTTTTAGAAAAACAATAGTTTTGGGAAAAACAATTTTATGGAAAAACAAGTTTCTATCAAAAGGATTTTTATCAAACTATTTTAATATGATAGAAGTATGACACATGCTCATACTCTATGTTTTTACAAGTTTCAAAAATCCTACCCAAGACCCAAATCCAAAACCCAAGATTTTCTGGTTCTGGAAGTTCTGTTTTTCAGAACTCACAGTGACCGGTCGACCGGCCCGGTCGACCGATGTGCACAATACTGTGCACGTCTATATCAGTCGACCGACCCGGTCGACCGATGTTCACTTGCTTTCACAGGAGTTTTCGGTCGACCGACCCGGTCGACCGATGAACCCCAACGGTCACATTTTTGACCGTTGGCGGTCGACCGACCCGGTCGACCGGACTCTGTCAAAAGTTCTGACAGATCCAACAGCTATTTTTTCTGACTGTTTTCTCTTTTGGGATTTGGTATCAACGAATTTGTGAGGCTGTTTTTGACCCCTATAAATAGAGGGTCACCTCATATTGATGAGACAACATTTTGCAAAACAATTTTAGAGCCATCAAGAATATTTTACAAGAGATTTCTAAAGATTTCCAAGCTCTTCCTTTTAGACAAGATTTTCTCTCAAAAGCCAAAATTCCAATCATCCATCTTGAAGCCTACATCTCTACTTCTCTCTAGCTTAGCACTACACAATCCCATATATCTACATCTACATATTTGGTTCTAGGATTGTGCTTAGTGAGCTTTTGTAAAGTGATCAAGTGTTGATCACTCTTTTCTTACTTGAGTGAAGTTGTAGAGGCATCGGCCTCAAGGCGAGCTAGTGTGCTCAAGGTGGTGTTGCGGCATCACGAGAGACGGACAAGTGTATCCTTGTATTGTTGATCCAGTGGGATCCTCAATAGTTGAAATCCTTCAAGTGTGAAGGCGGGGACGTAGAGCGTGGCTCGAACCTCGGAAACAACTCCTTGTGTTTGCGTTTGATCAAATCTCTCTAAACTCTATCTCTTTATTACTTGCACTTTTATATTGTCTATTACTTGCAAGAATTTGTGTATTGTGCTAATTGTTTAGTTAATTTTTAAATTCCGCATTATTGCCATAATTCATATAGCCATCACCTATTCACCCCCCCTCTAGGTGATTTCAATTGGTATCAGAGCCTAACCCTACAACTTAGGTCTAACCACCTTAGGGAGATCCATAGTTGGCTATATACATTTGTGTTGCATTTACATTTGCTTGAGCATTCATGGCATCCATGGACTTTTCTAGCATTAAATCCCCACCCAAGTTTGATGGTTTAAACTTCCCTATTTGGAAGGTGAAAATGAATCTCTTCCTTAAATCCCTAGGAGTTAGGGTAGCTAGGGCCATTACCAAAGATTTTATTGAACCCACTAGTGATGAGAGCACATGGTCCGAGGATACTTCCAAAGACTATGAGGCTAATGCTAGGGCACAATATGCATTGACCCAAGCATTAAATGAAGATGACCTTGCACGCATAATAAATTGTAAATCCGCATTTGAGGTTTGGAACATACTCATTGTGACTCATGAGGGAACGTCTCAAGTCAAGAGAGCCAAAGTTGACTTGCTACGTTCTCAATATGAGAATTTCTATATGTTTGATAATGAGAGCATTGATGACATGCTCACCCGTTTTACAAAAATAACTAATGCTCTTTCTTCCTTAGGCGACAAGATTGATAATGATCAAAAGATAAGGAAGGTGATTAGAGCTCTTCCCAAAGCTTGGGAAGTCAAGGCGACCACACTCAAGGAACTCAACGACAAAGAGGAGATGGACTTCTCCGGCTTCATCGGAAATCTCAAGACGCATGAGATGGAGATGAAAGTTAGAGAAGAGAGGGAGGCACCAAAGAAGAAGACGATTGCCTTCAAAGCCACTCCTACTACCATTGAGGAAGACGACTCATCCGAAGATTGCGATGAGGACTTCGCCATGCTCATCCGGAAGGTGGGCAAGATGTTTTACAAGAAGGGACGGCAAAGTAACTTCCGAAGAGGGAAGCCTCAAGGAAGGTACGAGAAGAAAAGAGATGAACCCAGTCCTTGCTTTCATTGCAAGAAGATCGGTCACCTAATTGCTGATTGCCCCGCTCTACAAGCAACCACATCCAAGAATGGGCAAAGAAAGAAGAAAGCCTTGGCCGCAACATGGGATGATTCGGAGTCGGAATCCGAAGAGGAGCACGACGCCGCCAACATGTGCTTCATGGCACAAGGAGACGACGCTTCTAAGGTAACATTTGATAACTCTCTTGATGATGATGACCTCACTATGGATGAACTAGCACATTTCTTTGAGGAATTACAACATAGATATGAGATTTCGCAATCTCATAATAAAAAGTTAAAAAGAGAAAATGAGTCTTTGAGAGATAAGATTAATGTTATTGAAAAAGAGAAAAATTAGTTATCTAGTTCTTTTGAAAAATTGAAAAATGATTTTGATAAGTATAAGGTAGCTAATAAAGGAAAAACCCTCATGATTTCTAATGATAAAAATGTTTTTGTTGAAATTCAAAAACGTGTTGATTCTTTAGATAAAACTTTGAAGAAATGTGCATTTGACTTTAACAAGCTTGCATCTAAATTTCCTAAGGGAGTAGCTCAAGGGAAACATGTTCATCATAAACACTCTACACATAAACATGCACACACTCATAACCATGCTTTTATGTACAATAGTGGTAGAATTTACATTTGCACACATTGTGGCCGCAAAGGCCATTTAGAAAAATTTTGCTATGCTAAGAACAATGTAAAGAATAAATTTGTTTGGGTTCGCCCCGGATCTAACCCCAAAGGACCCACTAAGATTTAGGTACCAAAAGAGCCACCGAATTTAAATGATACAGGTATAGGTGGATCTACACCCTCCAAGACTTAGGAGGAGGTGGTGCCCGGGTGGTTGATGCATCGGAGCTTAAAGAACAAATCATGCATGCATCGCTATCGTGGAGGCACCTATTTTTGGAGATTGCCCGTAAATTGGTAACATCTCCATTTAAGAGTTTAATTTTGTATATACAATTGTTATAGGATTGCTAGTTTAATTTTATGCCTCATTGATACATGATTAGTATAAACTTGCAACTCTATCATGATTGTATATGCCATGTTAAGTTTTTGATTTTTAGTCATGTATACATATGTATAGAATTGATAGTTTGCTTTTGTACTCTATTGCTATATGCTTGTATAGAACTACTTTTCTATCATGTTGTATATGTGCCTTGTGTTAACTTCTATATTTTTTTTTTTGTTTCATGCCTTGTTTAATGTATGTCCACATGTGTAGTTTATAATTTGTGACTATATACATATACACATTATTTTCATAAATAAAAATAAACATTTGTAAAATTTTCTATTTAAACAAACACCTTAAAGATGGCAATTGCGCACCTCAACTCATTCAAGAGGAATCAAGAGGATGAAGTTCAGAACCCGTCACTGGGTATTCGCTTCAACATCTTTAAAATCCTTGTTTAAATATGAAAAATAAAATTTAAAAGGGATTGCATGAATTTTGATGTTGTAATAACTTAATGAAGATTTAAAACCTGTTGGTGTATTCCTATATTTTTTATATCACACCTATTTTGATTACAAATTATTTTAAAATTTTTTTTTGGGCTGATAGCAGATTTCAGGCAAAGCCGGTCGACCGATCTATATAACCCCGGTCGACCGACTCTGCCTGAGAAGAAATTTTTATTTCTTTTCTGTTATCGGTCGACCGACTATATGTCCCGGTCGACCGATCTTGCCTGCAGAGCTCTCGGGTTAAATCGGTCGACCGACCCGGTCGACCGCTCTATAGTTACAGAGCTCTCGGGTTGTTTCGGTCGACCGACCCGGTCGACCGATCGTCGTATTTTGCCCTATATCTGTGTTTTCTCTTCACTTTTTCTCTCTCTCTCTCACACTTCTCTCAGCGAACCGAGACACCCATCCTTTCTCCAAAAATTTATTTCTCTCCAAACTCTCAACCAAATCCAAATCAATTTAAAACCCATCTCAAATTCCTCATTCTCCTTCCAGATCTTCGATTTCAGGATCATCCAACCACCAGATTCGGAGAATTTCAAGATTTTCAGTCTAGGGTTTTGGATTTTCTCTGTTAAGGTAAAAATCCGATTTTTACTCTAAATTTCCATTTCTTGCTTAGGAATCTATTATCTATTGTCATCAATCTAAGTTTCTAAGCATCTAGATCGTGCCCTAAACTTGATTACACCTAAAAATCAAATTTTTATTCATCATGCCAAAGAGATCTCGTACTGAGAAGGGAAAGGAAGCTGCACAACCTTCCTCCCAAGCTCCTAGACCCATTCGTCCCTTTATAAATGATCTTGCAGCTGATAGATACTCCCATCTTTCCACTAGAAATATCAACTCAGGGAGATTTGTAGCTATTCAGGATTTTGAACATCTAGGTATCCCTCAAATCTTGCAAAACAACAATCTAGTTGAGTTCTTGTTCATCAAGGAACAAGTCTACACCTCCCTTGTTCCTTACTTTTATGCCAATTTTGAATTCGATGGAAATCGAATCACATCTAGGGTTTTAGGTAGAAACATCGACATTTCTATAGGTCGATTTGCAAGGATTCTGCATCTCTCCACTGGTGGAGCAGATGTGTATTCTCATGATTTGCATGACTTTGAATTCCCGGACGGTGAGTCTGCGCTCACCGCCTCTACCTTGATCCACGGGGATGACAACCCCGGTCTAGTAAGGAATGAGGTTGTGAGTAGATACACTCTCACTGCTCAGGTCCTTGCTAAGATTATTTTCTTCAACATTGTCCCCAAACGTGGTGAGTATAGCCATGCTAGGGGTTGTGTCCCTTTGATTATCTTTTGCCTTCTTCGAGGCATTAAGGTAAACTTTCCTAGAGTCATAGCGTCTCATATGGGCTCTGATCAGATCCGTACTGCGGGTAGAAGCTTGCCCTACGGCATGCTTATCACCCATCTTCTTAGGGCCCTTGACTTTGATCTCTCCGCTGAAACTCCTTCCAATCCCCTGACCCACATCAATGGAGTTGTCCTGAAGATGATGGAAGCTCAGCTGCGTAGACACGCTCCTGTGCAACCACATCTTCCTCCTGCTGGTCCTGGCTCATCTTCAGCACCAGGATCTTCTTCTTCTGCAGCACCTGCATTTCCTCCTGAGTTACTTGCTCTTGTCTCTTCGGAGGTCCGCTCTCAGCTCGAGGCACATCAGGCCTTGGCCGAGCAGCGCGACGCAGCCATTCGTGCAGAGTTAGATGCTCGTGCTCTTCAGGACGCTGCTTTTCGGGCGGAGGTCCGAAACGACATGTCATATTTTGCTGACTCCATGAGATTCGTGGATGTTCAGTTTCAGGCCCTTTTCTCAAAATTTGACATGCTCGTTCCTGATCGGACTCCGACTGCTTGTCGACTCCCAGCCACCGGTCCTCCATTTCCTCCCAGAGCTCGCTCTTCTGTTCCACCACCGCGCACCAGAGTCGATGGCATGGATCCAGAGGAGGTTGCTTCTTCAGAGGAAGGTGGTGATGATGACGGAGACGGCGATGACGGTGATGATGGTGCTGAGGAGTGACCTCCCCTTTTGATGATGTCAAAAAGGGGGAGAGTTATTTTGAGAGAGATATTTTGTAGTATTTGTGTTTGGCTTGTACTTGTATTTGGATATTTTGTGATGGACATGTAGTATTTGTTGTTGGGACATGTAGTATTTATTTTTACTTTGGACATGTATTTTTATGTGTTGTGGACATGTGTTGTGGACATGGTTATCTTTTGTTTTTATGTATCTCTTATTTATGTCATGTATGAACTCATTTCCTTCATCTATTCTATGACATGAGTATTTGGTATTATTTGTTGGCATGGACATATGGTGTTTACCATTTACATATGTTTTCCTATATATGCATGTGTTGAGGGGGAGCTTCATTTGAAGTCTCTACCCAAAATATTCTGTGATAACTACATATGTTTTGCCATCATCAAAAAGGGGGAGATTGTTGGCCCAAAGGCCATTATCCCAGTTATTTTGATGATAACAAAACATATTTAGTTATGTATTTAACATTTGTGTTTCAGAATATTTCAGGTTATTTAACAGGTTGTTTTTGACGGCTCCGCTAAAAGACTCACACATTTGGAGTTCGCCGCAAAAATGAAGATTCCCAAGCTATGCACAACTAGGATGCTATGGGATCAAGATGATGATATGAAGATCAAGACAAGACCAAGACAACAAAGAAAAACAAGAGTTGTATTTTTACTTTTATTTTAGATATTTTGTCAAAGCTAGATATTAGAAGTAGAGATATGGGATTATCACACACACACACCTCTTAGCTAGGTTCATGGCTTCAAAAAGATTTTCAATTTCCATTTTCTAACTTAGATCTAAAGAGAACATATTTTGGAAATAAGATTTTTAGAAAAACAATAGTTTTGGGAAAAACAATTTTATGGAAAAATAAGTTTCTATCAAAAGGATTTTTATCAAACTATTTTAATATGATAGAAGTATGACACATGCTCATACTCTATGTTTTTACAAGTTCCAAAAATCCTACCCAAGACCCAAATCCAAAAACCCAAGATTTTCTGGTTCTGGAAGTTCTGTTTTTCAGAACTCACAGTGACCGGTCGACCGGCCCGGTCGACCGATGTGCACAATACTGTGCACGTCTATATCAGTCGACCGACCCGGTCGACCGATGTTCACTTGCTTTCACAGGAGTTTTCGGTCGACCGACCCGGTCGACCGATGAACCCCAACGGTCACATTTTTGACCGTTGGCGGTCGACCGACCCGGTCGACCGGACTCTGTCAAAAGTTCTGACAGATCCAACAGCTATTTTTTCTGACTGTTTTCTCTTTTGGGATTTGGTATCAACGAATTTGTGAGGCTGTTTTTGACCCCTATAAATAGAGGGTCACCTCATATTGATGAGACAACATTTTGCAAAACAATTTTAGAGCCATCAAGAATATTTTACAAGAGATTTCTAAAGATTTCCAAGCTCTTCCTTTTAGACAAGATTTTCTCTCAAAAGCCAAAATTCCAATCATCCATCTTGAAGCCTACATCTCTACTTCTCTCTAGCTTAGCACTACACAATCCCATATATCTACATCTACATATTTGGTTCTAGGATTGTGCTTAGTGAGCTTTTGTAAAGTGATCAAGTGTTGATCACTCTTTTCTTACTTGAGTGAAGTTGTAGAGGCATCGGCCTCAAGGCGAGCTAGTGTGCTCAAGGTGGTGTTGCGGCATCACGAGAGACGGACAAGTGTGTCCTTGTATTGTTGATCCAGTGGGATCCTCAATAGTGGAAATCCTTCAAGTGTGAAGGCGGGGACGTAGAGCGTGGCTCGAACCTCGGAAACAACTCCTTGTGTTTGCGTTTGATCAAATCTCTCTAAACTCTATCTCTTTATTAGTTGCACTTTTATATTGTCTATTACTTGCAAGAATTTGTGTATTGTGCTAATTGTTTAGTTAATTTTTAAATTCCGCATTATTGCCATAATTCATATAGCCATCACCTATTCACCCCCCCTCTAGGTGATTTCATTATGTAGTCGACTACCCTCCCTGGTATAGTCGACTACCCAAGTACTAGTCGACTTGAAGACCCCTATAGTCGACTAGTTGAGGATCAAAAAGTTATGTTACTCTCTGTATGTCACCTATAGTCGACTACCCTTCCTGGTGTAGTCGACTACACGATTTATTAGTCGACTTGTAAGTCGACTTAGTCGACTAATTATGTCCAAAACAGATTGTTAACTCTCTGTTTGCTCTCTGTATCTGGGATTAGTCGACTACAGTCTGTATGTAGTCGACTAATCCTGCTATCCAGCAGTTTATCTGCCTAATTATCACACTTATAGTCGACTATCCCAGGGACCAAGTCGACTACCCTACATAGAAATTGCCTGTTAAGAAGTTATCCCAGATTAAATGTTAGGGATTTATTCATGATTATATCATAGGATCTCTATCTTAGCAATATCCATATACATACAATATAATCTCCCCTTCTACGCCTCCGGTTCAACCCGGTCCCTTCCTCCAATACAAAAATCGTAAAATCTCCCCTTTTACGCCTCCGGTTCAACCCGGTCCCTTCCTCCAATACATAACCGTAAAATCTCCCCTTCTACGCCTCCGGTTCAACCCGGTCCCTTCCTCCAATATAAAATACCATCATATAATATCAATATGCAAGACATATAATAATATCATGGATTCTTAAATAAAAGTAGTAAGTACTTGCGAAATTGAAAACACATGAATCTTTATGAGGTAGCTAGCATTTCTTGATATCACAAACTATGCATGATCCCAAAAATATTCATAATGTCAAGTACTTGTTTATCTCTTACGTTTTAGTTCATTTCCTACTTCATTCTACTCATCATGTTATTGAGATTAACATGTTCTACTCACCCTTGGAAGTGGTATGATTTTGCTGGTTTTTGGCTGCAGATTCGGGCTGTTTTGGGGCTGTTTTGCTGCTGCCTTTAGCTGTTGTTGCTGCTGCTTTTAACTGCTGCTGCTGCTGCTCCTTTGCTGCTGTTGTTGTTGCTGCTTTGCTGCTGCAGTTGTTGCTGCTTTGCTGCTGCTGGAAAGAAAAGAGAGGGAGGGAGTTTGTGAAGAGAGAGTTTTTAACCAAATGGTTTAATCCTCTTCAACCCCCTCTATTTATAGCCTCTAACTCTCCATAATAATGTGCCATGTGTCCCCTATACATCCCATCAAGTCTACTCTACTCCATGCCCTATGCCAAGCTCCATGCCTCTCTCCCCTCTCCATGAGGTACAAGCATGGTGGGGGATGGTGGTAAATTGACCATATGTGGGGGGTATTCTTATACCTATATACATGAATGTATAAATACTTATGTATACACTTGTTTATACATACACATATAATACACATGACTTAACTAAGGTATCATGCATGCATACTAATTCCTATTGCCTCTTTAGGGTATGATTATTTAGGAAAAGTAATGCTTTAATTAAGGCAAGTGTTACACCATGGACCCAATAGAGTATGGGTACCAAAAGCCACTCCTATTTTATTTGATGTAAGTGTGGGCTCTCACTCGACGTGAGGGCATTGGTGCCTTGAGGTGAATGCGTTCCAAACTAAACGGAGACAATTTTGGATGCATCACTTTCAAGGAGAGTTTGGTGGGAGGGCCACCATGGTTTGGAGATATAGAGATGTGCCCAAATGGTTTTGGTAACGATCTCTAACTCTTTATTATATTTACATGCTTTCATATTATTGATTTTTAGCATGTTTTGATTTTTCATGATTATTACATTAAATGCCATGATGATTAGACTTGTAACATACATGATTAGTATTTGAGATACACCCATGTTTATATGGACTTATATTTTTGTGTTCTCACTATAGTTTAACTATTGTGTATATCACAGATCTAAAACATGTGCATTTACTTAATGATCATATTAGTTTATATATTTGTTTTATGCTTCATGTTTTGATTACTTGTTTAGATGTAGTTTTCATTAAAACTTGTGTATATACTTGTACAACTAGTGAGCCACAAATAGATTATTATATGTTTGTTCTTGATTACTCGTTTGCACTCATTAGAAGTACTAGTATAGCTTAGTTTTGATGATTCATGCATTTCAATCTTGTATTTCCTTTTGTAAATTTTTCATATGTTTAGCTTCATGTATATGTTAATTTTGTCTAAAACTATTGGATATAGATGTATACCCTTGAGTCATTTGCCTTTTATGTAAAATTCTTTGTGGACTCATTTGTGTTTAGGATATGTATGTATACCTTTAGTTTTTGACAAAACATACATATACTTTGAAGTTTGTCTTATTTTGATGAAAATTAAATTTTCATGTTTATAAAGGAATTTCATATTGAGCCTTATTACCTATTCCCATGATTATGTTTTTCACATCATTCTTGTACACTCATTACTTGATGTTTTCTCATGACTTTGTTTTCATGAGTATTATATGTGCTATATAGACTTAGAGTGCTGATGATTGTGTGATTGTCATATTTTCATGAATATATTCTTATTTTATTCTTTACATGAAGGATTTCGTACTAGTTTTCAAGTTTATCATGAAACTAGTTGCGTATTTCTTCATTTTGGAAGAGTTTTCAAACTTGTCAAAATTATTTTCAAATCCTATTTTGAAAAACCCTTCTATCGAAGGGTAGTTGGATGGGCGATCATGCCTTGTATGCCTAATTGAAAATTTATTTAAACTTGTGCATGATAAAGTGGTCTTTATGAGTTATACACTTGATCCTTATATTTTTCAATTAGTATCACAATTGATACTTTTTGTTGTATACTCATATTTGTGTTTTCTATATACGTATGCCTCAAACTTCAAATAGTATCAATTTAGATTGGTATTTATATTTTCATACATATATATATGATTTGATTGTGCTTACTATATCTTTATATTTTAGAGCACAAATTTTGCTATGCTAAGATTGATTTAGTCCTTAATGATAATTATTTTTCAATTGGTATCTTATACAAGCTTATGCATAGTTTTCATTTGTATTTCATAAAGGGGGAGAAAATTCATGTTTTACCTTTCAATTGGTTTTGTTTTCAATTTGTATCTTACTCCCACTCTTTATGTTAAAAAATGAAATTATTCAATTGATATCTTGGTTTTCAATTGGTATCCTATGCTCCTAATGAAAAATATTTTCAATTGGTATATATTTCATTTTCAATATTGGTATCAAGAATCTTAAATTAATATTATTCTCTATTTGGTATCTTTATTGAAAAATAATTTTAGTGTTTAACCAAAAGGTTGGTTTATGTTTTTTCAATTGGTATCATGCTTCGTTCTAAATTGGTATCTATATTGAAATAACTTGTGTTTACCTAAAAATTTGATTTTTACTTTCATTTGGTATCAATACTTACAATATATATATTCTTACAATTGGTATCAAAATTATAAAATATTTTCAATGGATACTAATATTTACAATTGGTATCAGGATTTACAGTACATATTTGTTTCACTTGGTATCAAAAAATACAATGTTTCATTCTCTATTGATATCAAAACTTTACAAGATGTTTTCAATTGGTATCTTTTGGTACCTTAAAAAAAAAAATTGTTTCTATTGGTATCATAATATTTTGATATTTATTGCTTATATGCAAGGGAAGCTTAACATTTTTTCTATATATACATTCATGTTGAGTGTATCTCATATTGAGGAGCTTGACCGCTCATCTCTATATCTTATACATGTGTGGGGGGAGCTTCACATCTCCTTTTATACATTGTATATTATGCTTTATGTGGTTAGGGTTTAGTCATCTCTTTTCATATAAACGCATGTATGCAGGGGAAATTAACTTTACGTCTCTCTTCTTCATGAATGTATATCGCATATATATACCTTTATTGTTTGATTTGACAAAAAGAAGAAAATTTCTTTTAAGTTTATCTTGTACCCCTTTATTGATGATTTGACAAAAGGGGGAGAGAAATTTGGAGATTTTATATGCATGTTTACATTTATTTACTTTTATAATTGGTATAAGAGCAATTGATATCAGAGCATGTTTATTTATTTTCATATTTATTATGCATATTTGTGTTCAGCATTCATTTCATATCTTTATGTTTATTGTTATGCATTAGTTAAGGGGGAGCTTCTATGAAGCTTAACTTTAATCCTTACATATATAACTCCATGAGTTTTGTCATTATCAAAAAGTGGGAGATTGTTGGCCTAGAGGCCCTTCACTCTAGTTTTGATGATGATTAACTCATGTAGTTATAATTTACTAATAATCTTGTGATATTTAATCTCAGATATTTGATCAAGATATTAGTAGGTGATTATCTTCAATAAAGGAGTTTTGGAGCTTTCACATGTTGGTTCAAGAGCTCGAGCGTCAAGATCGCATCTAGCACTCGGTTGGAGTCAAGCTCATTGGATCTTGTTTGGATCGAGTCTTGGAGAAGGAGTTCTATAAGAAGACCTCGGTTTGTTTAGTTTAGTTTGTTTAGATCATTATAAAGATTAGATAGTGTTGATATGCTCAAGTTCACATACACACACAAGTTTTCAGTTTATTAGTTTTGGTTTTCGGTTTAACCGATTTCGGATGTCATGTCAAAAATATATATAGATATTTTTATTTGTATATTGGATTCTATCCATATACAATATGCTTCAAAGTTGTTTCAATATCATGTTTTTGTATTTACATGTGTTTTGAAAAAATCGGATTTCCATTTCAAAGTTTTGTTTTTGAAAAATACCGATTTTGTATTTGATTGGGAAGGAGTAATGTAGAGTTATTACACAAGTATTCAATTAAAGAAGAAAGGTTTAGAGTTAACCTTTGTGCTCGTTTACTCCACAAATGTATTCAAAGATCAATATACCCTTTCCAATCTCCGCTATAGCAATAGCTATACCGGGTCGATTCTCCGGGAGAGCTAGCGATAGAAGCGTTACGGTATGGAGTGAAGAAATGAAAAACGAAATGTCTTCTATGTATTTACACAAATGCAAGAAGCAATATGAAAAGAAGTGATGGATTTGTGCATTATGGAAAAAGAAATCAAAAGAACTTTGGTGAAGTGTGTTGCAAAGAAAGAAAAGCTAGTAAAGAAAGTGTTAGAAAACTTTAGATGAGAAAGTACATGGCTAGCTAACTTTACCTCATTGCTAACTTGCTAAACTCAATGGTGATGCTTGATTGCCTTATGTTGATTCATTGGCAATAGGGATATCTTGCTTGTTTGTTCAAGTGTTTTACCGTTATGAAGATGAGTGTTCTCTTGTTCTTTAACTTGAAGCCTCATATGAATTCATTGGCTCTCTAGATAGATGTTCAATGATGAACTCTAGGATTGGTACTCAAAGATGCTAAGTTCGAAGAATCAACATTCATTCAAACATTCAAGACATAACAACAAATTGGCTTGAAGTAGAGAAGTTGTTCTTACAAGTAGCATATATAGGTGATCCATCTCCATGTTCCATCAAAGGCTCTTGTTCTAGACAAGGCTCTAAATGAGGCACACATGAGTCATATGGAGTATGAACAAGCAATAGCCAAGGGAAGCAACTCTACTTCCTTGGTAAGTAGAAGAAATATCACAATGCAAGTATAAAGACAAGCATCATCCAAAGAGATAGAAGTTAGCTAGGTAAGTTCTTAGCTAGCCATGCAATAGAGATTTAGCTATCCATTATACTAGAAACAAAGCAACTATTCATGATGTAAAGCAATTAGAACTAAAGCAAATGAAATAACACTAGAATGAAAACAAGAAATTAAAGCAAAGTAAAGTAAAGCATACTAGAGATTGCAAAGAGATGAATGGAGCTCTTTTGATAAATCCTTGCCTACAAGAATGTCACTTTCTTGATACAAGCTTTCAAACAGCACTCTCTCTCTCACTTTGTCAAAATCTCTAGGAGGAAGAAGATGAAGACTAAAAACCTAGGAGAAAACAAAATACAAGAATTTCCCCTATTTTCTTCTCTCTCTTCTCTGCTCTCACACACAGACCCTGGTCCTCTATTTATAGCCATCCATGAGAAGGATCTAGAGCCCTGGCCGTTGGTGCAAAATCCGGGCTCCAACTGCCTCCAAACCGCCGCAGATACGCGGGAATATCCCAGTTTTGGCGGCAAAATCTGGGCCGTTGAGCCCAGATTTTCTGTTGTGATTTGGTTGTTAGGTGGTTATCCACGTGGCCTTCTGGAAGATCCAATTGGCGCGCAGATCTCAACTGAATCCAAATTCAAATCTTGGGCTCTTTTTTGGGCTTATGGATTGAATCACTTTAATTATTGCTAATTAAAGTGATTAATGGACTTTTTCTCTTTTAAGTTGTGGACCTGTAAAAATAGAGAGAAAAGGGTTACAAATCACATTTTATTTACAATATGCATAGTATGGAAGTGGTAAAATATGCAAATATGTATAACAATCACACCCCCATACCTAGCTTTTGCTCGTCCTCGAGCAAAAAAGAAAGAAAAAGAAAGAAAAATAAAGTCCTAACTAATTTATTACACCACTTTCGTAGGTGACACGATTGCACTGAGCACGTGCAACAAGCCGTTAAACCTCTAGGTTACCCTAGAGGAGGAGTGTTGTCTCCTGAGGGTTTTCAGCGGATTGCACCCACCAAATCCATAAAGAAAATAAAAGGGTTAGTGAAATTTTTGATCCATGTTTTAAAGATTCTAACTTGATCTTTAGGTTTCAGGTTACTCTAAACTTTTCATTCTTCTTATAAGTGTCTATTTGGAATTTTATTTTCAGCTTAGGTTAAGATTTTAGGGAAAAGATCAAAAACCAGATTTTGCATCAATCCTAAGATATATACATCTATAAATATGAAGGATCTTTCTTAGACTAAGTTCATTTATTTACTTATATATATATAATATATTTCTTTTTTTTTATTTACAATGTTTATTTATTTACATTTCCTTAGCATCCTTAGGCTTTCTAGTTTACCCTTGTATCGAGCCTTTAACCGATGACTCCCAAACCAGATGGTCTTAGGGCACCAGATGAGAAAACATCCCTCAGGTTTAAGGTCTCGCGTAAAAAAGGCTACGAAGGAATTTAAGGACTTAACCACCTTTAGGCGTGATCGGCAATGCTTCTTGAGGCACGGCTAACCAGCTTAGTCAGTGGCTAAGTATTTATTATTTATTTATGTACATCTTTTTTTTCTTTTTTTTATTACATATATGTGTAAATAAAATCACAAAGTCTTTGATTAATCCTTCAATATGTTAAATGTTTATATCTAAAGAAAGAATTAAAATCTAGTAATTTTTCTAATCCTTTATTACTTAACCTAAAAATCTAACAAAACTCCTCTTTTCAACTTATAATTAGAAATCTTAATTTAGAGCTTCCTTAATCCCTAAATTTCAAGTTTGATTCTTTAAACATGAATCAAAGAATTTCTATTTTTTTATATTTTTTTATATATTTTTTATTTTTCTAAAAGGAAAAGTAAAATCTAACAAGAAAGTGGAAAATCTATAAAGAAAGGTAAAATCTAAAAGAAAAAGTAAAAACCTAAAAAGAAAGTGAAAAATCCTAAAAAAATAAAAGGCCTAAATGAAAAAATGAAAAATCCTATGTTAGTATCTACCCCCCATACCTATCTCATGCATTGTCCCCAATGCATGCAATATGAAATGATGCATGAAATAGGTAAAGGACAAAACTACTCCCTCTGTCGTTTAGGACCCGCGGTGGAGCTAGGTCCAGCCGATTGTGATCTTCTCAACGCAGCCTCCATACTACGTAGCCGAGAGGATTGCTCCTCTACCCTCTTCCTAAGCCGGACCTGCCCCTTGAAAATCTTCTTCATGCCTTTCCAGATAGTGGACATGAAGGCTCGTGAATCAGTAGGGGGTTCCTGCCTCCAAAATTGAGGCTCATCAATTTCTTCTAAACTCTCCTCCGAATCAAGCTCCACAGGTTCATTTTCAGGCTGAGCAATAGGTGTCCAAAGTGCGTGTAAGCAACTTATATGAGCTTGTGGGTCTCTCTACAGTAGCAAGCACTTGGTCAAATGTATTAAAGACAGCGTCTGAGATAAATTGTTTACACAGACGTGTGATTAAGATAGCATGGGAATGCTTTGCACCCCGAGTGCGGGAGGAATTGTCAAGAATGGCACGAAAGATGGCCCGATTCAAACAGACCGTGTGGTTATGTGTCATTAAATCATGGATTACCTGTAACACGGGTCTGTTAAAGGAAGATTGGTGCTCAATCCCAAAAATGTTGCGTTGGACCCAGCGTCCAATGCAATGAACATTTCGAAAGGACGTGTTGGCTTTGAGCCCACTGTCTTGAATTGTACAACGAACCCCCATGAGAGGCATATAATCTACCAATGGCAAGGGGTCGGTATGGTGGGGATGACTGGGGACATTAGTGATTTCAGCAATAAGTGGGATGGTGACAAAGATATCACCGAATGGCATGTGAGATACAAATTGGTACGTGTCATGATTCACAGATGCTTGATCAATTGAATTGTAAAAGGTAGTGACAAGATCGGGGCAATAGTATGCATCGTGCTCATTGTTATCATAGACCAAAGAGTACCAATTCCAAGCATGTATTCTATCCACAAAAATGTGCCCATACCCCCTACTGTCATTCAAAAGTATAGAAAAATCCCTTTCCACATACAAATTTGGTGACATATATGCTAATGGAATGTAAAGCAAAGGATTTGAGATAGGAAAATGCAAACCACCCCCGGAGATCGTAGGGGGAAATCCAAAACAGTTGTGCAGAAGGTACCCGAGACAGAATTGGGAAGAGTTGCTCTGGATCTGCCACTGGAAGTAGAAGTCAGTCAGGCAGAATTTTTCTGGGCGCCAGAGGTGGCCGGAGTGCGGTGGATCTGCGGCTGGGGGTGGGTTTTTGCGGCAGAACAGAGGAGTCTGGTGAAGGGGAAAGTTGGCAGAGGTCGGCTCTTGAGGGAGGTTCTCAGATCTGAAAGGGAACCTGCGGTTGAGGGAGAAAGAGTTGGTGAGGAGAGTATTTATAAGGGTAGGTAAAAATGGGATTTCCAAATTTATCCCTAGGTCAAAGGTATATTTACAACCCTAGGTCAAAAGAGTTTGAAAATGAAAGGAATCCTAGGGAAGAGAAAATCGTAGGAATGTGAAACAAAAATCCCTAATTTTTTTATTTATTTACTATTTAAAAAAAAATGTAAAAGAAAATTATTTACAAGTGTGGTCCCAAAATGATATTCAGGAAAATACACGGGAAACTATACAGATGGAATTGTCACAAATAAACTGGGTCACAAAGACCCAATTCATGAACTTCGTGTGACACAGGATCAGTGGTAAAGAATGGCTTAAGACGTTGACCGTTCACAGTGAATTTGTTGCCATTATTCGGGTCAAGAATCTCAATTGCACCATGGGAGAAAATTTTTTGAACAATGAATGGTCCTGACCACCTGGTTCTCAATTTACCAGGAAAAAGGTGGAGTCTTAAATTGTACAACAGAACCTTTTGTCCTACGACAAAAATCTTTCGGTGAATGGATTTATCGTGAAAAAGCTTGGTTCTGTGTTTAGTGATCCGAGCATTATCATATACCTCGTTTCTTAACTCTTCAAGCTCAGATAACTGCAACTTCCGTAGAACACCGGCTTTATCCAAATCCAAGTTCAGCTGCTTTAAAGCCCACATAGCTCGGTGTTCTAATTCAACTGGCAAGTGACAAGGTTTTCCAAATACAACTCGATATGGAGACATACCGAGGACAGTCTTGTAAGCGGTCCTGTATGCCCATAAGGCATCAGTGAGTTTGATGGACCAATCCTTACGGTTCTGTCTTACAGTTTTCTCCAAAATGAGTTTTATTTGTCTATTCGTGACTTCAACTTGCCCGTTGGTTTGAGGATGATAAGCCGTGGACAATTTGTGAGTAATAGAGTATTTTCGCATCAAAGCTTCAAAAGCCTTATTGCAGAAATGACTCCCATTATCGCTTATTATCGCACGGGGGGCTCCGAAGCGAGAGATGATGTTTTCTCTTAAAAACTTAATGACAACATGGTTGTCATTCGTCCGTGTTGGAATTGCTTCAGCCCACTTGGAAACATAATCTACGGCTACCAAAATGTATTGGTTACCGTAGGACAGAGGAAGGGTCTCATAAAATCGATGCCCCAGAGGTCGAAAATTTCAACTTCCAAGATGGGTGTGAGGGGCATCATGTCTCTTTGTGTGATACGACCCGTCATTTGACACTTATCACAGAGCTTGCAGAAATTATATGCATCCTTAAAGAGAGTGGGCCAGTAGAATCCACTCTGAAGTACTTGAAAAGTCACCTAGAGGGGGGGGTGAATAGGTGACAATGCTAATCTATGAACTAAATGCGGAATTTAAAAACTTAATGCAAATAACACTCAAGTGCTATCAACAAGTGATGCACACAACCAAGCCAAGCAAATATGAATGAGCAATGTAAATAAATGCAAGGCACAAAGTAAAGAGAGAGTAGAGAGAGCCAATGAGTCAAGCGCAAACACAAAGATATGTTATCGAGTTCGAGCACCCAGCTCTACATCCCCGCCTTCGACACACGAAGGATTTCCACTAGCTCGTCCACCTAGGACCCTTTACAAGGAGTACCCAACACTCCTCTCTTTACAACCTCCTCCCAACAATCACAACCTCCTCCTTGAGGCAAATATTCAAACCAATACAACAAACTCCCAATCACCAACCAATACAAGGATCACCTCTCAACTAGAGGGATACAACCCAAAGCACAAAGCTAAGAAAAGATTGGGTTACAACTTGGTGGTCACAACAACAACCACAAACAACTTCTTCTTCCACACAAATAACCTATAGATATAGATAGTAGATTTTTAGCTCAAGTGTGGAGAAAACCAAGGGATATGAAACCAGCAACTCAAAGAAAAACCTTTGGGAAACAAATGAAATCAAGATATAGAAGTTCAAACAAAAGCTTTTCCCAAAATCCCTTTTCTTTGGTTTTTCAAACCCTAATCAAAAACACAAAAGATTGTTCACTTTGAATCCAAAAACCTATTTTTCTTGCAGCAAAAACACCAGAGAGATAGAAAATTTTAGCCCAAAAATTCTTAGAGAAAAAAACTCTCTCAAATGGGATATTTATAGGCAATTTAGAAAACTAGCCGTTTACAGAATATTTGCCAGATTTACCCTGCCGGTCGACCGGCCCGGTCGACCGCCCAACGGTCAAATTCTGAACCGTTGTGGCTACCGGTCGACCGCCTCGGTCGACCGAGAATTCCTGAGAGCCAACAGCTCTCCGTCGGTCGACCGCTTCGGTCGACCGGATACAGAGTCAGCCAGCGTGCACGTATCCGTGCACGTCGGTCGACCGGAACGGTCGACTGGCTTCTTTGGTGCGGTCGACCGTACCAGTCGACCGGCCAAGCCTGGCAGATAAAAATCAGGTCTGAAATCTGGGGAAAAAATATTATAATAAATCCCACAAAATCTCTAAAATTCCACAAAAATAGTTTTATCATTTTATATTGAAATACAAACTTGTGTTAAAAATCCTAACACAAATTTCAAACATATTTGACTATTTTTGTGTCATAGAAATTTTGCCAAAAACCAAAAACCGTATTTTCTAAAACCTTGTATTTTGAATAGAAAATACACATTGTTTAAAACTTATCCATGATACAAAAATATGATATTTAAACACTTTGAAGCATATTGTATATGAATAGAAATTCAATATACAAGAAACATATATATATCATGATTTTTGTCATTAAATCCAAAAATATGTTTTGTTGTAAATACCAAAACATAAAACACATGGAATAGATTATCAAACAAAGTCTGTCTAAACAATTGAAGCATGCATGTATATAGAACAAATCTAATATACATAAACCATGAAAACTTGTTTTGATAAAAAATCTATTCATGAAAACCAAGATCGGTTAAACCTAAAACCGAAAATCAAAACATGAAAGGTGTGTGTGTTGTGAACTTGAGCTTATCATACTATTCTAATCTTTACAATTAGGATCTAAACCCAAACTAAAACTATGGATACCTAAGTCTTCTTGTAGAGCGCAATCTCCAAGTAGGCTCGATCCAAAAACTCTTGATTCACCGAGCAAGTGCCATGTATGATCTTTGATGCGCGGGCTCTTGAATCAACATGTGCAAGCTTCCAATTCATCTTGTTGAAGCTAAACACCAACTAATATCTTGATTAATAAACTGAAACTAAAATCACAAGATAATTAGTACACATAACTACATGAGTTAATCATCATCAAAACTAGAGTGAAAGCCTTTGGGCCAACAATCTCCCCCTTTTTGATGATGACAAAACTCATGGAGTTATATATGCATGGATTAAGTAAAGCTTCAAAGAAGCTCCCCCTTAACTCATGCATAGGAATAAACAAACAATAAGATGCATATAAACAGGGTTCTTGACATAAAATGAATATGCATATGAAACATGCTATTGATTCTAATTAAAACAAACAACTAAATTACCAAAACATGCTCTTGATACCAATGGATACTAATAAAAACAAAACTCATAATGCTCTTGATACCAATACCAATGGAGATGAAATGAACATAAAACTGAAACTCATGCATATCAACTCCAATAAATCTTCTCCCCCTTTTTGTCAATCATCAACAAAGGGGTAAAAACAAAAAGATATGAATTCTTCTCCCCCTAAATATATGAAACAAAGAATAAACAAACTACTTCAAGGGTGAAACCAAAAATGATACCAATTAAAAAAAGTGTCAAAGAAGTGTCATAAAAACATTTAAGAAATGCCTACCAATTACCAATTGAAAGTAAGAGGGGCATTGAAAACAATTATGATCCCAATTGAAATTAAAACATATTGAAAATAAAACACATGATACCAATTGAAAAACACATTGATACCAATTAAAATCAATAATCATCCTTAAATCATTTTTTTCTCATAAAGTTAGGGAGTGGGAAACAAAACCAATGGTAAACTAAATACCAATTGAAAAATTGAAATGTGAGTTTTCTCCCCCTTTATGAAATACCAACTAAACATATGCTTAAGCTAGAAATAAGATACCAATTGAAAACTAAGTCAATTGAAATAATGTTAAAGCTCAAGCTTAGCATAAGCAAGATAATGATAATGCTTGTATAAAGAAACCAATTGAAAATTGAATCAATTAAAAATGATGGTCATTAAAAAAAATCAAGCTTATCATAAGCAAAATTAGTGCATATATCTTGAAGCACAAATAAATCATCTATATATGTATGTAAGAAATAGATACCAATTTAAAATTTGATACAGAGATACCAATTGTAAATTGATACTATATGAAGTGTATGCATACATATATATAAAACAAAACATATATGAGTATACAAAAGGATGTTAAGATTTGATACCAATTGAAAGAATTCAATGATACCGATTGAAACAACAATAAGATCAAGTGTATATCTCATATTCACTACCACCCAATCATGTGCAAGTTTAAAATGATTTTCATTATAAAGCATACATGAACATGATCTCCCATCCAACCACCCTTTTATGGTAGGAGTTTTCAAAAAAGATTTGGAAATATAGTTTGTTGAAAATCTCTACCTCATGAAGAATATCACAATTAGTTATATGAATCAACTAATACGAAATTCTTCAATAAATCAAAATATATTTCATGAAGGACATGTAAATCACATGTTCATCAACACTCAAATCCATAAAGCCCTTCTAATACTCATGAAAACAAGGTCATGAGAAAACTAATAAGGTGAGTGTATAGGATATATGTGAAAAACACTTATCATGAAAATGGACAATCAAGCTCAATATTGAAATTCCTTTAAAACATTTACACATGATAAATTAAATTACTTTTACCAAAAGAAATTTCCAAAAACATGAAACCTATCTAAGATGTGAAATCACCTATTGAAATCATCTTAAAAACATGATATTCATCATAAATGTGAAATCGCCTAAAAACATGAAAATCATCAAAACATGATTTAAACTTCAAGGCATATGTATGTCATGTACAAACTAAAGTATACATACATATCCTAAACACGATGAGTCCACAAAGTATATGCATGAATGCACGTGGCTCAAGGATGTACATGTATACTCAATAGTTTGGACAAGATAGACATATACATGAAGTTAAAACAAAACATGTAAAATGATGAATACAAGTCAAATGCAAGAATCATCAAAACTAGATTATACTAGTACATCAAGTGAATACAAATGAGTGTTTAAGCACAAACATATATAAAGGTCTATTTGTAGCTCACTAGTTGTACAAGTATAAATCCTAGTCTTAATGAAAACTATCATTCAAGCAGGTAGTCAAAACATGAAGCATAAAAACATGAATTATTAAAACAAAAGAATCATAGTCAACCATATGATTTGCATGACAAAGACATGTGCATTAGAACTATGATCAACATGATAGCTAAACATAAAGAGAACACAAAATATGGGTCCATACAAAACATGGGTGCTCAAGTAACTAAACATGTATAATACTAATCTAACTAACATAGCATAAGCATAATGAACAATGAAACAAAACATGCTATGAATAGATGAACATGTAAAAGCATGTAAATAAAAATGGGAGTTAGAGAATGATACCAAAACCGATGAAGGTGCATCTCTAGTTCTCCAAAACATGGTGGTCCTCTCCACCTAATTTCCTTGAGAGTGAAGCATCCAAATGGTTCTCCTTTTAGCTTAGAATGCATCCACCTCAAGGCACCAATACCCTCACGTGACGCGAGAGCTCCCACCTACATCAAAAGTCAAAGAGGTGGATCTTGGTACCCATTTCTTTGTGGGTCCACGGGGGTTAGTATCTTTTCTAACCCAAACATAATTAGTTGCTAAATTTTCATGATAAATGCGATCATAACAAAATCTAGCAAGGTGGCCTTTTCGACCACAATGTGTACATGTGTACACGTGAGCATACATATGGTGGTGGTGATCATGAAAAGCATGTGTATGCCTAGATGGTGTGCATGCAAGGTTGGAACTTGTTTCTTGCGAATCAAGGTTTCAAATCGTGTGTGATTCATGGCACAATGGCTCAAAGTGGAGCCCAAACTATCAACACTTTTCTTCAAAACAAGTATATCATTTTCAATGTTAGAAGATAAAGTGGAGCATGCAATAGGTGTGCTAGAACATGAAGCAACATTAGCATGGCAAACATCAATCTCTTTTTGCAAAGATTTATTTTTAATCAAAACCAAATCCAATTCTCTAGTAATTGAATCAATATCATTTTTCAAAGTAAGATTTTCTTTAAAAGTAAAATCCAATTTTGAAGATAAAATCTCATTGTGCTTTACAACATCATCACAATCATTTTTGTTTTTCAAAAATTCATTTTCCTTTAAAGCAAGTTCAAGTTGAGATTTAAGTGAGTCACATTCACTTGCAATCTCTTCCTTCTCTTGCAAAACCAATTTAAAATTAGAGCATAAATCCTTTAAATCATTTTTCAACACAAGATTATCTTCTTTCAACAAATCATGTTTTTCCAACAAATTTTCAAGCTTTTGAGCAAGTTCCATATTTAAAGTTTGAACTTCAAAACAACCATGGCAATAGGAACTAGAGCTATCATCAATATGAGAATCCGATTGTACCTCAAGGGAGTTCTTCCCTTGGACCATGAGGCATTGCTCTTCGGACTTTTCTCTTTTAGATCTCCTCATCTTGTTAATTATCCTTGGAAGCTCGGGAGACGTCAAGATGCTCCAAACTGCAAAAGCCGAATCATAGTGATCAAAAACGGGTAAAAGAAATTCATTTAAAGATGCTCTAAGTGCTCTAAGTGCTAATGCATTGGCCTTCTTATGCTTGCTACTATTTGGGAGGGATTCTATGGTAATGGCTTGATAAACTAGATGACCTAGTGTTTTTAAATGCCTAGTCATGTCCACCTTCCAAGTATCAAGTCTAAAATGGTCAAACATAGGAGGGCTAGCCATGAGTGCAAACTAGTATGAGTGCAAATGAAAATGCAAGTAAAGATTAGCAAACCAAGATCACTCCTAGGTGGTTAAACCTAAATATCAGGAGCACTAGCTCTGATACCAATTGAAAAGTCACCTAGAGGGGGGTGAATAGGTGACAATGCTAATCTATGAACTAAATGCGGAATTTAAAAACTTAATGCAAATAACACTCAAGTGCTATCAACAAGTGATGCACACAACCAAGCCAAGCAAATATGAATGAGCAATGTAAATAAATGCAAGGCACAAAGTAAAGAGAGAGTAGAGAGAGCCAATGAGTCAAGCGCAAACACAAAAATATGTTATCGAGGTTCGAGCACCCAGCTCTACATCCCCGCCTTCGACACACGAAGGATTTTCACTAGCTCGTCCACCTAGGACCCTTTACAAGGAGTACCCAACACTCCTCTCTTTACAACCTCCTCCCAAAAATCACAACCTCCTCCTTGAGGCAAATATTCAAACCAATACAACAAACTCCCAATCACCAACCAATACAAGGATCACCTCTCAACTAGAGGGATACAACCCAAAGCACAAAGCTAAGAAAGATTGGGTTACAACTTGGTGGTCACAACAACAACCACAACAACTTCTTCTTCCACACAAATAACCTATAGATATAGATAGTAGATTTTTAGCTCAGTGTGGAGAAAATCAAGGGATATGAAACCAGCAACTCAAAGAAAAACCTTTGGGAAACAAATGAAATCAAGATATAGAAGTTCAAACAAAAGCTTTTCCCAAAATCCCTTTTCTTTGGTTTTTCAAACCCTAATCAAAAACACAAAAGATTGTTCACTTTGAATCCAAAAACCTATTTTTCTTGCAGCAAAAACACCAGAGAGATAGAAAATTTTAGCCCAAAAATTCTTAGAGAAAAAAACTCTCTCAAATGGGGTATTTATAGGCAATTTAGAAAACTAGCCGTTTACAGAATATTTGCCAGATTTACCCTGCCAGTCGACCGGCCCGGTCGACCGCCCAACGGTCAAATTCTGAACCGTTGTGGCTACCGGTCGACCGCCTCGTCGACCGAGAATTCCTGAGAGCCAACAGCTCTCCGTCGGTCGACCGCTTCAGTCGACCGGATACAGAGTCAGCCAGCGTGCACGTATCCGTGCACGTCGGTCGACCGGAACGGTCGACTGGCTTCTTTGGTGCGGTCGACCGTACCAGTCGACCGGCCAAGCCTGGCAGACAAAAATCAGGTCTGAAATCTGGGAAAAAATATTATAATAAATCCCACAAAATCTCTAAAATTCCACAAAAATAGTTTTATCATTTTATATTGAAATACAAACTTGTGTTAAAAATCCTAACACAAATTTCAAACATATTTAACTATTTTTGTATCATAGAAATTTTGCCAAAAACCAAAAACCGTATTTTCTAAAACCTTGTATTTTGAATAGAAAATACACATTGTTTAAAACTTATCCATGATACAAAAATATGATATTTAAACACTTTGAAGCATATTGTATATAAATAGAAATTCAATATACAAGAAACATATATATATCATGATTTTTGTCATTAAATCCAAAAATATGTTTTGTTGTAAATACCAAAACATAAAACACATGGAATAGATTATCAACAAAGTCTGTCTAAACAATTGAAGCATGCATGTATATAGAACAAATCTAATATACATAAACCATGAAAACTTGTTTTGATAAAAAATCTATCCATGAAAACCAAGATCGGTTAAACCTAAAACCGAAAATCAAAACATGAAAGGTGTGTGTGTTGTGAACTTGAGCTTATCATACTATTCTAATCTTTACAATTAGGATCTAAACCCAAACTAAAACTATGGATACCTAAGTCTTCTTGTAGAGCGCAATCTCCAAGTAGGCTCGATCTAAAAACTCTTGATTCACCGAGCAAGTGCCATGTATGATCTTTGATGCGCGGGCTCTTGAATCAACATGTGCAAGCTTCCAATTCATCTTGTTGAAGCTAAACACCAACTAATATCTTGATTAATAAACTGAAACTAAAATCACAAGATAATTAGTACACATAATTACATGAGTTAATCATCATCAAAACTAGAGTGAAAGGCCTTTGGGCCAACAGTACTTTCTCAGCAGTTTTCCGTGGACCAAAATGTCCACCACAAGCTAACTTGTGACAGAATGTCAAAACGCTCTGATGTTCATCCTCAGGAAGGCATCTACGTATGATTTAGTCAGGACAGTATTTGAATAAATATGGTTCATCCCAAAAGAAGAACCGCATTTGGCGCAGAAAACGGTGTTTTTCTTTTCCTGACCAATGAGAAGGTATTTGCCTGGTAGCAAGGTAGTTCACTATATCAGTATACCAGGGCTCTCCACATATCTCAAAAATATGCTCGTCAGGAAAATTATAACTAATCGGTATTCTCTCTTTAGGTGCATTTGGGATTCTCGACAAATGATCTGCTACCACGTTCTCAACGCCCTTTTTATCTTTAATCTCCAAATCAAACTCTTGCAAAAGAAGTATCCATCGAATCAGTCTTGCCTTAGCATCCTTCTTTTGCATCAAGTATTTTAGGGCGGAGTGATCAGTGAAAATAACTGTTCTGGACCCTAGCAGATATTGACGAAATTTCTCCAACGCAAAGACAACCGCTAAAAATTCCTTTTCAGTAGTTGTGTAATTGAGTTGGGCATCATTCAGCGTTCTGCTAGCATAATAGATTACGTGTTGCCTATTATCAATACGCTGCCCTAAAACAGCGCCTATAGCAAAGTCAGAGGCATCACACATAATCTCAAAAGGTTTGGTCCAATCTGGTGCAGATATGATTGGTGCAGAGACAAGTCTACTTTTAAGCTCCTTCCATGATTTTTGACATTCCTCATCAAAGATGAAGGGTACATCCTTTCCTAAGAGATTTGTCAAGGGTCTTGCAATGTTGTTAAACCCTTGAATAAATCGCGTATAGAAACCGGCGTGCCCTAAGAATGATCTAATGTCCTTTAAGCACGTCGGTTCAGTGAGCTTTGTTATGACTTCCACTTTGGACTTGTCTACCTCAATTCCTATTCTTGATACCTTGTGTCCAAGCACGATTCCTTGCTTGACCATAAAATGATACTTTTCCCAGTTAAGTGTCAAATTTTTCTCCATACAGCGTTGTAACACCAACTTTAAATGGTACAAACATTGCTCAAAGGAATCCCCATAGATCGAAAAATCATCCATAAAAATTTCCAAAAATTTCTCTACCATGTCCGAAAGAGGCTCAACATGCAACGTTGAAAAGTTGCAGGAGCATTGCAAAGACCGAAGGGCATCCTTCGGTAAGCAAATGTTCCAAAGGGACAGGTGAAGGTAGTCTTCTCTTGGTCTTCGGGAGCAATTGGGATCTGATTATATCCTGAATATCCATCCAGGAAACAATAGTACTCGTGTCCCGCCAATCTCTCCAGCATTTGATCAATAAATGGAAGTGGAAAGTGGTCTTTACGTGTGGCGGTATTCAACTTCCTGTAATCAATACAAACTCGAATCTTTGTTGGAAGACGTGTTTGTATTAATTCTTTATTCTCATTTTCCACCACCGTAAATCCAGCTTTCTTAGGCACAGCATGAACTGGACTTACCCATTGACTATCAGATATGGGATAGATAATCCCATTGTCTAATAGTTTCAAAACCTCAGATCTAACAGCTTCTTGCATAATGGGGTTAAGTCTACGCTGTGGGTCTCGTTTAGGCTTGGCATCTTCCGTCAAGTGAATTCTATGTTGGACAATGGAAGGACTAATCCCCTTGATATCAGCCATGGTCCAACCAATGACCTCTCTATTTTCCCTTAACACAGTCAGAAGGTCCTCTTCTTGTTGTTCAGTAAGATTGGATGCAATTATTACAGGAAAGGATTCCTTCTCATCCAAGTATTTGTACTTGAGATGATCGGGAAGAGCCTTAAGCTCAGAAGAAGGTACCTGATCTATCACAGGTTGCTCATGGTGCAAGGGAAGAATAGGGGTGGAATTAGTTATCCGTTCAACATTTGATCCAACAATCTGATCCAGGTTGAAGTCATCTGACTCCAACTCAAACTCCTCTTCAGACTCATACTCCACCTCGTCCACATGTTCACTGGTCAAACCCTCAATCAAATTTACTTCGAAGGAATCATTGTCCACATCCCTTGGCTGCTTCCCCAGATGGAAGACATTTACCTCTTTCGTCATATCTCCGAACGTTAACCGCATCGATCCATTTCTACAATTGATTATTGCATTTGCGGTGGCTAAGAAAGGACGTCCGAGAATGACGGGTGTTTGCGCTCTGTGATTTTGTACGGGCTGTGTTTCAAGAACAACAAAGTCCACGGGGTAAATAAATTCCCCGACCCGTATCAAAACATCTGTAATTTCCCTCTTTGGAATCTTTATAGAGCGGTCAGCCAATTGGATAGTCATCTGGGTTGGACGAAGGTTGCCTAACCCTAACTGCTGATAGATGGAAAAGGGGAGAAGATTGATGCTTGCACCCAAGTCTATCAAAGCCCTATTTATGGTGGTCTGCCCTATGATACAAGAAATGGTAGGGCTCCCTGGATCTTTGTACTTCACAGGGATCGGACCATTGAGCAGTTCACTAATGTTAGAAGCCAAAAAGACTTTTTTAGGGACATTTGCTTTCCTCTTTTTAGTACACATTTCTTTCAAAAACTTGGCGTAGGATGGGACTTGTTGAATGGCATCTAAGAGAGGGACATTGATTTGTACTTGGTTGAATATCTCTCTTATCTTCTCCATGTGAGCATTCATCTTATGATTTGTAAGCCTATTTGGGAATGGGACAACAGGCTTATATGTTTGCTCATCAACTTTCTCTTTTCCTTTTGACTGAGAAGTGGATGGTTTTGTGCTTGATGAAGGATTGTCTTGCATGGGTTGAATTGGAACAGAAGGTGGTGGCATTGGCACAGATTTGGGAGACTGATTTGAAACCTTGTTATCTACACGTTTTCCAGATCTAAGGATTTGAATGGCTTGACATTGGCTGGGTCCCAAGTCTTCAACTTCGTGCAGAGGAAAATGGGCTTTGGGATTGGGCACAGGTTGGCTAGGTAGCATTCCTTTTTGTCTTTCAGTCAAAGAGTTAGCCAACTGCCCTATTTGAATTTGCAATTTGTTCATGTCCTGCAGCTGATTGTTTATCATTGAAGCTTGGTTCTTAGATAAGGTCTCTATCATTTTCTCCAAATCAGAAATTCTTTTGTCTGAAGGATTGGGTGGTGGATGATGCTGAAATTGGGGCTGAAAATTTCCTTGGTATGGCACAGGATTTTGATATGACTGGAATCTGGGTGGACTCTGGTATGAATGAACATTTGGTGGGTTCTGGTGGTAAGTCTGTGGATGAGACTGAGCAGGGTATTGTTGTGGAAATGGTTGTCTCGGCTGCTCAGGGCCAGACTGACTCCAAGAGAAATTCGGATGGTTTCGCCATCCCGGATTATAGGTTTTGGAGTAAGGATTGTAAGTGGGTCTGGTGTACGTGGCATTTGTACTCTCCTGAAACATTTGAGTTTGATAAACTGGACACTCCTCAAACAGATGATTCAGATCATGGCAGTAGGTACAACCCGGATTAACAACAGATGGGTTGACCTGATTCACAGCAGAGTTTTCCCTGGACTCTAGCAACTCAATCCTCTTCATCAACTGAGTTATCTTAGCTTCTGCAGCTATTGAGGATTCTATGGAATGTAAACCAGTTCTGAAAGTTGTGGGTGCAGGTTTCTCAGTACATGATTCCCACTAGACTGTCTTTTCAGCTAATGCCTCAAAAAGATCCCAACCCTGATCTTCATCCTTCTTTAAGAATTCTCCTTGACACATGGTTTCAAGGAGCGTCTTAGTCTGATAATCAAGCCCATCATAGATAATCTGGCACTGGCGCCATTTTTCTATACCGTGATGGGGACACAGGGCTACTAGGTCTTTGAAGCGCTCAAAATACTTCCAAAACGGTTCATTGGCTTCTTGTTTGAATTGCATTATATTCTTCCTCATAAGGGCTGTCTTATGGATAGGATAAAACTTTTTAAGAAAGACCTTAACGAAATCATCCCAAGAAGAAATTGAACTAACTGGGAGATTATAAAGCCACTTCTTAGCAATATCCTTAAGTGCAAAAGGTATAAACCTAAGTCTGACAGCATCCTCGGTCAACTGGGAAATTCTCATCATAAGGCATACTTCTTCAAACTCTCGGATGAAGAAGTACGCATCCTCAGATTCAAGGCCATGGAATCGTGGAAGTGTGTTTATGAACTGGGGCTTCAACTCAAAGTTATTTCCATTGGTGTTTGGGAGGAGAATGCACGATGGAAGTGATGTACGAATTGGATAGAACTTGTCCTGCAACGAAACGTTGGTGGTCATGATTGTGTCGAGTGGTGGTGTATGTGGCAGTGTAGAAGTTCTTACAAGCCTAGCAGAATTCGGATCTCGATACCACTCTTGCATACAATTACACAATCAACGTGCACCTTTCACACAGGCGGAAAAAGAAAAAAATAACAATCAAGAAAAAGGAAAAAATCAATCCAAGCTTTCTAGGTTTCCTGGACCTAGACGACTCCTAACTTTAGATCGTCCACAGGAGGTTCGGTGTAGACTTTGACTATAAGCAAATCAGCCAGGGAAGGGTAAGGTTGGCGGGAGGTTTTCCGTCAGAGACGTTCCTTAATTAAGTAACCAACAACCTTCGGGCTTTCGGCCCTCAACCCCTTTCCTAGACACTGATTTTACAAAAGTCACTTTCCAACACTTTTCCCCCTTAGGATAATCTCCTAAGTGAGTCCGGATGTCCCTAGGGCCAACGTCTAGCAATTTTTAATTAGAAGCTTAGGATTGTGAGTGCGTGGGAAAATGGTTTTTGGGCAAAGGAAGGGGTGATAAAATCTCCACCTTATCTTTTTTATGGGTGATGCCCTTAAAGTTGATTTGTGCAAGTGTACGATATCCACAAATAAGGTTCACTCAAAGCTTAATTAAATCAAACAAAGAGTGAGTCCTAGTCTATATGCTATGCTTACGTACCTTGTCTCCAGCACTCTTCAACAGTAAATGTAAAGGAATTGAAAGACACGTGCCTAGTATGCAAATGTCTAAGCAATTTTCTTAACTTGCAACAAATTTTTTACTGTTGATTAGCAGATATCAGGTGAAGCAAACAAGATTTAAAGTATTGCAGCAACTGTATTTTGCAGAGAAGCAAGCCCTGCAGAAAAATGGTCAGTAGTCAACTCTTCCTTGCCGCAATTCTGCGGCAAAATCCCAGAATTTGCGACAATTCAGAGGGATCCTGGTCTCTGCTTTCGAGAGCAGAGGCCCAGGTCCACTTATGTGTTTCTGCAATGCAAGATTTACTGTTTCTTCAACCTGTACCTGCAACAGAGAAGAGTATTCGTTTAATTCTTCACTTGAAACAAATACCGTTACTCTCCCCGGCAACGGCGCTAAAAATTTGATTGGGAAAGAGTAATGTAGAGTTATTATACAAGTATTCAATTAAAGAAGAAAGGTTTAGAGTTAACCTTTGTGCTCGTTTACTCCACAAATGTATTCAAAGATCAATATACCCTTTCCAATCTCCGCTATAGCAATGGCTATACCGGGTCGATTCTCCGGGAGAGCTAGCGATAGAAGCGTTACGGTATGGAGTGAAGAAATGAAAAACGAAATGTCTTCTATGTATTTACACAAATGCAAGAAGCAACATGAAAAGAAGTGATGGATTTGTGCATTATGGAAAAAGAAATCAAAAGAACTTTGGTGAAGTGTGTTGCAAAGAAAGAAAAGCTAGTAAAGAAAGTGTTAGAAAACTTTAGATGAGAAAGTACATGGCTAGCTAACTTTACCTCATTGCTAACTTGCTAAACTCAATGGTGATGCTTGATTGCCTTATGTTGATTCATTGGCAATAGGGATATCTTGCTTGTTTGTTCAAGTGTTTTACCGTTATGAAGATGAGTGTTCTCTTGTTCTTTAACTTGAAGCCTCATATGAATTCATTGGCTCTCTAGATAGATGTTCAATGATGAACTTTAGGATTGGTACTCAAAGATGCTAAGTTCGAAGAATCAACATTCATTCAAACATTCAAGACATAACAACAAATTGGCTTGAAGTAGAGAAGTTGTTCTTACAAGTAGCATATATAGGTGATCCATCTCCATGTTCCATCAAAGGCTCTTGTTCTAGACAAGGCTCTAAATGAGGCACACATGAGTCATATGGAGTATGAACAAGCAATAGCCAAGGGAAAGCAACTCTACTTCCTTGGTAAGTAGAAGAAATATCACAATGCAAGTATAAAGACAAGCATCATCCAAAGAGATAGAAGTTAGCTAGGTAAGTTCTTAGCTAGCATGCAATAGAGATTTAGCTATCCATTATACTAGAAACAAAGCAACTATTCATGATGTAAAGCAATTAGAACTAAAGCAAATGAAATAACACTAGAATGAAAACAAGAAATTAAAGCAAAGTAAAGTAAAGCATACTAGAGATTGCAAAGAGATGAATGGAGCTCTTTTGATAAATCCTTGCCTACAAGAATGTCACTTTCTTGATACAAGCTTTCAAACAGCACTCTCTCTCTCACTTTGTCAAAATCTCTAGGAGGAAGAAAATGAAGACTAAAAACCTAGGAGAAAACAAAATACAAGAATTTCCCCTATTTTCTTCTCTCTCTTCTCTGCTCTCACACACAGACCCTGGTCCTCTATTTATAGCCATCCATGAGAAGGATCTAGAGCCCTGGCCGTTGGCGCAAAATCCGGGCTCCAACTGCCTCCAAACCGCCGCAGATACGCGGGAATATCCCAGTTTTGGCGGCAAAATCTGGGCCGTTGAGCCCAGATTTTCTGTTGTGATTTGGTTGTTAGGTGGTTATCCACGTGGCCTTCTGGAAGATCCAATTGGCGCGCAGATCTCAACTGAATCCAAATTCAAATCTTGGGCTCTTTTTTGGGCTTATGGATTGAATCACTTTAATTATTGCTAATTAAAGTGATTAATGGACTTTTTCTCTTTTAAGTTGTGGACCTGTAAAAATAGAGAGAAAAGGGGTTACAAATCACATTTTATTTACAATATGCATAGTATGGAAGTGGTAAAATATGCAAATATGTATAACAATCAGTATTTAAGCCAAATTTCAATATCACAAAAATGGTTTAAATTATTTATAATATGTGATGAATTTTTGTCACATATATTTGTATTTCAAAGATATTATAAGAACATATTTTTGTGAAATTTATGTGCTTTTATGAGATTTATTTGATAATAAAATGCCAAGCTTTTTAATCCCTAAAAAGCTGGACTGGCCTTTTGCTGGTCGACCGGTCCGATCGACCGACGTGCACAAACGTGAACGCCAGCTTGGGCTGGTAGGCTGTCGACCGTCCAGAGAGCTCTGCTCTCTGAAATGGCCCCGGTCGACCGGCCGATCGACTGGCAGAGAGCTGCTGCTCTCTGTATCTAGTCCCGGTCGACCGGTGGCACAACGGTCGTAAAAATGACCGTTGGCCGGTCGACCGGGCGGTCAACTGGAAGGGCAAAATTGCCCTTTGCTGCTGCCAACGGGCAGATTTGATTTTGGGTTATAAATACCCACTTCTTTGGGCTGTTTCATACAAGTTTTTAGAGAGTAATTTTTCCACCTTTATAAGTGTTTAACAGCAAGTTTTTAAGGGTTTTGGACTTAAAGATTTGATCTTTATTTGTTTTAAAAAGGGTTAGAAAATTCAAAGAAAAATAGAGTATTTGGGAATTGGTTTTTGATCTTCATTTCTATAGCTATTCTAGAAGTTTTTCCAAGAGTTTTTCTTTATGATTTTGTTTTTCAAACTCTTTATATTCTCACACTTGAGCTATCATATCTATCCTATCTATTACGATCTTATTTAGTGAGAAAATTGGTTTGTAGTTGTTGAAACCATCAAGAGTTGTAACCTTCTTTTATTTGAGTTCCCTCTTGTGTAGAGGTGATTGTGGAGGTTGTGTTATGTTGTGTTATCCCTCTAGTGAGAGGTGATTGTGGAGTTTGGTTGGTATCCCTCTAAGTGTAGAGGTGATTGTTGAAGTGTTAGCTTTGAGCCTTTATCCCTCTTGTGTGAGGTTGATTATTGTTTTGGCTAAGTGCCCATCCCTCTAAGTGTAGAGGTGATAGTTGTTATGCCTTACCTCTTGTGTAGAGGTTGTATTGATTGAGAGAGGAGTTGTGTACTCCAAAGTTGTATTATCCAAATCATCAGTGGAGGTTCCCTGTGTGGGAAATCCTGTATGAACGATTTAGTGAAAATCCTTTTGTTTGAAGGCGGGGACGTAGAGCAGTGGCTCAAATCTCGAAACATATCTTGTTGTTTGCGATTGATCTACTATCTCTAACACTCTCTTATGTTGTGCATTGCATCATATTGTTCATATCATATATATATACTTGGGTTTGATTGTGTGTCATACTTGTGTTAAACCAAGAGAGCTTTACATAGCACCTCAACTCTTAGTTAGAAGAATTTAGAGGGGATAGTTTAGAGCCCTTCACTGAGAATTCGGCTGCACTCTTTGGTTACACTAAGTTTGTTGCAATTAATTTTTAATTTCACATTATTTATCATTAGATTAGCCATACACCTATTCACCCCCCTCTAGGTGTACTTACATATACTTTGTTACACTTCCTGATACATGTTACACTTTCTGTTGTAGCATACTACTCATGTACATATTGAAAAGTCACCTAGAGGGGGGGTGAATAGGTGACAATGCTAATCTATGAACTAAATGCGAATTTAAAAACTTAAAGCAAATACACTCAAGTGTGATCAACAAGTGATGCACACACAACCAAGCCAAGCAATATGAATGAACAAAATAAGTAGAAATGCAAGGCACAAAGTAAAGAGAGAGAGATAGAGAGCCAATAGATCAAACGCAAACACAAGGATATGTTATCGAGGTTCGAGCACACAGCTCTACATCCCCGCCTTCGACACACGAAGGATTTTCACTAGCTCGTCCACCTAGGACCCTTTACAAAGAGTACCCAACTCCTCTCTTTACAACCTCCTCCTTGAGGCACAAATCCAAGCCAACCAACACAACCTCCTCCTTGAGGCAAACACCAACAATCACTACCTTCTCCTTGAGGAAAAAACTCCCAATCACCAATCAATACAAGGATCACCTCTCAACTAGAGGGATACAACCCAAAGCACAAAGCTAAGAAAAGATTGGGTTACAACTTGGTGGTCACAACAACAACCACAAACAACTTCTTCTTCTCCCACACAAAATATCCTATAGATATAGATAGTAGATTATAGCTCAAGTGTGGAGAAAACCAAGGGATTTGAAACCAGCAACTCAAAGAAAATCTTTGGGAAATAAATGAAACCAAGATAGAGAAGTTCAATTCAAAAGCTTTTCCCAAAACCCTTTTCTTTGATTTTTCAAACCCTAATGAAAACACTAAAAAGATTGTTCAATTTGAATCCAAAAACCTATTTTGATTGCTGTAAAAACACCTGAGAGAATGGAAAAAATCGCACAAAAATTCTTAGAGAAAACCTCTCTCAAATGGGGTATTTATAGGCAATTTAGAAAACTAGCCGTTTACAGAATTTTTGCCAGAAATAGCCTTCCGGTCGACCGGCCCGGTCGACCGTCCAACGGTCAATTTTTGACCGTTGGCAACTAACGGTCGACCGGCCCGGTCGACCGAAAATCCCGAGAGCAGATTATTCTGCTCCGGTCGACCGTCCCGGTCGACCGCTGACTGTGCCAGAAACGTGCACAGGTTTGTGCACGTCGTCGGTCGACCGTGACGGTCGACCGGCTACATGCGGTCGACCGATACGGTCGACCGAACTAGCCTGGCAGGCAGCAAATGGGTCAGAAAACTGAGGTAAAAAATATTCCAATAAATCCCACAAAATCTCTAAAATTCCACAAAAATGGTTTTATCATTTTATATTGAAATACAAACTTGTGTTAAAAATCCTAACACAAATTTCAAACATATTAGACTATTTTTGTGTCATAGAAATTTTGCCAAAAACCAAAAACCGTATTTTCTAAAAACTTGTATTTTGAATAGAAAATACACATTGTCTAAAACTCATCCATGATACAAAAATATGATATTTAAACACTTTGAAGCATATTGTATATGAATAGAAATTCAATATACAAGAAACATATATATATATATCATGATTTTTGTCATTAAGTCCAAAAATATGTTTTGTTGTAAATACCAAAACATAAAACACATGGAATAGATTATCAAACAAAGTTTGTCTAAACAATTGAAGCATGCATGTATATAGAACAAATCTAATATACATAAACTATGTAAACTTGTTTTGATAAAAATCTATTCATGAAAACCAAGATCGGTTAAACCTAAAACCGAAAATCAAAACATGAAAGGTGTGTGTTGTGAACTTGAGCTTATCATACTATTCTAATCTTTACAATTAGGATCTAAACTCAAAACTAAAACTATGGATACCTAAGTCTTCTTGTAGAGCGCAATCTCCAAGTCTTCTTGTAGAGCGCAATCTCCAAGTCGGCTCGATCCAAAAAAAAAAACTCTTGATTCACCGAGCAAGTGCAATGTATGATCTTTGATGCGCGGGCTCTTGAATCAACATGTGCAAGCTTCCAATTCATCTTGTTGAAGCTAAACACCAACTAATATCTTGGTTAATGATCTGAAACTTAAACATTACAAGATAATTAGTACACATAACTACATGAGTTAATCATCATCAAAACTAGAGTGGAAGGCCTTTGGGCCAACAATCTCCCCCTTTTTGATGATGACAAAACTCATGGAGTTATATATGCATGGATTAAAGTAAAGCTTCAAAGAAGCTCCCCCTTAACTCATGCATAACAATAAAACATATAAGATATGCAATGAATGTTCTTAAAAATACGTTTATAAACATGCTCTTGATACCAATAAGAAAACAATAAAAATGAAACATAAAACATGCATAGACATGCATATAAACAAACCATGCATAGACATGCATATAAACAAACAAGGCTTCTTTTCATCAAATGTAAACTATATGCAAACACAAATATGCATATAAAACTCAAATTATTCTCCCCCTTTTTGTCAATCATCAAAAAGGGTTAAAAATAAATTTCTTCTCCCCTTTTTGTTCAATATACAAGAAACCAATTGAAATTATTTCTTTGCCAATTGAAATCTTTATTTTCTATCATAAAGCAAGGGAGTGGGAAACAAGAACAATGGTAAACCAAATACCAATTGAAATATAAAATATGAGTTTTCTCCCCCTTTATGAAATACCAAATGAAAATATGCATATGCTTGAAATAAGATACCAATTGAAAATTAACTCAATTGAAAATTTGCTTTAACATTGTTTCAATTTGAAAAGTTCAAGCTAAGCATAAACAAAATTTGTGATATCTTGAAGCACAAATAAATCATCTATATATGTATGTAAAAGATAGATATCAATTGAAATTTGATACTATATGAAGTGCAAACATACATATATAAAATACAAACATATATGAGTATACAAAAAGATGTCATATCGATACCAATTGAAAGAATTCAATGATACCAATTGAAACAACAATAAATACAAGTGTATGACTCATATAACCTACCACCCAATCATGGTTCAAGATAAAAAGGATTTTCATTATAAAGCATTCAAGAACATGATCTCCCATCCAACCGCCCATAGATGGTAGGGGTTTTCAAAAATAGGTTTGAAAATGTAGTATGTTTGAAAATCTCTACCAAGGAAGAATATCATAACTAGTTATATGAATCAACTAGTATGAGATCCAAAAAAAAAATTTCATGAAGACACATGTAAACCACATGTCACTAAAACACTCAAAATCCATATAGCATAACTTGTACTCATGAAAACTAAGTCATGAGAAAACATAGATAGAGTGAGTGTACAAGTGTTGTGAGAAACATATCAACATGAAAATGGACAATCAAGCTCAATATTAAAAACATGAAATTCATCCAAACGATTTAAACTTCAAGGCATATGTATGTCATGTACAAACTAAAGTATACATACATATCCTAAACATGAAGAGTCCACAAAAGTATATGCATGAAGGCACGTGGCTCAAGGATGTATATGTATAAACAATAATTTGGACAAGATAGACATATACATGAAGTCAACCACAAGATCATAGAAACACATTAAAAATGAGGAATACAAGTCACATGCATGAATCATCAAAACTAGACTATACTAGTACATCAAATGACTACAAATGAGCGTTCAAGCACAAATATATAAAGGTCTATTTGTAGCTCACTAGTTGTACAAGTATAAATCTTAGTCTTAATGAAAAACTAACATTCAAGCAAGTAATCAAATCATGAGGCATAAAACGGGTCAAAAATTAATATGATCATATTAATCAAAAATATGAAGTATTAATGACTTTTTAAAACTAAGATGGATGTATGATGCAACGATCTCTCAAAACAAGACTAAGAGCCGTATACCCCGTGAAGGGTTCTGAACTCCTTCCTCCTGATTCCCCTTGAATGGGTTAGAGGTGCGCAATGCAACCTTGTTGTATGAGAATTGATCGAACAAAGAATGAATAAAGTGCAATGATGAAATGCACACAAGATATATCACAAACATCCATATAATCATCTAAACAAAAATCATGGAATCATGAACATCATATGATCATTATGCATATGCATGTGCATTAGATCTAGGGCATACATGTTAGCTTAAACAAGAAGTGAACACTAAATATAGATCCATATGAAACATGAGTGCTCAAGTAACTAAACATGTATATCTCAAGTCTAATGAACAAGGCATAATCATCAAAACACAACATGCTATAAATGAATGATCTAAAAAGCATGTAAATAATAAATGGGAGTTAGAGAATGATACCAAAACCAATGAAGGTGCATCTCTAGTTCTCCAAAACATGGTGGTCATCTCCACCTAATCTCCTTGAGAGTGAAGTATCCAAATAGTTCTCATTCAAGCTCGGAACGCATCCACCTGAAGGTACCTCCACTCTCACGTGATGCGAGAGCTCCCACCTACATCAAAAGCCAAAGAGGTGGTTTTTGGTACCCATTTTCTAGTGGGTCCACGGGGGTTAGTTTCTTTTCTCACCCAAACAAAATTAGTTGCTAAATTTTCATGATAAATGCGATCATAACAAAATCTAGCAAGGTGGCCTTTTCGACCACAATGTGTACATGTGTACACGTGAGCATACATATGGTGGTGGTGATCATGAAAAGCATGTGTATGCCTAGATGGGTGTGCATGCAAGGTTGGAACTTGTTTCTTGCGAATCAAGGTTTCCAATCGTGTGTGATTCATGGCACAATGGCTCAAAGTGGAGCCCAAACAATCAACACTTTTCTTCAAATTATTTATATCATTTTCTATGCTAGAAGACAAAGTGGAACATGCTATAGGAGTGCAAGAAGTAGAAGCTACATTAGCATGACAAACATGCAAATCAATATCATTTTGCAAAGATTCATTTTTAGACAAAACCAAATTCAATTCTTTAGTAATAGAATCAATTTTATTTTTCAAAGTAAGGTTTTCTTTGAAAACACAATCCAATCTTGAGGATAAAATCTCATTGTGCTCCAAAATATCATCACAATCATTTTTGCCTTTTAAAACTTCAATTTCTTTAAAGCAATGTCTAGTTGAGATCTTAGTGAGTCACATTCACTAGTAATCTCTTCCTTCTCTTGCAAAACGGTTTCAAAAGTAGAGCATAAATCCTTCATTTCTTTTTGTAAATCAAAATGTTTTTCTTTCAAAGAGTTATGTTTTTTCAAGAATTTTTCAAGCTTAGAAGCAAGTTCAACATTTAAATTTTGAACCTCAAAACATCCATGGCAATAAGAGCTATCATGTATTTGAGAGTCTGATTGTACCTCATTGGAGTCATTCCCATATGCCATGAAACAAGGCTCTTCGGATACATCTCTCCTAGATCTCCTCATATTGTTGATGATCCTTGGAAGCTCCGGAGATGTCAAGACGCTCCAAACTGCAAAAGCCGAGTTAAAACTATCAAAAACAAGTAAGAGATTATTATCAAAAGATGCTCTAAGTGTTTGAAGTGCAAGTGCATTGGCCTTCTTATGCTTACTAGTATTTGGGAAGGCTTCTATGGTGATGGCTTGATAAACTAGATGACCTAGTGTTTTAAATATCTAGTCATGTTCACTTTCCAAGAGTCAAGTCTAGTATGGTCAAACATAGGAGGGCTAGCCATGAGAGCAAACTAGTATGAGTGCAAATGAGATGCAAATGAAGATTAGCAAACCAAGATCACACTCCTAGGTGGTTAAACCTAAATATCAGGAGCGCTAGCTCTGATACCAATTGAAAAGTCACCTAGAGGGGGGGTGAATAGGTGACAATGCTAATCTATGAACTAAATGCGGAATTTAAAAACTTAAAGCAAATACACTCAAGTGTGATCAACAAGTGATGCACACACAACCAAGCCAAGCAATATGAATGAGCAAAATAAGTAGAAATGCAAGGCACAAAGTAAAGAGAGAGATAGAGAGCCAATAGATCAAACGCAAACACAAGGATATGTTATCGAGGTTCGAGCACCCAGCTCTACATCCCCGCCTTCGACACACGAAGGATTTTCACTAGCTCGTCCACTTAGGACCCTTTACAAAGAGTACCCAACTCCTCTCTTTACAACCTCCTCCTTGAGGCACAAATCCAAGCCAACCAACACAACCTCCTCCTTGAGGCAAACACCAACAATCACTACCTTCTCCTTGAGGCAAAAACTCCCAATCACCAATCAATACAAGGATCACCTCTCAACTAGAGGGATACAACCCAAAGCACAAAGCTAAGAAAAGATTGGGTTACAACTTGGTGGTCACAACAACAACCACAAACAACTTCTTCTTCTCCCACACAAAATATCCTATAGATATAGATAGTAGATTATAGCTCAAGTGTGGAGAAAACCAAGGGATTTGAAACCAGCAACTCAAAGAAAATCTTTGGGAAATAAATGAAATCAAGATAGAGAAGTTCAATTCAAAAGCTTTTCCCAAAACCCTTTTCTTTGATTTTTCAAACCCTAATGAAAACACCAAAAGATTGTTCAATTTGAATCTAAAAACCTATTTTGATTGCTGTAAAAACACCTGAGAGAATGGAAAAATTCGCACAAAAATTCTTAGAGAAAACCTCTCTCAAATGGGGTATTTATAGGCAATTTAGAAAACTAGCCGTTTACAGAATTTTTGCCAGAAATAGCCTTCCGGTTGACGGCCCGGTCGACCGTCCAACGGTCAATTTTTGACCGTTGGCAACTAACGGTCGACCGGCCCGGTCGACCGAAAAATCCCGAGAGCAGATTATTCTGCTCCGGTCGACCGTCCCGGTCGACCGCTGACTGTGCCAGAAACGTGCACAGGTTTGTGCACGTCGTCGGTCGACCGTGACGGTCGACCGGCTACATGCGGTCGACCGATACGGTCGACCGAACTAGCCTGGCAGGCAGCAAATGGGTCAGAAAACTGAGGTAAAAAATATTCCAATAAATCCCACAAAATCTCTAAAATTCCACAAAAATGGTTTTATCATTTTATATTGAAATACAAACTTGTGTTAAAAATCCTAACACAAATTTCAAACATATTAGACTATTTTGTGTCATAGAAATTTTGCCAAAAAACCAAAAACCGTATTTTCTAAAAACTTGTATTTTGAATAGAAAATACACATTGTCTAAAACTCATCCATGATACAAAAATATGATATTTAAACACTTTGAAGCATATTGTATATGAATAGAAATTCAATATACAAGAAACATATATATATATATATCATGATTTTTGTCATTAAGTCCAAAAATATGTTTTGTTGTAAATACCAAAACATAAAACACATGGAATAGATTATCAAACAAAGTTTGTCTAAACAATTGAAGCATGCATGTATATAGAACAAATCTAATATACATAAACTATGTAAACTTGTTTTGATAAAAATCTATTCATGAAAACCAAGATCGGTTAAACCTAAAACCGAAAATCAAAACATGAAAGGTGTGTGTTGTGAACTTGAGCTTATCATACTATTCTAATCTTTACAATTAGGATCTAAACTCAAAACTAAAACTATGGATACCTAAGTCTTCTTGTAGAGCGCAATCTCCAAGTCTTCTTGTAGAGCGCAATCTCCAAGTCGGCTCGATCCAAAAAAAAACTCTTGATTCACCGAGCAAGTGCAATGTATGATCTTTGATGCGCGGGCTCTTGAATCAACATGTGCAAGCTTCCAATTCATCTTGTTGAAGCTAAACACCAACTAATATCTTGGTTAATGATCTGAAACTTAAACATCACAAGATAATTAGTACACATAACTACATGAGTTAATCATCATCAAAACTAGAGTGGAAGGCCTTTGGGCCAACACATATATATTCTGCATTCCATGTATTTTCTGTTCCATATATATATTCTTCGTACACACACTATTCTTGTACACTCATGACACTATAGTAAGGTTATTTATGTTTCCCACGGACACTGTTAGGTTACTATTAGTATTAGCATAGTATGTTAAACAACTAAGCCTTGATATATGATAGTTATACACTTTATATCTATTTGCATGCGAACGAATAACATGTTGATGATATAATAATATAAAGTTAGTTGATGCAGATATATAACTCTTCTCATTTGATATTGTTATAGTTATAATCATGTATTATAGAGGTAATACTGTTATGACCAGCTGAGTAGTGATGATGTTATAATACTGATAGGCACATTGTTACAACATGCTAGGTAATGATGACCGATAGATAATACTATTATAACATACTACGTATTGATGTAGATTAATCACATCGTGATTGTACTACTGTAGTATATATTACTGTCTTCTTCATTTTACCACTCATTAGGTCGCTTTCTTATGACCCTGGATTTGTGTGCCCAGGTTAGAGACCTAGGATTTCGTAGCACCTGAGATTCCTGTGATATGATCTCGAGACTGCCACTCTTTCCTATTTATCGGTATTTTTATTATTTATTTTCATTTTCTTAGCTATCCATGTTTTTCATATTTATCAAGATCATTAACCTCTTTCTGCAGGTATTCTTGTACTTATTTAATGCTAGAACTTTTGTGTATATGGAGACTATTTCCTATACTGAGGCTTAGCGTACGTACGTGAGGGTATTTTCACCCTGCGTATGTACGTCGCCATAGCGTCCCCGTACCTGAAGGATCAGGGCGTTACAGGCAATTCTCACTGAGTGGTCGGAGCCGTCGGCTGGTCTGACGTGTCCTCTCAGGGGGTCGTGTAGACCTTTTGTATTTTAATGAGAGCAATTGAAGCTCTTTTTCTCCCTTTTGCGCTGGCATACTTAATGCTAGGTCTGAAAAGCTAGCGATCCTGCGTGGCGTGTCAAATTCGCATGCGTGCTTGCAGGTAGCCATCGTTTGGGAGGCGAACCGATTGGTCAGGATTCATACAACAGCTGCGATGCGAAGCAGGAAGGAACACGAAGGGACATTTCAGCCCTCCCCATCACTGCGATGATATCAGCGCTGGATTTAAAGTGGGGGAAAAATTGAACTTAGGGTTTTTCACAAACCTTAAGCCCTTTGCCTTCTCGTTTTTTTCCTCTTCTTCACTTCTGCAATCTAGATCCGCATATTCGATCAACCTCAAAAATGGTGAAGGGAAAGTCTGTTGTCACCGCCGAGTCCAGGGGTAGAGGTGCGTCAGACGACAGGGGAAGGATGCCTAACTAGCACACAAAGGAGGCGATGGATTTCGATCCAAAACCAATGCCTCTTCGAATCCAGGGAATATCTTCGAGTACCCTGAGATCACAGTGGAGTGGTGCCCCCTCAAGACGGATGTCACAGTGGTGCCCCTGATGGCGGCGTGTTCATTCGTCTCCAGATCCTAGCACTGGGGATGAAGCTTCCCTTGACCGCTTTTGTCTATAGTGTCCAGAGTTATTTCGGGGTCGCTCCATCAGAACTAACAATGGATATTTCACATTTAATGCTACAAACAAGCCAATAATAATGGGTTAAGTAGTTTTGAAGTAGAATTGATTCCTGCCTTGCTTATAGCCTCTCCATGCATGAGAAGAATGAGGATTAATAGCACTAATCCTTTCACATCACACCGTGTTCTATGCATGTGCTTAATTTATATATATACATTGAACGACTAGCGAAAAATCCCGATCCTTAGTTCCCCACTCTTGTTCAAATTTTTAAATATGACTAACCAACTTGTATTTATCGTGCCAGCTATGTTTTAGTGTTATTTTCTTACAAATGGATCCGATATTACAAAAATAGATCCGATATTAGACTTAAGCAGTTTGGATGCCCGGAAGTGGTGAAAGTGAGAAAATGGGAAGTAGAATTCTTTTTCTTTTGGGAAATGAGAATTTGTTTTTCTTTTCCGACGTTTAATGATAGTTGGGAAGTATACTTAGAAAAATGTATTGCATTTTTTAGTATTTGGTTGGTAATACGGAATTGAAAGTGGAAAAGTTGATCACAAGTTAACCGCAATTAATATTAAAATAAATATTAATTATAAAAAATTGGACTGTAATCAAATTACAAGTGAGATTTATATGACCACAAAATTAACTATTTAAAGCTACAACATATTACCAATGAGATTTACATAACTACAAAATTAACCACAGCACTTTGAAAGTGAGAAATTATTGTGTAAAAAAGAGGTATAAAAAGAAAAGGGAAAAAGAAAAAAGGTTTTTTTTCATTTTTTTTTTTTTTTTTTACGGTGTTTGAATGAACAGCGACAGTGGCAAATGAGTTTTTCGTACTTCCACACTTTCGCACTCCCTCCAAACCAAACAGCCCATTAGTGTACATCCACTCAAAAGTAGAGTATGCCCTATTCATTAATCTTTTGATCACAAGCTAACTAATTTGATTTTATATTATTCTTAATTTATGGCGGTTTATTTAATTTACCTATCATTTTAATCCTTCTCTTTAAGCATAATACTTTGCCAAAAGAATCCGGGTGGTTGAAGGAGGGTTTTGAAAGTTGGAATTAAGACAAACTAAGATGACATTTGAGAGAGAGGGTGTCAATAATTTGTTCTCATTTTCAATAGAGTTCTAATTCTCAGTGGACCCCAACAGCTGATATGAGTTGCTCAGGGATTCCCGCCTTCAAGTCACTTTTCCTCTTCAATCATACAGTCAAACCGAAAATGCTAAGCTTTGTCTTACAAAAGATGTGACACCCGTCACTATTTTAATTGACCTGATTGAGGAATCCCTTACTTTCTGAAATGGTGTCCCATTCCAGTCTCTTCTCGTCCCAATCCTTTTCTTTGCTTTTCAGTTTTCAGTTTCTCTTTTTTTTGTTTTTACTCCTAGTTTTAACTTTGAGAGTAGAGTAGGCCTTTTTGGACTTGACATATTTCTAACCTCCTCAACACCAAAGTCTTTTATAGTCAATTATGCCTGCTGGAATCATATACAAGCTCTGCCTTTCGAGCCAACATGCTCCTCTTTCATGTTAGCCATCCTAATCACGTTTTTTATTATCTTAACCATCTACTTTTATCCTTAAATAATAGTAGTGAATCTAATCAGGAAGGCCATCCCTTGACGAGCCTGTAGTGGTCAAATTTTCACATCTCCCGACACTTGAATGCTCCACTTCTCTGTCAGCGTGCCCAGCTCACTTACAAACTTGACATGAGTCCAAGAAGAAAGTTTCGGGCTTTGCAATGAGCCCACATCAGCTCAGACGTTACCCACCAGGTCCATTACTCAACCGGAGCTGCACGACCTCTCCGAAACGCCAACAATTAGTACAAAGATCATCTCCTACCAATACAAGTACCCTTCCCGGAGTTGCTCAAGACTCTGACACGAAGACCTTGTAGAGCCTGCTACTCCTACGCTACTTACAGTTGGATAGAATGATTCCCGTGATTCATGGAGCCAATAACGCTGCTAGATTTTTCTCATATTCTGAAGATTATAATGTTCCTATATCAATGCGGGTAGTTATGAACGGTGGAGGATATCTCTGCGTGACGATGTTACAATCAAACGACGCGATCTTAGCGGTTACAAGGAGATCATAACGTGTAAATCATACAGTTATATAGATCTGAAATGTACGTACCCATGAATACATCTTCAGCGGGTATACATATATCTTCTTCTCCAACAAAAAAGAGGTTAAATAACAAAAATCCTAGCGCACTTATAATCAAAGAGCCACTTATTTCTGCTTGTAATCTTTTTCCGATTAAAGTAGAATATCTCTCTCGTGATTTTTCTCTTTCGAATTTTCATGGAAATCTCCATGTATTTACTGTGATCATTGATTGTGCATTCTCGACAAATTTGACGCGCGTGAAAACATCCTTGAAGAATCTTCCCCTGCGGAGCCATGTGGCGTGCATGAGAGCAAAGAAAAATTGAAGAAAATTTTAGAAATTTTCTCTGCCCTCGTGAGGCCGTGTCAGCTACTTTTTCTCTAAATATTAAATTAAATGTTAGGTGTTGTTTGCATAATTTTATTTACGTTACACCACGCAATAGGATTCCTTCGCGGGTGAGTTTAGGGCCTGTTTGTTTCATTACAAAACGTCACAAGTCGTAAGTCGTAAAATGAGAATGGAAAAAGTGAACTGTAGCAGAGAAAATATATTGTGTTTTACGTTGTTTGGTTGATAAAGTGAAGTGTAAATAGAAAAGTATATTGTGTTTTACGGTGTTTGGTTGATAAAGTGAAAGTGTAAATGGTAAAGTATATTGTGTTTTACGGTGTTTGGTTGGTAATGTAAAGTGTAAGTGAAAAAGTTGACCACAAAATTAACTGTAGCAGTGATTTAAATATTATAAATACTATTAAATTAAATCTATTATTGCAAATTAAATTGTATTAATAAATTTGAGATAAAAAAAATAATAATCTTAATTTTATTTATAATAATAATATTAATAAGATATTAGTATAAATAGTAAAATATTACAAATTATTAACTAAATAAATAATATAAAAAATTTTAAGAAAATCTAAAGAACATTAATAAAATTTTCAGAATACTAATGAAATATAAATATTAAAAAATCTTATAAAAATAATAAAATATAGTTATAATATTATAATATTAAAATACTAAAAAATTATTATAATATAAATTTTATTATAATATTATTGTAATATTATAGAAATATAAAATTAACAAAGTAAAATATAATTATAATTTAATAATAAATTATCATTATAGTGTTATTATACTGAATTATTATTACAATATTAACATAATAAAATATTAATATAATAATAAAATATATTATGATATTAATAAAGTAATTTTTTATATTATAAAATAAATAATTAAATATATAGTAAAGTATAATATTGTTATATTAATAAAATATTAACTCTAAATAAAATAATAAAAAATGAAATAAGTATTAATAAAATAATAAAGTATTAAATAAAATATTAAATTAAAATAGTAAATATTAAATATTAAAACAATAAAAAAATTAAAGATTAAAAATATAAAATAATTAAATAAGAAATTGAACATTATTTAAAATATTAAATATTTAATAATATTAAATTATATATTAATTATCAAGTAACTATTTTGAACTGTAAGTGTACTACAAGTGAGAGTTACATGACCATAAAATTAACTGTAGCAACTGCAAGTGGGAAAATATGAGTGTAAAAGTGAGATTTACATGACCACAAATTTAACTGTAGCAACTGCAAGTGAGAAAAGAAGAGTTACATTTTGCAACTTGTTTTTCAACAAAACAAACAACGAAAAATAGAAAAGAAGTTTTACGACTTACGTTTTGTGGCGAAACAAACACGCCCTGTAATTGATATTTCCCCCAGATTTTCATCTTTTCATATCATTTTTTTTAAAAGTAAAAAAGTACAGTGAGAAACCCTACTCAAAATTTACTAGAAATTATTAATAATGTTTACAGGTCGTGGATACAATGAGCAGCAGATCAGAAGACAGTGATTTGAACCATGGTCTTGCTACTATGACAAAGAACTTTCCTCACCATAAGTTCCACGAGGGTGGGGACTGAATCTAGTCCTCATGCACTCACTGCGTAAAAGATGAAGCTAGAGTGGCAAAAACCGGCCTCGTGAGTTCGAAACATTACAAACTACCAACTACTGCCACAAAAATCTACTATGGGGCTGTTTGTTTCGTCATAAAAGTTATAAAAGTCCGTAATTTGTAAATGACTTACAACTCAATTACAATTACGGTATTTGTTTGAACCGTAATTCGTAAAAGACTTATGCAACTCAACTACTACTCACTTGCAACTTAATTATCACGCACTTACTGTCCACTTACATTTAATTTTGTGGTCATGCAAATTTGTATTATTTTTTTATGTTAATATTAATTTTTTTTAAGATTTAGAAATTTTAGTGTTTATTTGCAATATTAAAACTTTTTAAATCACCAAATAGTTAATTTTGTGGTCAACTTTTCCACTTACGACTTACACATTACGACAACCAAACACGGTAAACACAATACACTTTCTCACTTACAACTTTATATTACCAAACAAATACCGTAAAACTTACATGCATGTAATTTATTTACAACTGTAACAGACTTTACCAATTACGACTTACAAATTACGACTAATTACGACAACCAAACAGGCCTTATAATACACCATAAAAAAGACATCAAGATCAATAATTGTTCAACTCCATAATAGTTAAATTGAGCTTGCACCAAGCACAGGATCAGCCCCTTCTCGGACGTTCTCTTGGAAGAAGCTTGGAATTTATTGGGATCTTGCTTTGTTTTCAAGAGGAGATGATGAGTTAAGAAGATCCAATCTATTTGGAAAAAAAGAAGAACGAAGAAAAGAAGCAGATCAAGTATAAGTCGGCTACACAGTCGATTGGGAGACAAATTGTAACACCCCATTATTAAAATCTTAATTTAACATCCTAATTCTTTATTAATGAAATTATATGATATTATATGAGATGAAAAATCCTGAAAAAAAAAAAGATTTTTTTTTTAGAAATTTTGTGAGAAATTTCTTTGGGAGGAATGATATATTGATAATTTTAAATACTTGTATGTGAATATAAGTATGTAGGTGATTGGATTTACCATTCATAAGTAGATAATTATATACTAAATACATATTTTCACATGCCATTCACTTGCTTATCAAATACTAGTATATTAAATTAATTGGGAGAGTGAGGTGGCATGATTTTGTGAAGTATGGGAATTGTGTAATGAGGTGGCAAGTTTATATATAGAGAGAGGGTGATATGTTTTTGGGAAAAATTATAAACTAATAAGTATTTATATATGCATATAGCCCTAATTTTGGGATATTTTCCCCAAACTTCCAATCTCTCTCTATCCCCTCTCCCTGCGGTGACCGACAGCACCATGGGAGCCATCTCCCTCTCCTTCTCTCTCTCTCTCTCTCTCTCTCTCTCTCTCTCTCTCTCTCGCTGGATCGTGCGCAGGCGAGGCGGCGCTGAGCGCGCGTGGCGCGCGCGATGGGCGGCGGCGCGGGAGGCCGCTGCCGGCGGCGCCTGCGGCGTGCGGTGGCAGGCGACGGCGCGGGAGGCCGCTGCCGGCGGCCGGAATGAAGGGGAACAACCCCTTCTCCCCTACACTCTCATACAGTCTTTATTTCCCTCTCTTGCCCTGGCATCGGCAACAAAATAGGGATGCGACGACTTCGAAGAGGAGGAATTCGAAGGTGAGGGAGTTTCCTTTCGATCCCACTTTTCTTTAAATTCCTTTCTAGGAAAAAATCTCTTAAATTTAATCGAGTAGCTCTCTGAATTTTTTTTGTGAACAATTGAGCCATGTAACGTGTACTTAGAGATGTAGTGGGTAAATTCCTCATGATCCTTAAGTTTGATAGCAAAATTAAATTTTGATTTGTCTAATAACCAATTACAAGGAATTTTCAACTGGGTATCTCCATAGCTGGGGTTTAACTGAAAATCTCAATATTGGTTGATTTAGATGATATGTAGCGAGGAAAATTTAGTAACTAAAGAAATGTTAATATAAATCAAGTTGAGGGAGTTTATCTCATTTAGATTAAGATTCTTTAATTTTGAACTTCGATCCATATATAGATCTTGATAAATTGATGATCTTGATCTTGATTGTGTGAATAAGAATTTTTGTTTTAATTTTTAAAAGTATTATCTCCTTGAAATTTTAATTTCTAAATCCTTAGAAATATTGCTGAGAAGAAGCGGAATAAAATTTGGTACAGTAAGTTAATAATTAGATCAATGAACTGGAATTAAACTGAAAACATTTTGATGTTTTCATATAATAGATTCATGCAATTTCAGTAGGTCATTGACCTTAACACAGGATAATTTTTATTACGATCTTGAATCTCATGGACTGCGAAAAGAAAATTTTGAAGAATGTCACTTCTTGGTTCTTATTTTATTTAGCCAGGCTATCTGTAACACCCGACTTAAATAAATCCGGATTATTACCTAAATGATTTTATTTAACAGTGTGACAATCATGTGTTAAGCTTAATCCAAATCTTTAGAAAATATTAAAATCATTTGTATATATTTATGTACACCTAAGTATCCTCATTTTCATATTTTAGTAATATGTATTTGGTACATATGTAATAAGGGTATAATACTTAAGAATACAATACCTAAATACATTTTATTTTTTATATAAATAAATTGGAGTTGTGTGTTGGCAATTTGTGAGAAGAAAAAAAGGTGAGGTGGGCTTTAATTGAGAAGTCTTGGAAATTGCAAAGAGAGGTGGCAAGTTTTAACAAATTAGGGAATATATATAAAATAGGGAAATAATCTTTTTCCTAAATTAACCTAACTATTCCCAAAACCCACTTCTTCTTCTTTCGTCGACTGAGAAACAAACCCCAAAATTCTCTCCTCTTTGAATCCAGACACTCTCTCTCTCTCTCTCTCTCTCTCTCTCTCTCTCTCACACCCCCACCCCTTTCCACCCCAGCCGCGCAGCAAAGAGGCGACGGCCAGGGCGGCGCGGGCACGCGCGCGGGCGAAGCTGGAGGGCGCGCGCGAGCAGCAGGGGAGCCACGGGCGGCGCTGGGGAGGTGCGCGGGCGGCGCTGGGGAGCGAGCGCGGGCGTCGTTAGGGGGGGGTTGCTGCAGGCGGCGCGGGGGGGGGGAGTGCGGCAGCAGCACGCCAAGGAGGAAGGGGGGTTTTCGAGTTGGGTTCCGGGGAATCCGCGAATTGGATCGGATTCAGGATTCTTCAAGAAAGAATTGGGGAAAACAGATTGTTATTTAAAGGTAAAAACCCTAGAAATTCTTAAATAAAGTTAGATTTTTATCATTGTTTAACTTAGGAAATTATTAATTTTAGGGCTTGTTCCGGCGGGCGAAATAGGCGGTGTGCTTCGCAAAGACGATCGTCAAACAAAGTGAGTAAATTAACTTCTATCTAATTAGAATTTAATCAAGACAAGAATTTGGATGAGTCATGGTTGTGATATTTAAGTTCTTGCTATTGGTTTGTATAATTGATAGTAAAAAAATCAACAAATTGACCTTATGTTCTAAAACTGCCAAATCTGTTAAAATATGTTAACTGAAAGTTTCAGTCCGGTTTGTTGTATTCTTTGAAATGAAGTATATCATGTTATATACCGTTAGAAAGGTGAAGAAGTCTAGTTTCTAATGGTCTTGACCGTGTCCCAATTGGATTCCTATGCAATGAATTATCATCAATTTACGATTGAGGGTCGAGTCTAAGAATGCGAATTTTGGTAAGTCCTAAACTTAAGTTGAACACACAGACTTGTTTCTACAACAACTAGTTATTATAATCATAATTTCAGTGGTGATTAATAAAAATAAGTATAACATAGCTAATCTTAATCTCCTCTTAGTCAAAAAGGTGTTAAGAACATGGATAGTAACTAAAAGTACTTGGTGAACTAGAAATTTTGTAAGGGTGGCCATGAACTCACTAATATTATACATGAACTCATTAATATTATACATCAGTAATTAACCTGAAATCTTGTTTTGGATTATGGAATCATGTGCTATTGATTAAATTATGATGGTGATTAGTCATTAGTTTATAATCAAGAATGAGATTATGTGGCCGTAGTTAAGTATGATTGATGGCCATGTACAAATGGTATGCTTAAAAACTTGCAACAATCAAGTAGACCTACTATGAGCCTTAATCCAAACCCTATGAACTTGATTGTGTGTGATATGATGGTATGTGTATAAATGTATTTATGATATTGATGTGCATATGTAGATATGTATTGAAATTTTGTTTATACGGAGGAAGGGGCCGTGTGAGAACCGGTAGGAGGGGGAAGACGGTGAAATTTGCTTTATGCAATATATGTATATATTATTGGAGGAAGGGGCCGTGTGAGAACCGGCAGAAGGGGGAAGACGGTGATAACTTTATTTTAGTATTTGTGTATATTTATATGTTATTTGGAGGAAGGGACCGAGCGCGAACCGGTAGGAGGGGGAAGACGGTGAAAATTATATTATGTGTTTGAATATAATATATATATATATTAATTGGAGGAAGGGGCCGAGCGAGAACCGGCAGGAGGGGGAAGACGGTGATAATTATATTCATTTCTATTATGTGCTAAAGTGTAAAAATAATAAGCTTTATTAAATTTTTCATGGTAGTTGAGACATCTAACTTAAAATGGGGATATGTAATAGCACAGTGGAAACCAATTTAGTAAACTTATGTATCAACTTAAATCCAATTGGCATATGGAATTAGATTAGTATATTTTAAATGGTTTACTCACTGAGCTTTCAAGCTCATGTCTATTCATGTTGTAAATTTCAGGTTTGGACAAGGGTAAGAAGCCAATGTAAGTTCTATAATCCTTTGGATATGGAGTGATCGACCACTTTCATGTAGAACTTGTGATTAAAATCTACTTCATGTGTTGTTTACTCTTGTAACTGCTGATTATATGTATATGTGGGAACCTGAGGCATGCAAAGAAATTTTGGGTGTGGGAATGTAAGTATAACTCTATGTATGGCTATTTGAATATAAATTGTGCAAGTAACCTTGATTTCATATATGAAAAGACTTGGATAATGTTATGGTAAGTATAAGGCATTGTGGGAAAGGAAGTTGTAACTCCTTTGGTGATTGATGGGTGAATTTTAATTATGTTGATAAGTAGGCAAATTGTGCCGAAATGTTTTATTGGAGGTGTTGTGTCCATTGTGGATATTATATGTTGTGGTGTATATTGGCATGGTCTATGTTTTAGGGGAGGTGCTGCCGAAATTTCGAAGAAATATTATTGGATTAGTTCCGTATTATAAGAAATTACTGGGTTAGGTATTGTATTCTTAAGTATTATACCCTTATTACATATGTACCAAATACATATTACTAAAATATGAAAATGAGGATACTTAGGTGTACATAAATATATACAAATGATTTTAATATTTTCTAAAGATTTGGATTAAGCTTAACACATGATTGTCACACTGTTAAATAAAATCATTTAGGTAATAATCCGGATTATTTAAGTCGGGTGTTACACTATCAAAGTCATAGACTTAAATGTTTACTTTATAAGAAACTATCGTAATTCAGTTAGTGGGACCTTGGCTTTTTAGTTGTCAGCCTAGCTGGTTTAAGTCGCTTTTAGAATCCTCAATGACCTGTCCATCAAGATTCTGTGGGAAACTCTTTCCGATCTAGTAATTAGTATTATTTAGCTGTATGGAAATCCCATAAGGATCAGAAATGACTACGTTGGTTAATTGGCGGTACTAAAAATATAGTGTTGAAGTGTGATAATTAGATGCATTTTCCCCACAATGCAGTGATTCACACTTTTGGTTCTTATAGACATTTACTTGATACCAAGTCCTGGCTTAAAAACAAAACGAAGGAGAAAGGTATCAAGTTTTACAGAAACTTTCAGTATCTTCATGTTTTTTTTTATGTTTTCAGAGGAGATATTCCGAGTGTTTTCAGCTTTATGAAAGGATCCAAGGGTTGGCTTTTCGTGATGTGGTGACTTATGAAATTGAGTTTCTTTACTTGCAAGCTTCTCATTGAGCGATAGGATGTTTCCTATTGTGCCTACTTGTTTAGACAAATAATTGAGCCACTCATGAAAATTTATATTCAGACTTATATTTAAATTGCTCGCTTGTGGATTGTCAGATTTATGAGCATGTCTCATAACAACCAAAACATTTCTAGTTAGAACTGTGGACTTTCTTCTTTTTCTCTGAATTTTACTGTAATGATCAAGGCCCTTTTGTGTCGAGGAGTGCCATTCTTGTCCATTGCAACGACCTAAAATTTAACCTATAGTAATTTCATAAGTATGCGGAGACAAACACTTAAGAACAAGTGATTCAAAGATTTAACCTCTTCTTCATATAGCACCTATATGATTAGTTGTTGCAATTCTAAGGAATGCAAACCCCCCATAAATAGCTTTCTTTTAGTGCCTTAGCAAACAAACAATTTTTAGAAGGATACTAAATCAAATCGAAGTATCTGAAATTTAAAATGTTTACTTCACTGCTTCCGAGTTGATTTGAGTGAGAAACGATCTAAATTTGAACATGCCCACTGTTAGATATCATTATCCGCTGTCGAAAAAAAGTTACTCCTGAAGAACATTATTCTTGGTTGGTATCAGAGGTTCATATTCCATATCCATTATGCTTGTGCACTAAATAGGAAATAGTCTAGACACTTGTATAAATGGAAAATGATAAATATGAAGCAATTTAATTGATCTTTCATCCGGGAAGCAAATTGTTAAACTAAGAAAGGCGTTGGTATCCTCTTCCAAATTTTATTGTCATACGCCTGAAAGCCTTATGTTCGTCTCACTGATATAATTTCAAACGCCTGATTGTAGCAGTGTAGCTTTGACTTGATACCTATTCAAGCTTCAAGTAATGTGATACACAACTTGATTAGACAGTGTCTTCTTCCATCATAGTAAGGCCGAAAAACTTTTATACCATATCTTCCGTTAAATCTAACAAATTGATAACTGGCTCGGCCTAAGCTATCTAGAATTGTGAACTAGAACTTCCAAACTAATTGAGTGCAAAAAGTTAGTAGAATCGAATTAAACTTGGATATAACTAAGTGCCACAAGAGATTGCGTTCGAGTCATCCTAAATTCCTATTATCAAGAGCTTTTTAATTCAAAGGAGTAAATATGTACTTTTGGTAGTACCAATTTGTTAACAAAAAAATTGGTTAATGGATCCTTTTAAGAAATTAATAATCCAGGTGTTAATAGTTAAGTCGTTGACGGATATGTTCAGAAATATGTTAAGATGGTGACATCAGGAATTTTTATTCTCCTCTATCTAGGAACAACTAATATTGATTATGTTTATTTTGTTGCGGGACGGATACAATGTTAAGAGACTTGACATGCTAATGAACTGAACGAGAAACTGAGGTAACATACTACCCAATATTTAACATTGGTGTAAGGGTATAAATTATCACAGTGAATCCTTTAGAAACTATATTGATAACAGATGAGTGAATGATAAATGATTGGATACGGATGGCGCATTGTTTAAATGACTTATACTTTGGTATAACTCATTGTTGGATATGGCAATTGGTACATGTGTGTATTTATATATATATTGGTTTTGGGCATTGCGTGTTGCATGCATGAGAGGTGGGATTCTGATAATGTGAATGGGCCCTCAACTTTTGTAAACGAGTTGATGGATCGCTAGTGTTAACTTGTAAGTTACATATGTGTTATCTACATATGTAGCGGATCATAAGTCTCTCTTTAGAAATAGAGTTGATGAGTTGAGAATCAACTGAAATAATTGATCGATACTTCACATTGTGACAAATTGATTGTTATCTGAGTATGTATACACACACACATGTGCTGCATTCTTTTAAAGGAGGAAGGGGCCGAGCGGGAGCCGGTAGGAGGGGGAAGACGGGGTACCGTATATTATATATTTACATATCGGAGGAAGGGGCCGGGCGGGAGCCGGTAGGAGGGGGAAGACGGTGTTATTGTGTTATGATATGTTTATATACATGCTTATATCATGGAGGAAGGGGCCGGGCGGGAGCCGGTAGGAGGGGGAAGACGGGGTTACCGTTGTATTATATAAATATACATAGGAGGAAGGGGCCGGGCGGGAGCCGGTAGGAGGGGAAGACGGAGAATATCACAATTCATTTGAAATCCGTATGTACCTATGAATCATGTATGATATTATCCATCAAATATGTGTGAATATAGACGGGTGATGTGTTTGTATCATTCAATTACTTGAACAGGCAATAACATTCGTAGAAGTGGGAGGTGATATTGTATCATCGGGATAGATAACTATATAAAAATCTGAACGTATGTTGATGTGCTTTGTGTAAGTTATATGATATATGTGGATGACACGTGCCGCGTGTATATAAGATGAATTCGCGCATAAATTAAAAATAACTGAGTATGCTACTGTAACTCATAAAGCAGGAAATTTGCGACTGAGAAACTAAATAAAGTTAAGGAGAATCAATTACTAGAAAAGTTGAACCTTCTCTCAGATTATATAGATAATGGTTCAATTACTCGTTATGATATATCGCTCTTCCCTTGTTATTGCTTTTCCTTTGATCATTTATCCATCCATACTTGCTGTAGTTGTTGAGGAAATATATGCTCCTTACTTGTGTTTTCTTTCCTTGATACTCTTTTGATTCTCTCTCACTGAGCTGTTTAGCTCACCCCCTTCCAGTTTCATATTTTCAGGTCACGAGAAGACTAAGGCCAAGCATACTTTGGGCACTTGCTAAGAATTCCTTATGAATGGAAGTATTGTATAATGTTCATTGTAGATACTTCTTATCGTATATAATCATAACCTTATTAGATGTGTGTTATATTCAAGTAGTAGAATGTTGGTTGGGTTGTTGTAGAAAGGAACTTACTTGTGATCTTCATGATGAGTCAGACAAGATGATAGTATTGCCTTATTTTATGGAGGCCGAGAGGGGTGCTCTCGAGCATATGTCATTGTATTTTCATAAGTAGGCGATGTCAAGCCGAAATTTTTTTATTTGGAGAATAAGTTGATCATTATGAGCCGAACACTATTGTGGTTGCATGGGTGATTATCAACTTTGGTTTATATGTTTGGATTGAGGATAAGTAGGCTGATGTTGGCCGAAATTATTGTGAGTGAAAATGTATATTTGGGCATATCAGTATTTACAAAGGAGGTGCTGCCGAAAATTTTAAGGATTTGGATATGATTATGAGGATCTACCTGTTTAAAAGAATGTTATCTTAATTGAGGATTTAAGAAATCTGGGACCGTTACAGTTGGTATCAGAGCACAGGATATAGAATGAGGATAAGCTTAGAATGAATAGTAGAAAAAGATTGAATTGATAGGGCTGATTTTTTTTCTATGATTGATATGCATGTTTATGCCTTGTATGTATGTGAAAGCATTGTTTGTCATGGTTGGTTTAAGGGGGGTAGGAGTTCTTACGTGTATGACTAATCCGGAAGCGCGGGATATTTGGTCATTGCCTTATGTTCGGATTATGGTACCCACATGCCATAATTCGGATGTGTTCGGCTGAGGGTGTGGGCTCTCGGTACGAGCTGCCGGTGGTATGGGACACCAGAGTAAGGAAGTGATTAAAATATCAAGTGAGTCAAGATTAAGTCGGATCGTAAGAATATAGTATAGAAAATTGATCAAGAAATAACAAATTCTCGATGGTGAAAGATTGAAGAAGATAATGAATCTTCAAGGTAATTGAGTAAGTTATTGTATTAAAGTAAGATTTTGTGATATATGGCAGAAATGTGAAAGTTTTACCCTCATCTAGTTGAAGCGTGTCAAGTTTCGAGGGCGAAACTTTTCTAAGGGGGGTAGAATTGTAACACCCCATTATTAAAATCTTAATTTAACATCCTAATTCTTTATTAATGAAATTATATGATATTATATGAGATGAAAAATCCTGAAAAAAAAAAGATTTTTTTTTTAGAAATTTTGTGAGAAATTTCTTTGGGGAGGAATGATATATTGATAATTTTAAATACTTGTATGTGAATATAAGTATGTAGGTGATTGGATTTACCATTCATAAGTAGATAATTATATACTAAATACATATTTTCACATGCCATTCACTTGCTTATCAAATACTAGTATATTAAATTAATTGGGAGAGTGAGGTGGCATGATTTTGTGAAGTATGGGAATTGTGTAATGAGGTGGCAAGTTTATATATAGAGAGAGAGTGATATGTTTTTGGGAAAATTATAAACTAATAAGTATTTATATATGCATATAGCCCTAATTTTGGGATATTTTCCCCAAACTCCCAATCTCTCTCTATCCCCTCTCCCTGCGGTGACCGACAGCACCATGGGAGCCATCTCCCTCTCCTCCTCTCTCTCTCTCTCTCTCTCTCTCTCTCTTGCTGGATCGCGTGCAGGCGAGGCGGCGCTGAGCGCGCGTGGCGCGCGCGATGGGCGGCGGCGCGGGAGGCCGCTGCCGGCGGCGCCTGCGGCGTGCGGTGGCAGGCGGCGGCGCGGGAGGCCGCTGTCGGCGGCCGGAATGAAGGGGAACAACCCCTTTCTCCCCTACACTCTCATACAGTCTTTATTTCCCTCTCTTGCCCTGGCATCGGCAACAAAATAGGGATGCGACGACTTCGAAGAGGAGGAATTCGAAGGTGAGGGAGTTTCCTTTCGATCCCACTTTTCTTTAAATTCCTTTCTAGGAAAAATCTCTTAAATTTGATCGAGTAGCTCTCTGAATTTTTTTTGTGAACAATTGAGCCATGGAACGTGTACTTAGAGATGTAGTGGGTAAATTCCTCATGATCCTTAAGTTTGATAGCAAGATTAAATTTTGATTTGTCTAATAACCAATTACAAGGAATTTTCAACTGGGTATCTCCATAGCTGGGGTTTAACTGAAAATCTCAATATTGGTTGATTTAGATGATATGTAGCGAGGAAAATTTAGTAACTAAAGAAATGTTAATATAAATCAAGTTGAGGGAGTTTGTCTCATTTAGATTAAGATTCTTTAATTTTGAACTTCGATCCATATATAGATCTTGATAAATTGATGATCTTGATCTTGATTGTGTGAATAAGAATTTTTGTTTTAATTTTTAAAAGTATTATCTCCTTGAAATTTTAATTTCTAAATCCTTAGAAATATTGCTGAGAAGAAGCGGAATAAAATTTGGTACAGTAAGTTAATAATTAGATCAATGAACTGGAATTAAACTGAAAACATTTTGATGTTTTCATATAATAGATTCATGCAATTTCAGTAGGTCATTGACCTTAACACAGGATAATTTTTATTACGATCTTGAATCTCATGGACTGCGAAAAGAAAATTTTGAAGAATGTCACTTCTTGGTTCTTATTTTATTTAGCCAGGCTATCAAAGTCATAGACTTAAATGTTTACTTTATAAGGAACTATCGTAATTCAGTTAGTGGGACCTTGGCTTTTTAGTTGTCAGCCTAGCTGGTTTAAGTCGCTTTTAGAATCCTCAATGACCTTTCCATCAAGATTCTGTGGGAAAGTCTTTCCGATCTAGTAATTAGTATTATTTAGCTGTATGAAAATCCCATAAGGATCAGAAATGACTACGTTGGTTAATTGGCGGTACTAAAAATATAGTGTTGAAGTGTGATAATTAGATGCATTTTCCCCACAATGCAGTGATTCACACTTTTGGTTCTTATAGACATTTACTTGATACCAAGTCCTAGCTTAAAAACAAAACGAAGGAGAAAGGTATCAAGTTTTACAGAAACTTTCAGCATCTTCATGTTTTTTTTTTATGTTTTCAGAGGAGATATTCCGAGTGTTTTCAGCTTTATGAAAGGATCCAAGGGGTTGGCTTTTCGTGATGTGGTGACTTATGAAATTGAGTTTCTTTACTTGCAAGCTTCTCATTGAGCGATAGGATGTTTCCTATTGTGCCTACTTGTTTAGACAAATAATTGAGCCACTCATGAAAAATTTATATTCAGACTTATATTTAAATTGCTCGCTTGTGGATTGTCGGATTTATGAGCATGTCTCATAACAACCAAAAACATTTCTAGTTAGAACTGTGGACTTTCTTCTTTTTCTCTGAATTTTACTGTAATGATCAAGGCCCTTTTGTGTCGAGGAGTGCCATTCTTGTCCATTGCAACGACCTAAAATTTAACCTATAGTAATTTCATAAGTATGCGGAGACAAACACTTAAGAACAAGTGATTCAAAGATTTAACCTCTTCTTCATATAGCACCTATATGATTAGTTGTTGCAATTCTAAGAAATGCAAACCCCCCGTAAATAGCTTTCTTTTAGTGCCTTAGCAAACAAACAATTTTTAGAAGGATACTAAATCAAATCGAAGTATCTGAAATTTAAAATGTTTGCTTCACTGCTTCCGAGTTGATTTGAGTGAGAAACGATCCAAATTTGAACATGCCCACTGTTAGATATCATTATCCGCTGTCGAAAAAAAGTTACTCCTGAAGAACATTATTCTTGGTTGGTATCAGAGGTTCATATTCCATATCCATTATGCTTGTGCACTAAATAGGAAATAGTCTAGACACTTGTATAAATGGAAAATGATAAATATGAAGCAATTTAATTGATCTCTCATCCGGGAAGCAAATTGTTAAACTAAGAAAGGCGTTGGTATCCTCTTCCAAATTTTATTGTCATACGCCTGAAAGCCTTATGTTCGTCTCACTGATATAATTTCAAACGTCTGATTGTAGCAGTGTAGCTTCGACTTGATACCTATTCAAGCTTCAAGTAATGTGATACACAACTTGATTAGACAGTGTCTTCTTCCATCATAGTAAGGCCGAAAAACTTTTATACCATATCTTCCGTTAAATCTAACAAATTGATAACTGGCTCGGCCTAAGCTATCTAGAATTGTGAACTAGAACTTCCAAACTAATTGAGTGCAAAAAGTTAGTAGAATCGAATTAAACTTGGATATAACTAAGTGCCACAAGAGATTGCGTTCGAGTCATCCTAAATTCCTATTATCAAGAGCTTTTTAATTCAAAGGAGTAAATATGTACTTTTGGTAGTACCAATTTGTTAACAAAAAAATTGGTTAATGGATCCTTTTAAGAAATTAATAATCCAGGTGTTAATAGTTAAGTCGTTGACGGATATGTTCAGAAATATGTTAAGATGGTGACATCAGGAATTTTTATTCTCCTCTATCTAGGAACAACTAATATTGATTATGTTTATTTTGTTGCGGGATGGATACAATGTTAAGAGACTTGACATGCTAATGAACTGAACGAGAAACTGAGGTAACATACTACCCAATATTTAACATTGGTGTAAGGGTATAAATTATCACAGTGAATCCTTTAGAAACTATATTGATAACAGATGAGTGAATGATAAATGATTGGATACGGATGGCGCATTGTTTAAATGACTTATACTTTGGTATAACTCATTGTTGGATATGGCAATTGGTACATGTGTGTATTTATATATATATTGGTTTTGGGCATTGCGTGTTGCATGCATGAGAGGTGGGATTCTGATAATGTGAATGGGCCCTCAACTTATGTAAACGAGTTGATGGATCGCTAGTGTTAACTTGTAAGTTACATATGTGTTATCTACATATGTAGCGGATCATAAGTCTCTCTTTAGAAATAGAGTTGATGAGTTGAGAATCAACTGAAATAATTGATCGATACTTCACATTGTGACAAATTGATTGTTATCTGAGTATGTATACACACACACATGTGCTGCATTCTTTTAAAGGAGGAAGGGGCCGAGCGGGAGCCGGTAGGAGGGGAAGACGGGGTACCGTATATTATATATTTACATATCGGAGGAAGGGGCCGGGCGGGAGCCGGTAGGAGGGGGAAGACGGTGTTATTGTGTTATGATATGTTTATATACATGCTTATATCATGGAGGAAGGGGCCGGGCGGGAGCCGGTAGGAGGGGGAAGACGGGGTTACCGTTGTATTATATAAATATACATAGGAGGAAGGGCCCGGGCGGGAGCCGGTAGGAGGGGGAAGACGGAGAATATCACAATTCATTTGAAATCCGTATGTACCTATGAATCATGTATGATTTTATCCATCAAATATGTGTGAATATAGACGGGTGATGTGTTTGTATCATTCAATTACTTGAACAGGCAATAACATTCGTAGAAGTGGGAGGTGATATTGTATCATCGGGATAGATAACTATATAAAAATCTGAACGTATGTTGATGTGCTTTGTGTAAGTTATATGATATACGTGGATGACACGTGCCGCGTGTATACAAGATGAATTCGCGCATAAATTAAAAATAACTGAGTATGCTACTGTAACTCATAAAGCAGGAAATTTGCGACTGAGAAACTAAATAAAGTTAAGGAGAATCAATTACTAGAAAAGTTGAACCTTCTCTCAGATTATATAGATAATGGTTCAATTACTCGTTATGATATATCGCTCTTCCCTTGTTATTGCTTTTCCTTTGATCATTTTATCCATCCATACTTGCTGTAGTTGTTGAGGAAATATATGCTCCTTACTTGTGTTTTCTTTCCTTGATACTCTTTTGATTCTCTCTCACTGAGCTGTTTAGCTCACCCCCTTCCAGTTTCATATTTTCAGGTCACGAGAAGACTAAGGCCAAGCATACTTTGGGCACTTGCTAAGAATTCCTTATGAATGGAAGTATTGTATAATGTTCATTGTAGATACTTCTTATCGTATATAATCATAACCTTATTAGATGTGTGTTATATTCAAGTAGTAGAATGTTGGTTGGGTTGTTGTAGAAAGGAACTTACTTGTGATCTTCATGATGAGTCAGACAAGATGATAGTATTGCCTTATTTTATGGAGGCCGAGAGGGGTGCTCTCGAGCATATGTCATTGTATTTTCATAAGTAGGCGATGTCAAGCCGAAATTTTTTTATTTGGAGAATAAGTTGATCATTGTGAGCCGAACACTATTGTGGTTGCATGGGTGATTATCAACTTTGGTTTATATGTTTGGATTGAGGATAAGTAGGCTGATGTTGGCCGAAATTATTGTGAGTGAAAATGTATATTTGGGCATATCAGTATTTACAAAGGAGGTGCTGCCGAAAATTTTAAGGATTTGGATATGATTATGAGGATCTACCTGTTTAAAAGAATGTTATCTTAATTGAGGATTTAAGAAATCTGGGACCGTTACACAAATTGAAAGTGAGGTGCTTACAAGAGTCAACTTGTAGTCACTATAAATTGACTCATGAACAGATTATCGACAAGTCTGACAGACCAGTCGATTGATCTCATGCATGAATCTGTTTCTGTTTAGGTTTTGTGCGAACAAATTTCCCTTTCTAGTTTGAGTACGAATAGAAATCAATTTCTATTCAATGAAGATTTTAGGATTCTTCTAAATTAAGAAAAGTTCTTCAAGTATTCTACGGCCAAAATCATCTCATAGTCTGAATAGGATTTGTATTGTGAGTCTTATAAATAAAGGTTGTAACTTAGTATTGCAATAAAACTGAAAAGCAAGAAAAGGAAACCAAGAAAGAGAGTGGAAGGTGGCAGCGCATAGAGTAAGGCATACTCTTGTAATCTTGTGGGATTCAAGAGAAAGGTGAATACTCTTATAGAAATAGAAAGGAAGGTTAGATCTCTATTGTACCAAGTCTATTAATAAAACTCTCTCAAGTTCTCTACCTGTAGACTTAGGCCAAGTTTAAGTCGAACCACATTAATTCTTCTTATTATTGTTATTATCTTTTACTAGTTTGCTCTACAATAGTTTTTCTTTTGCAAGTATTGTCATATTGTCACGTTCCGCAATGTCAATCCTCGGAACAATAATTAGTATCAAAGTATATCAATTTCGTAACAATTGCTATCAGAGCTAAAGTTGGTATGTCGAAAATAGTAAGTTCTATGACAAAGTTCAAGGGAGAGAATTTCAATGATAAAGGAAAGTTCGATTTATGGTAAAAGAAGGTAAAAGCATTGTTAGTGCAACAGGATATTCACAAAACCTTATAAGGAAAGTCAACAAAACTTGCATGAACGTCAGATGAGGAATTTGAATAAACTGAAGCATATCTCGGAGTGACTGCTTGCTCTCGGAGTAATGCGAAACTCAGAGAAGAGGTGCAGTCTCACAATGATAGTTTGGTCTCAGGAGCTCGGTTTCGGTATGCCAATTCGGAGCAATACATGTAATAGCTAGTAACTACTTTGCCAGTGTATTTTAAACGTGGTCAATTAACAACTGATTCAACAGATTTCAAGAGGATTAAACGGTCTCCAGCTAATTAACCGAATCTAAATTATGACTATGTCATACCCGTTTTCATTGTGCAGAGTCAAATTGCACAATGTGTGAGTTTATAAATTTCATCTTCTACAGAGTGCAATACACATCGAATTATCGAAACCACTCTCTGCCTCCATCCCTCTCATCTTCTAATATTTCTTCTATTTTAAGGTTTCGGTTCTTGCTAGTTCCCTGAAAGTTTTCAAAGAATTCGCAAAGCTTTCTTGAAGTTCGTGCCAACGAGAAGGAGGTCGTCTGACCGAGAGTTGTTATATCCCGAAATCATTGCTGCGAAGTCTTACATGAGAGGGGGACAATTTGATTCTTGGGACAGTATCTAGCATGTCTCGATCATCAGGCTAAACTCTTTTTCTCTCTTTCTTTTACTTGTTCTGAGTTTTATCTTGATTATTATTGATTATTATATTCTGATCTTGTATTCAAATTAAAAGTAACTACGGATCCATTTATTTTGCTAATTTCCTAGCATTTTATAATGAAGGTTACACATTGGATGTTCAGCAAAAACCTCGAATTCTACAAAACAGAGTTAGGTCATGAAGTTGATGTTTGGCCCAGTTTAAACCCTCTCCAAAGCCCAAGTTAGACTGGCAGTAGCCTTCAAAGATTAAATAAAAAATAATATTTTTTGGTATGATAGAGAGATCTATCTTAAATTTGGTATATATACCCTATTCACTAGAGGGGAAAAAGGCAAAATAATCATTATCTTGGAGCTCTGGGGTTTGGGCAAACCTTGAAAAGTTACAAGAAGGAAAAGCCTATTCTTTACTGCTTTTCATGTGCTCCCTTAGAGAGAGTAAAAAACATTTATACACTGTGAAATTAAGACTACCCCAAATATTTGGAATAAATGGCTTAGTTGTTATTGTTGTTGTAGCGTTGCATAATATACTTCTTTAGCATGCACCTGGAACTTTAGCTTGAAAATCCCGTCACTCACTATAGATGGATGAGAAGATTTAAACTTCATGAGGGAAGAAAAAGACTTGTTTGAAGATTCAAACCGATAAGAGAAAGAAGTGACTTGTCGCTAAAGTTATGCTCGGTGATCTGCTAGATGGATGAGAAATAGATTTTACCGTCATAGTAACTAGGGCTGGGAATTGCACGAACCCCAACCCAACCCGACTTGACTTAGTCCGTCCTGGTTAAAGCCAGGTTTGCGCCAATGTTTTTGGCCTAATTTTTTAATTTGAACGAATTTGTACTTAAGATATGCAGCTCATGGACCGAATGATATGTGTGCTTATGAATCTTTAATTCTTAATTTTAGATAGATTTGTACAATAGATATTGACTTATTTTCTTAATATCCCTTAAACTTTGTTAGTTTCTACGATCAATCTGACAACTAATCAATATCACTAAAATATTACCGATCTAATTGGCCAGGTCGGTGAATATCAGGTGGGAGGTTTTCCATTCAATAGAACGTTCCTTAATTGAAGATCCACCTTTCAATTACCTTCCTTGGTTAAACGCCAATTAGACTGGTATAAGTCAGTCTCAATATACTGAATATCAGCATAACCCTGTATAAAGAAAATTAATTCACTTATACAGTACTTGGAGTGAGTTACGCTTAAAGTGAATCTCCTTAAGACAATTACGTCCCCGCACCAGTGCTAATGGGTTACTGGACACTGGTCTCCCAAGATACAACACTCCTTCACGGTATTTAGATAGGACTACAAAATTACCGTACGATCGAACCGTAGTTAACCAGTACCTCCATAGGATTATTGAAGCAGCAGGACCAAGACAAATTTCAGGGAGAATATTTATCTTTACTTTGGAGGAGCATCCACTGAAGAGGGAGGAGGAAGGTGAAGGTACACCTAGAGGGGGGTGAATAGGTGTACGGCTAATCTAATGAACTAAATGCGAAAATTAAAACTTAATTGTAACTACACTTAGTGCAACCAATGAGTGTAGCCGAATTCCCAATTAAGGGCTCTGAACTAGCTCCTCTTGATTCCTCTGAATAAGAGTTGAGGCGCTATATGAAACTCTCGTGGTTAAGCACAAGTGAGGCACACACAAACAAGCCAAGCATATAATATATGAATGAGCAATATAAAAGATGCAAGGCACAATATAAAGAGAGAAAGTTAGAATCAATGGATCAAACGCAAATAACAAGATGTGTTTCGAGGTTCGAGAACCCAGCTCTACGTCCCCGCTTTCACCGAGAAGGATTTTCAATCTACTAACTTGTCCACCTAGGACTCCCACACAGGGAACCTCCACCGAGGATTTTGGGACAATACAATAATAGAGAGTACCCATCTCCTCTCTCCAACCAATACAACCTCTCACAGAGGCAATGCACAACTAACTCAATCACCACCTCACACAAGAGGGGTAGGCACCTAGCCAAACAACCACAATCCACCTCTTCACTAAGAGGGATATATAACCAATCTCCACATCTCACTAGAGGGAGCAAACCACAATCTCAATCCTCTCACTAGAGGGAGCCAACCACCACTCCAAATCAACCTCTACCCAAGAGGGATACAACAAATAGGAGGGTAACAACTAGGTGGTCTATTTCAACCACAAACAATTTCTTTTCCCACAAAACAAAAGATCCTATAGAGAGGATAGAATGATAGCTCAAGTGTGAAAATTAAGGTGTTTTGGAAATCAAATAATAAAGAAAAATATTTGGGAAAGCACTTGTAATATGATAGAAATGAAGATCTAAAGCAATATCCCAAATCCCTATTTTTTTTTTATTTTTCCAAACCCTTGAAAACAAAATAAAGATGAAATCTTTAAGCTCTAAAACACTTTTGAAAACTTGTAAAAACACTGGAGAGTATAGAAATTTTTGCCTCTTAAAAACTTATAAAAACAGTCTCCTAAATGGGGTATATATAGCCCCCAACAAAACTAGCCGTTGGAGCTGTTTTTCAGCCCTGACGGCTGGCGGTCGACCGGCCCGGTCGACCGCCAACGATCAAATTTTTGACCGTTGGAGCCTCGGTCGACTGGCCCGGTCGACCGCACCCTGGAACAGAGAGCAAAGCTATCTGCCGGTCGATCGACCCGGTCGACCGGGGCTTTCGGCGGTCGACCGGCCCGGTCGACCAAAGCTGGCGGGCACGTCGGTCGACCGACTCGGTCGATCGACTTCTAGCTCGGTCGACCGGTCCGGTCGACGGGCAGAAGCTAGAACAGAAAACTTAAGGGATTAAAAGTTTGACTTTTTAGCTTAAATAAAATCCCATAAAATCTCTAAAAATTTTAAAAGTTTGACTTTTTAGCTTAAATAAAATCCCATAAAATCTCTAAAAATTCACAAAAATAGTTTCTTATATTCTCTTTGATATACAAACATGTGTAAAAAATTTCAACACATATTTCAAACTATTTGAACCATTTTTGTGTCTTACAAATTTTGCCGAAAACCAAAAACTGTATTTTCTAAAACTTAAATTTTTGAATTGAAAATTCGTTTTGTCCAAAACTCATCCAAATATAAAAACATGATATAGAAAAAACTTTTAGGCATATTGTATGTGGCGCCCCGATCCTGGCGGGTACGGATACGCCACTGCGACATACATACGCAGGGTGATGGTACCTCACGTATGTACGCTAAGCATCAATACAACCCAACACATGGATCAGAGTGTGAAAATACGTGGTATTATACATTCCAACATAATTTGTACAAGTACTTAGTCATCACAAATAGTGACATAATATTACATCAATATTACATCACTAGATAATACAAAAGTAGACTATACAGGATACAAAAGATAATAACTCACGAGCTGGAACGGGAATCTCGCGAGCGGGGAAAAGACTGGACGGAGCTACTGCTGATCCGCCTGCTCCTCGAAGTAGGCCTGATCCTCAACTGATGGGTCTACCTCGGTCCAAGCTGCTAGATCTGGACATGCAAATTTAGGGTTGTTAGTGGGCAATCCAGCGAGTACAAAAAAAACCCAAATGGTAAGTACAAATAATAACAAGTGCATCATGTCAAGTATAATATACCCAAATCAATAAGCATGAAATAACCACAATAAATAGTGGAATATGAAAATAACATTATCATTTATAAGGCATGAAATAAAAGCATGTATAGCAGGTCAAATGTCATGTAATCAAATTAGGAAGCATGGGTAACTACAATAAATGGCAAGTATGAAATGGCACAAAAATTCATGTAGCATGAAGTCAATTATCAAGTTATTATTATTAACTCGTTCAATTTGTATGTTTCGGTATATAACCGGTGCCATATATTTCTGCATACAAATCTAGCGAGGTTGGTTATTGGAAATTGATAGGGAATGATGAACCATGTTTAGAATGGGTCCCGTGCATGCCTGGGACAACAGTCTAGGAGTATCCGGTACTGAGCCGGAACGTACCGCTAGGCACCGGGACTTACTATATGCCCGAATGTCTTAGTATACGCCCGAACAGGAATAGAGTGTCACCGTTCCCCACAGGATATACCAAGGGAATTATAGCACACCCGGACAGGCAGGCAAGGGGGTAGGGGTGCCAGTACACCCCTCGGAAACGTCTGGTGGCCTCCAGGTCGAATCCTACAGGAAGTTGTACAACATATGTTGGCCAACATAAACACAGAAGCTATATCGATACCCATCAATTTTCCCTATCCCGGTGTAAGTTGTTTAAATATAACAGAGTCTCAAATAATAATGTTCGCGGGGGTATTCACAAATGTACAATATCCATGGTTATCCTATTACGGGGGTCAACAGGAAATAATATCAGGAATAATGTCAGGAGCCTCCCTATTTTAGGGGTTCAAGTATACAGGAGTACAGGAGTACCAAATATCTGGTAATAATAATATAATAATCATGTCATGTCCCCGTAACAGTGATAGTCATGAATATGTCATATAATCAGGCATCAGGGGTGGTAGTGTCCAGTCAAGAGTCATGATGTCAGGTCCAGGTATTTGTACCACATGAAAGCTTAGCATATACCGTGTGTCAAGAGCAGGAGTCAAGTACGACATATCAAGTATCAGTGTCTAACATCAAGTGATAAGTGTAGCAAGACAAGTATCGGGGTCAGGTATCACATGTCAAATATAGCATGGAAAGTATATGTATCAGGTGTCACATATCACATATAGCATGACAAGGATCAGTGTCAAATATAGCATGGCAAATATCAGTGTCAAATACTGTGTGCCGGTGTAAATACCAAGTGCCGGTGTAAATGCCAAGTGCCGGTGTCAATACCGAGTGCCGGTGTCATAAATCACATATCAGGCATAACATGTCCAAGGTCGGGTAAATACCGAGTGCAATATAATATATTAACTCGCATAGCATGATATCATGTCTTAAATTTATGGAAACAGGTGCTAAGCATGCTAACATATCCATATATCAATTCCATGCTTAAAATACAAGAGGGTTTATTTTTAGGTGTATTAAAAATACTCACATAATGATAAATAGTTGTATGTCAAAAAAAAGGAAACTGTACTCGCCTGAAACCGGAGTAAAATACTGGTTAAAATCCGGGGAATCAGCGAACCGTTCGAGTAAACCTCTAGCCCACAAGTATATATTAAAATATATATTTATAAATATTTATATGGATGTTAGAGAGGGAATGAGAGAGAGGAGAGAGAGAGGAGAGAGAGAAGGTTGTAGGACAGAAGGAGAAAAAGAAAGAGAGGGAAAATATGGTATATTTTGAAATGAATTAGAATTTAAAGGAGAGGGGTCGTGGGTGTAAATATAGGGAAGTAGTTTTTGAAATGAGGTGGGGGTATTTTTGGAATGAGGGGATATGATGTTTATTTAGGGATTTGAAATTAAGGAAAGAAAGAAAGAAAAGAAGAAAGAAAGAAAGAAAGGAAAAGGAAAAGGAAGGAGGAGGGAGGGAATGGCCAACCGCCGGCGGTGGCCGGCCGGCCTGGCGGCGGCGGCGCCGGGAGGCCGCGCGCGTGCGCGTGTCTCCGGGGAGGAGAGGAGATGGGTTGCTTTGTTGTTGTTGTTGTTGTTTTGATGGTGGTGGTATATGGTGGTGGTGGTGGTGGTTGTGGTGGTGGTGGTGATGTTTGGTGGTGTTGGGGAGTTGGAGAAGGAGGAGGAGGTGGTGTTGGGTTGGTTGGAGTGGGGAATTTGGTAGTGGAGGTGGTGAATTTTGGAGAAGATGGAGTTTGTAATGATGATGGGTTTGGTTGAAATTGGAGGGAAGGAGATGGAATTTGGGGTTGATGGAAGTGTGAAAGGGTGGTGGGGTGATGGGGGTGCGACGGCGGCGGCTAGGGCGGCGCCGGAGGTGGCGGTGGTGATGGTGGAGGCGGCGGCGTGTGTGGGTGCGTGAGTGGTTTGGTTGAGGGTTGAAGATGAAGTGTTGGAGAGTTAATTGAAATAGAAAGAAGGGAGGATGAAGGTTTTAAGTGAAGAGGAAAAAGAAAAAAAATTGAAATTGGAATGATGAAAATGGATGGAGTGGGGGAAATGGTTGCTCAGCCCATGATGTCCTGTTCCCTGCAGTGCTGCTGTGGTTGCGTTGGCGTGGGAGAAGAAGTGGAGTGGAGGAGAAGAAAAGAAAGGAAGAAAAAGAAAGAAACTGAAAAGAAAATGGAAAAAATTTAAAAGAAATGAAAAGAAATAGAAAAAAAGTATAAATAAATATTTTATTAAATAATAAAATTAATATAATATTCTGGGAGTAATAAGTAGAGGAGTTGAGAGGGAAAAGCAAGAAAAAGAAAGAACGGCAATTTATATTATTATTTTAATAAGGCGAAAATTCGACTGTTTCAGAATCGTTCCAAAAAATTCTCAAAAATAAAAAATATTATTCTAAGATGTTTGGTGAAATCGGATTTGAAAAATATAATGTAGTTTTCAAAATAAAAATCTTAAAATCTTCCGGCAATACCGGCCGACACCAGAATCGGTCAAATTTTGATAAATTTTAAAAAAATTTCAAAAAATGTTTTTAGATAGAAAATAAAATTTTAAGATGCACAGTGAAAGCCATTTTTGAAAATTCAATCCCATTTGAAAACTAAAAAATCTGAGAATCAGTCAGCAATGCCGACCGGCACCGGTTTTGGAGATTTTGCAGAAAGATTTCAGAAAATTTCAGAAAATCATGAAAAATCTAAAATATTAGAAAACAGTCTCTGAAACTGAAATCGGTCAAATTGGACTACCAGAAAGTCAAATCGGGCTACTGGCTTGAATTGGGTTCCCGGTCTGGGTCAGGGCTTACTCTAGATCTGAGAATCCAGATCTGATACTAAATAAACTAAGTAATCACAACCCATGAACACATACAGGAAGAAAATTGAGCAATATGGTCGAAAAATTTGGGACACGTATCTGGGTACGTATCCCGGGTACGGGGTGCTACAATCTACCCACCTAACAAAAATTTCGTCCTCGAAATTTCTATAAGGAGGGAGATGAACATGAAAATAAAGAATTGATAAGACAAAAGATGGAGTACAAGAGAATATTACCACTCAAGGCTCGAACAGATGTGGGTAACGGTCACGAATGACGTCTTCCCGCTCCCAAGTTGCTTCTCCCGGACTATGCCTGTTCCACGAAACAAGCACCAACGGGATGGTCCGGTTCTTCAGGGTCTTGACACTTCTGTCCACAATAGCCATTGGTTGCTCAATATATGACAGATCCGGCTGCAACTCCAACTCTGAATGATCTAATACATGGCTTTCATCCCTGATGTATCTCCTCAGCTGCGACATATGGAACACGTTGTGCACTCCTTCCAGTGATGGCGGCAGTGCCAATCTGTAGGCCACTTCTCCTACTCGATCCAATATCTCAAACGGGCCTATATACCTCGGACTCAGCTTCCCACGTGCACCAAACCTGATCACTCCCTTGGTCGGAGATATCTTCAGAAACACATGCTCTCCCGCCTGGAACTCCAACGGTCTTCTATTAGAATCTGCCCAACTCTTCTGTCTGTCCTGGGCTGCACGAAGGTGCTCTTGGATAGTCCTGATCTTGTCCACTTCCTGTACTATCACATCTGGTCCCAAATGCCTTCTCTCGCCAACTTCATCCCAACACAATGGTGATCTGCATCTCCTGCCATACAGGGCTTCAAATGGAGCCATCTTGATGCTCGCCTGATAGCTATTATTGTAGGAAAACTCTGCCAAATGTAGATGGTCTTCCCATGATCCTTTGAAGTCTATCATACAAGTCTTCAACATGTCTTCTAGGATCTGAATGGTCCGTTCGGACTGCCCGTCTGTCTCAGGATGATAAGATGTGCTGAACTTCAGACGGGTCCCCAGACTCTCTTGAAGGCTCTCCCAGAAGTGAGATCTAAACCTCGTGTCTCTGTCCAACACGATACTCACAGGAACTTCATGCAGTCGAACAATCTCCCTCATGTACTTGTCTGCTAGAAGCTCCGTAGATTGTCCCACTCTGAAGGGTATGAAATGTGCTGACTTAGTGAGACGGTCAACAACTACCCATACTGCATTGTTCCCCTTTGGACTGCGAGGTAGAGCGGTGACAAAATCCATAGTAACATGCTCCCACTTCCATTCTGGTATTGGCAAGGCTGTAGCAATCCAGCTGGTCTCTGGTGTTCAGCCTTCACTTGCTGACACACTAGACACTTCGCCACATATTGCGCGATCTCCCTCTTCATCGCATTCCACCAGAAATGTTGCTTCAGATTCTGATACATCTTAGTTCCTCGAGGGTGTATAGAGTAAGCTGAGCTGTGAGCCTCAGCTAAGATCTTCTGTCTAATCTCCCCCTGAGGCACACAAATCCTGCCTCTGAAATATAGTGCACCATCAGGATGTATGCAAACATCTGATCTCAGCCCCGCTTCCACTTGCTCTCTGAATTTCAGCAATCTAGGATCTTCTCTCTGAGCTTCTCTGATCTCTTCCATCAGTGTCGGCTGGATCTGGAATGCCATCAACTGCACGGATCCACTGGTCCTCCGAGTCACCATCAAATCTAGCCACCTCATCTCTTTGAGTAGCTCCTTCTGCTGAGTGAGCAACATAACCATGTTGGCTTCAGGTCTTCTACTCAGGGCATCCGGCACAACATTAACCTTGCCAGGATGATACTGCAGATCTATATCATAATCTGCCATCAACTCAAGCCATCGCCTCTACCTCATATTCAACTCCTTCTGAGTGAAGATGTACTTTAGGCTCTTATGATCAGTGTAAATCAACACTCGGTCACCTAGCAGATAATGCCTCCATATCTTCAACGCAAAGATCACAGCTGCCAGCTCTAGATCACGCGTTGGGTAATTCTTCTCATGAGGCTTCAACTGCCTGGATGCATAAGCCACCACATGTCCATGCTGCATCAACACGCATCCAAGACCCTTCCCTGAGGCATCATAATACACAACCATACCTCCTGTCCCTGAGGGTGTCTTCAAGATTGGAGCCGAAATCAACTTGTTTTTCAACTCCTCAAAAGCAGACGCACACTCCTCAGTCCATATGTACTTCTCTCCCTTCCTGGTAAGCTTAGTCAAGGGAGCTGCAATCTTCGAGAAGTCCTGCACGAACCTTCGATAATATCCAGCTAGTCCGATGAAGCTCCTGATCTCTGTCACAGACTTCGGAGTCGGCCAATCCTTCACCTCCTGAATCTTGCTGGGATCCACCGAGATTCCTTCCTTAGAAACAATATGGCCCAAGAATGCTATACTCTCAAGCCAGAACTCACATTTGCTAAGTTTGGCATGAAGCTGCTCAAGTCGGAGAGTCTGTAGCACAATCCTCAGATGCTCCGCATGCTCCTCTTCATTCTTGGAATAAACCAAAATATCATCGATGAACACCAATACAAATTTGTCCAGATAGGGCGAGAAGATTCTATTCATCAAGTCCATGAAGACTGCTAGGGCATTTGTAACTCAAAAGGGCATAACTAAGAACTCATAATGACCATAACGAGTCCTAAATGCCGTCTTCTGGATGTCTTCCTTCTTCACCTTCAACTGATGGTACCCCGACTGTAGATCTAACTTCGAGAATACTTGAGCCCCATGAAGTTGATCAAATAGATCATCAATTCTCGGCAAAGGGTACTTGTTCTTGATGGTGACTTTGTTCAACTCTCTGTAATCAATGCACAACCTCTTGCCACCATCCTTCTTATTTGCCAACAGCATTGGTGCTCCCCAAGGTGAAGTACTCGGTCTAATCAGACCCTTGCTCGAATACTCCAGCAGCTGCTCCTTCAATATAACTAATTCTGCTGGTGCCATCCGGTACGGTGCTTTAGAGATAGGAGTCGCTCCTGGAATAAGGTCAATAGAGAACTCCATAACTCTGTCAGGTGGAAGTCCTGATATCTCCTCAAATACATCCGGGAATTCATTCCATACTAACACCGTCTTCTTCTCTTTAGCAGTGGCACACTCCAGTTGATCTTCCTTCTGGAGGGATTTGCATTCTACAAAGAACTGAAACTTCGGTTGGTGTGGAATCCTGAAGATCACCTTCTTATTCCGACAGTCGATCACCGCATGATACTTGCTGAGCCAAGTCATGCCTAGGATCACATCGTACCCTCCAGTGTCCAGTACGAACATGTCGGCTTCTAACTTCCTACCACATAACTCCACAGTGCACGCCTTGCAAATCTTGTTAGTAGTGACTACCCCATTCCCCGTACTAATTTCCCATTGGTCACCCAAACATACTAGGGGTACAGAATGCAAAGCAGTAAATTTACTGGATATGAAGCAGTGTGATGCACCGAAGTCAAAAAGTGATAAGATTGGAACTGAGTGGACCAAAATTGTACCTGCTACTACTTCTCCAGATGCCTCGGCTTCCTCTGTTGTCAAATTGTAGGCCTGGCCTCTCCCGCGGCCAACTCCAGTCCTGGGTCCCCTCTGAGCCTGACCCAAAATCTGACGCTGGGAAGGAAGTGGAGCTCCTCTGCCTGCAGGTCCTGGATTCCTCCTCATCGGTGGTGCTGAAAGTGCTGGGGAGCTGCTCGAGCTGGAGGTACTGGTGGTGCCACTCGTGCTGGAAGTGATGGTGGTGCTGGAGGTGCATTCTAGTTTCTCTTGAATGGGCACTCTCCCACCGAGTGGTTGCCGGATCCGCATGCCAAACACAGTCCATTGGCCATACGGCAGTTCTGCTGATTGTGTCTGGGTTTCTGGCAGTACCTACACACAAGCTGCTGGGAAGGAGGCTGAAATGGCCGCTTGGCTACTGGGGCACCAAAAGATCTGACTTGATTCCCCTTATGCACCTGCTGGAACTGGCGCTTCATAGGCTTGTGCTGCAGCTCAACTCTCCTCTTCTTCTCTAATCCCTGCTCCACATCACGAGCAATAGAAAGAACTTGGGAGTACGTCTTCAGCTGTTGGGATATAAGCAACATCTGGATGTCCACCCTCAGTCCTTACTGAAATCTGCTAGCTCTCTTCTCCTCGTTGGCCACCATATACGGTGCAAACCGACTAAGTCTCAGGAAGTCAGCAGCATACTCATCCACTGATCGATTCCACTGCTGCAGCTTGATGAACTGCTCCTCCATCTCCTTCTGAGCTGTCACAGGAAAAACCTCTCGTAAAAGCCCTTCGAGAACTGGTCCCAAGAGATAGGCTTCTCCAGCCTCGCCTCTTCGGCTAGCCACCAAGTCCTCGCCACATCCTTCAGCTGGATCTTGGCCACTTCTACCTGGTTCTCACCAGGAATTCTGGCCGCCTTCAGGAGATCGGTCATGTCAATCAACCACTACTCTGCATCCAGGGGCTTCTCCGTGCCCGAGAATTCTGCCGGCTACAGTCTCCTGAAATCTGATATAATACCCGGCCTCTGTTCCCGGGGTGCAGTCAGCAGTCCTTTCCGTAAGAGCTCTGTCTGCTGCTACTGGCTATTGATCATCCCTTAGAGTATCCTCATCATGTCGTTCTCCCCCGTTCGGACTTTCGCGGGAAGTGCTGGGACCGTTACGTGTCCCCGTCCCTCCATATTCGAGCAGAGAGCTGAAAAGATGACAGAATATAAGATTTCAGGAATCAAGAATGGATTTCAAGAAAGGAATAGATAACTTCGTACTTGTGATTGGAATGTATAACAAAGACTTGTGTGACTCAACCGCAAATTAATTCAACATTAATTTACAGACTGGCTGTACTGAAGGTGTGAGAACCTGGCTCTGATACCAACCTGTGGCGCCCTGATCCTGGCGGGTACGGAGACGCCACTGCGACGTACATACGCAGGGCGATGGTACCATCACGTATGTACGCTAAGCATCAATACAACACAACACATGGATCAGAGTGCGAAAATACGTGGTATTATACATTCCAACATAATTTGTACAAGTACTTAGTCATCACAAATAGTGACATAATATTACATCAATATTACATCACTAGATAATACAAAAGTAGACTATACAGGATACAAAAGATAATAACTCACGAGCTGGAACGGGAATCTCGCGAGCGGGGAAAAGACTGGACGGAGCTACTGCTGATCCGCCTGCTCCTCGAAGTAGGCCTGATCCTTAGCTGATGGGTCTACCTCGGTCCAAGCTGCTAGATCTGGACATGCAAATCCAGGGTTGTTAGTGGGCAACCCAGCGAGTACAAGAAAAACCCAAATGGTAAGTACAAATAATAACAAGTGCATCATGTCAAGTATAATATACCCAAATCAATAAGCATGAAATAACCACAATAAATAGTGGAATATGAAAATAACATTATCATTTATAAGGCATGAAATAAAAGCATGTATAGCAGGTCAAATGTCATGTAATCAAATTAGGAAGCATGGGTAACAACAATAAATGGCAAGTATAAAAATGGCACAAAAATTCATGTAGCATGAAGTCAATTATCAAGTTATTATTATTAACTCGTTCAATTTGTATGTTTCGGTATATAACCGGTGCCATATACTTCTGCATACAAATCTAGCGAGGTCGGTTATTGGAAATTGATGGGGAACGACGAACCATGTTTAGAATGGGTCCCGTGCATGCCCGGGACAACGGTCCAGGAGTATCCGGTACTGAGCCAGAACGTACCGCTAGGCACCGGGACTTACTATATGCCGGAAGGTCTTAGTATACGTCCGAACAGGAATAGAGTGTCACCGTTCCCCACAGGATATACCTAGGGGATTATAGCACACCCGGACAGGCAGGCAAGGGGGTAGGGGTGCCAGTACACCCCTCGAAAACGCCTGGTGACCTCCAGGTCGAATCCTACAGGAAGTTGTACAACATATGTATGGCCACCATAAACACAGAAGCTATATCGATACCCATCAATTTCCCCATCCCGGTGTAAGTTGTTTAAATATAACAGAGTCTCAAATAATAATGTTCGCCGGGGTATTCACAAATGTACAATATCCATGGTTATCCTATTACGGGGGTCAACAGGAAATAATATCAGGAATAATGTCAGGAGCCTCCCTATTTCAGGGGTTCAAGTATACAGGAGTACAGGAGTACCAAATATCTGATAATAATAATATAATAATCATGTCATGTCCCCGTAACAGTGATAGTCATGAATATGTCATATAATCAGGCATCAGGGGTGGTAGTGTCCAGTCAAGAGTCATGATGTCAGGTCCAGGTATTTGTACCACATGAAAGCTTAGCATATACCGTGTGTCAAGAGCAGGAGTCAAGTACGACATATCAAGTATCGGTGTCTAACATCAAGTGATAAGTGTAGCAAGACAAGTATCGGGGTCAGGTATCACATGTCAAATATAGCATGGCAAGTATCAGTATCAGGTGTCACATATCACATATAGCATGACAAGGATCAGTGTCAAATATAGCATGGCAAATATCAGTGTCAAATACTGTGTGCCGGTGTAAATACCGAGTGCCGGTGTCAATACCGAGTGCCGGTGTCATAAATCACATATCGGGCATAACATGTCCAAGGTCGGGTAAATACCGAGTGCAACATAATATATTAACTCGCATAGCATGATATCATGTCTTAAATTTATGGTAACAGGTGCTAAGCATGCTAACATATCCATATATCAATTCCATGCTTAAAATACAAGAGGGTTTATTTTTAGGTGTATTAAAAATACTCACATAATTATAAAATAGTTGTATGTCGAAAAAAAGGAAATTGTACTCGCCTGAAACCGGGGTAAAATACCGGTTAAAATCTGGGGAATCAGCGAACCGTTCGAGTAAACCTCTAGCCCACAAGTATATATTAAAATATATATTTATAAATATTTATATGGATGTTAGAGAGGGAACGAGAGAGAGGAGAGAGAGAGAGGAGAGAGAGAGGAGAGAGAAGGTTGAAGGAAAGAAGGAGAAAAAGAAAGAGAGGGAAAATATGGTATATTTTGAAATGAATTAGAATTTAAAGGAGAGGGGTAGTGGGTGTAAATATAGGGAAGTAGTTTTTGGAATGAGGTGGGGGTATTTTTGGAATGAGGGGATATGATGTTTATTTAGGTATTTGAAATTAAGGAAACAAAGAAAGAAAGAAGAAAGAAAGAAAGAAAGGAAAAGAAAAAGAAAGGAGGAGGGACGACATGGCCGGCCGCCGGCGGTGGCCGGCCGCCTGGCGGCGGCGGCGGCGGGGAGGCCGCGTGCGCGCGAATTTCTCCGGGGAGGAGAGGATATGGGTTGCTTTGTTGTTGTTGTTGTTGTTGTTGTTTTGATGGTAGTGGTATATGGTGGTGGTGGTGGTGGTTGTGGTGGTGGTTGTGGTGTTTGGTGGTGTTGGGGAGTTGGAGAAGGAGGAGGAGGTGGTGTTGGGTGGTTGGAGTGGGGAATTTGGTAGTGAAGGTGGTGAATTTTGGAGAAGATGGAGTTTGTAATGGTGATGGGTTTGGTTGAAATTGGAGGGAAGGGGATGGAATTTGGGGTTGATGGAAGTGTGGAAGGGTGGTGGGGTGATGGGGGTGCGGCGGCGGCGGCTAGGGTGGCGCCGGAGGTGGCAGTGGTGATGGTGGAGGCGGCGGCGTGTGTGGGTGCGTGAGTGGTTTGGTTGAGGGTTGAAGATGAAGTGTTGGAGAGTTAATTGAAAAAAAAGAAGGGAGGATGAAGGTTTTAAGTGAAGAGGAAAAAAGAAAAAAAATTGAAATTGGAATGATGAAAATGGATGGAGTGGGGGAAATGGTTGCTCAGCCCATGATGTCCTGTTCTCTGCTGTTCTGCTGTGGTTGCGTTGGCGTGGGAGAAGAAGTGGAGCGGAGGAGAAGAAAAGAAAGGAAGAAAAAGAAAGAAACTGAAAAGAAAATGGAAAAAATTTAAAGAAATGAAAAGAAATAGAAAAAAATTATAAATAAATATTTTATTAAATAATAAAATTAATAGAATATTCTGGGAGTAATAAGTAGAGGAGTTGAGAGGGAAAAGCAAGAAAAAAAAAGAACGGCAATTTATATTATTATTTTAATAAGGCGAAAATTCGACTGTTTCAGAATCGTTCCAAAAAATTCTCAAAAATAGAAAATATTATTCTAAGATGTTTGGTGAAATTGGATTTGAAAAATATAATGTAGTTTTCAAAATAAAAATCCTGAAATTTTTCGGCGATACCGGCCGACACCAGAATCGGTCAAATTTTGATAATTTTAAAAAAATTTCAAAAAATGTTTTTAGATAGAAAATAAAATTTTAAGATGTACAGTGAAAGCCATTTTTGAAAATTCAATCCCATTTGAAAACTAAAAGTTCGAGAATCAGTCAGCGATGCCGACCGACACCGGTTTTGGAGATTTTGCAGAAAGATTTCAGAAAATTTCAGAAAATCATGAAAAATCTAAAATATTAGAAAACAGTCTCTGAAATTGAAATCGATCAAATTGGACTACCAGAAAGTCAAATCGGGCTACTGGCTTGAATCGGGTCCCGGTCCGAGGCAGGGCTTACTTTAGGTCTGAGAATCCAGATCTGATACTAAATAAACTAAGTAATCACAACCCATGAACACATACAGGAAGAAATTGAGCAATATGGTCGAAAAAATTTGGGACACGTATCTGGGTACGTATCCCAGGTACGGGGTGCTACATTGTATATGGATATAATCCAATACACATAAACATATATATCAATGTTTTTAACTAGAAATCCAAAAATACGTTTTGTTAAAACACAAAACCTAAACACATTAATAGGCATATCAAAATAAGTTTATCTAAGATATGAAGCATACAAGTATATAGAATGAATCTAATATACATAAAACCAAGTAAAATTGTTTTGATCTATCTATTCATGAAAACCAATAATGGTTAAAACAAAAACTGAAAACCAATAAATATGAAAAACTTAAATAAGTGTGTGTGTTGTGAACTTGAGCATATCACACTATTTATTCTTTACAAATGGATCTAAATGTTGGCCCAAAGGCCTTCCACTCTAGTTTTGATGGTGATTAACTCATGTAGTTATGTTTACTAATAATCTTGTGATTTTAGTTTCAGATCATTAATCAAGATATTAGTTGGTGATTAGCTTCAACAAAGGAGTTTGGAAGCTTTCACATGGTGATTCCAGAGCCCGAGCGTCAAGATCATACATTACACTCGTTGGAGTCTAGCTCGGTGGATCACGGTTTGGATCGAGTCGACTTGAAGATGGAGTTCGTCAAGATGATCTCGGTACCATAGTTTAGTTTGTGTTTTAGATCCATGTGTAAAGATTAGATAGTTGATATGTTCAAGTGCACAACACACACATTTTATGGATATTGGTTTTTCGGTTTGATTGGTTTAACCGATCTTTGTTTTCATGAATAGATAAGTATCAAAACAAGTTTACATGTGTTTATGTATATTAGACATGTTCTATATACATGTATGCTTCATATCCTAGACAAACTTAATTTGATATACCTATTCATGTGTTTTAGGTTTTGTATTTTTAACAAAACATTATTTTTGGAATTAAAGACAAAAACTATGATATATATCTTTCATGTATATTAGACCTATGTCCATATGCAACATGCTTTAAAGTGTTTAAGTATCTTGTTTTTGTATTTAAATGAGTTTTAGGAAAAATCAGATTTCCTATTGAAAAATTAAAGTTTGGAAAAATACAGGTTTTGATTTTTGACAAAATTTGTAAGACACAAAAATGGTTCAAAATATTTGAAATTTGTGTTGAAATTTTTAACACAAGTTTATATATCAATGAAAAATGATAAAACTATTTTTGTGGATTTTTAGAAGATTTATGGGATTTATTAGAATATTTTTTTAATAAGTTTTTCTGACCCAGAACATTGCCTGCCAGGCTTTAGCGGTCGACTGGTCCGGTCGACCGGATTTCAGAGTCGGTCGACCGACGGGCATAGACCTGTGCACGTTGGCCGGGCACAGGGCTCAGTCGACCGGCCAGAGAGCTTTGCTCTCTAGAAAATTACGGTCGACCGGCCGGTCGACCGCTGGCACCCAACGGTCATATTTTTGACCGTTGGCGGTCGACCGGGCGGTCGATCGCCAGCTGTTCTGGCTGAAAAATCCAGCCCAACGGCTAGTTTGATTTTGGGCCTATATATACCCCATTTCTTAGGGATTTTTAAGAGCTAAAATTTCTCTCCTTTCTTGGTGTTTAAAACAAGTTTTCAAAAGTATTTAGAGCTTCAAAAGATCAATCTTTATTGTTTTAGAGTTTTTGGAAAAATCAAAAAAAAATAGAAAAATTGGGAGATTTGTATTGTTTTTTTATTTCTATCTTTTACAAAGAGTTTTTCCAAGTATTTTTCTTTGAGTTTTTGTTTTCTAAAGTCTAAGTTTTTTCACACTTGAGCTATCCTCTATCCTATCTATTTAGGATCATTTATTTTGTAGAAAAATATTGTTTGAGATTGTGGAAACCTCCAAGTTGTAAACCCCTTCATTTGGTGTATCCCTCTTTGGTAGAGGTTGATTTGGATTGTGGGGTGCTCCCTCTTTGGTAGAGGTTGAGATTGTTGTTTACTCCCTCTTGGTGAGGTGGAGTTGGTTAGTTTGTATCCCTCTTCGGTAGAGGTGATTTTTGGTTATTTGGCTACGGGCCTATCCCTCTTCGGTAGAGGTGGATTGTGTTTGTATTGCCTCGGTGACATTGTATTAGTTAAGAGAGGAGTTCGGTACTTCTAGTGGATTGGAAATCCTTCTCGGTGAAGGCGGGGACGTAGAGCTCGGTGCTCGAACCTCGAAATACATCTTATTGTTTGCGTTTGATCGATTGACTCTCAACCCTCTCTCTTTTATTTGTGTTGTGCATCATTCATATCATTCATATCTATTTACTTGTGTTGTGCCTTGCATCATTCATATTGTTAGATATCCATTATATGCTTTGCTTGTGTTTGTGTGCCTCACTTGTACTTAACCACGAGAGCTTCATATAGCACCTCAACTCTTATTCAGAGGAATCAAGAGGAGTTAGTCCAGAGCCCTTCACGGGGAATTCGGCTACAATCGTTGGTTGTACTAAGTGTAGTTACAAATTAGTTTTAATTTCTGCATTTAGTTTCTAGATTAGCCTTATCACCTGTTCACCCCCCTCTAGGTGTTTTACTAAACACAAAAACTAAACTATGTACCGAATTCTTCTTGACGAACTACGTCTTCAAGCTGACTCGATCCAAACCGTGATCCACCGAGCTTGACTCCAACGAGTGCTATATATGATCTTGATGCTTGGACTCTTGAATCACCATGAGAGAAGCTCTAAAACTCCTTTGTTGAAGCTAATCACCTACTAATATCTTAGTTAAGAATCTGAAACTAAACATCACAAGATTATTAGTAAACATAACTACATGAGTTAATCATCATCAAAACTAGAGTGGAAGACCTCTGGGCCAACAATCTCCCCCTTTTTGATGATGACAAAACTCATGGAGTTATATATGCATGGATTAAAGTTAAGCTTCAAGGAAGCTCCCCCTTAACACATGCATAGTAATAAACAATAAGATATGCAATAAATAATAAACATGACTATGCATAAAACAATGAAATGAACATACTCTTGATATCAAACTAAAACATGAATATGCATAAACATGCTCTACCAAACTTTTAAAATAAATTCTTTTTCCTTTTTTTTAATACATGCTCTTGATACCAATCAATTAAAAAATTAATCAATCAATAGAAGCTCTTGATACCAAAAAAAATGAAAACTCAAATATATGCATATAAACTCAAATACTTCTCCTCCTTTTTGTCAATCATCAACAAAGAGGTTAAAGTAAAAACAAATGTTCTCCCCCATTTTGTCAAAAAGCAAAAATCAATAAAGGGGTGACATTAAACAAATCAATAAAAAGATATATGCGATATACATTCATGAAGAGGAAGACGATAAGTTAACTTTCCTACATATATGCATTACATGAAGAAGGAATGACAAGTCCTAACTCACATAACGCATAATATGTAATGCATAAGAGGAGATGTGAAGTTCCCCCTACACACGTGTATCGCATAAATAAGAATTGTCAAGCTCCTCAATATAAGATACACTCAACATGAATTTATATATAGAAGAGATGTTAAGCTCCCCTTGCATATAGGCAATCAAAAAAATTTTAATTTTCTTGATACCAATTGAAGGTAAACAAATAAACATCTTGATACCAATTGTAAGTATATTTCATTTTGAACATATGATACCAAATTAAAGTCAAAACCATTTTTTCAATTATTTTTCATCATAAAGTGTGGGAGTGGAAATCAAAGGTAAACCAAATACCAATTGAAAGATGAAATACGAATTTTCTCCCCCTTTATGAAATACCAAATAAAACGATGCATAAGCTTGTATTAGGATACTAATTGAAAAGTAATCAATTGAAATATGATAGATATTAAAAATCAAGCTTAGCATAACCAAAATTTGTGATATCCTTGAGCACAAATTAAACATATATGAGTATACAATAAGAATGTCAATATTGGTACCAATTGAAATAATAATAAGATCAAGTGTATAACTCATATTACTTACCACCCATATCATGCACAAGTTTAAAATGATTTTCAATATGAACATACAAGGCATGGTCGCCCAACCAAACGCCCTTCAAAATGGAAGGGGTTTCAAAAATAGGTTGAAAATAGTTTACCATAATTGAAAAACTCTTCCAAAATGAAGAATACGAACTAGTTATAAGAAAAATTTGTAAACTAGTATGAAATCCTTCAAGGAAGGAATAAAATAAAAATATTTTTCATGAAACATGAAATTCACATGATAGCCAACACTCAAAGTCAATGAAGCATGAATATGACTCATGAAAACAAAGCATGAGTAAACAAGAAAGGTGAGTGTACAAATAAAATGTGAAGAACATAATCATGAAAGGTAGGTAATAAGCTCAATTGAAATTCCTTTAACATGAAAACATGAAAATCATCAAGAACTAAATTTTCATTAAAACAATTTATCCTTCAAGGCATATGTATATTTTGACAAAATAAAAAGTATACATACATATCCCTAAACATAATTGAGTCCATAATAAAGATTTGCATGAAAAGCAAATGACTCAAGGGGTATACATGTATACCTTAAGGTTTGGCAAAATAGACATATACATGAAGTGAAAACACATGATTATAAAACATGTCCAAGATGGGGAATACAAGTTAAAATGCATGAATCATCAAAACTAGGCTATACTAGTACATCTAATAAGTACAAATGAGCGTTCAAGCACAAACATATAATAATCTATTTGTGGCTCATTAGTTATACAAGTATATATATCCAAGTTTTAATGAAAACTAACATTCAAACATGTAATCAAATCATGAAGCATAGAAATCGAAACAAAAACTCATAAATATACATATGATCATTATGACAAATGCACATGCATTAGATCTATGATATACATAATAGCTAAACAATGGTGAGAACACATTAAATATGGGTCCATATAAACATGGGTGATCTCAAATGCTATAAATGCATGTCAATGATCTAATAATCATGGCATTTAACATACTAATTAAAATATGCTAAAACTCGATAATGTGGAAAGCATGTAAATATAAGTGGGAGTTAGAGATCGTTACCAAAACCATGAAGGCAACTCTCCAAGTCTCTAAAACAAGGTGGTCCTCCCACTAAACTCCCCTTGAAAGTGATGCATCCAAATAGTTCTCCTTAAGCTCGGAACGCATCCACTTCAAGGCACCATCACTCTCACGTCATGCGAGAGCCCACACCTACATCAAATACAATAGGGGTGGTCTTTAGTACCCACACTCTTTTGAGTCCATGACGGTTAATACCTTTCCTAACCCAAACAAACTTAGTTGCTAAATTTGCATCATGTAGACGATCATAACAAAACTTAGCAAGGTGGCCCTTACGTCCACAATGTGTACAAGTGTACACATGAGCATACATAGTATTGTGTACATGAACGTGTGAAGTATGTGTATGCCGTGGATGGTGTGCATACAAAGATGGAACTTGTTTCTTTCGAACCAAAGATCCCAAGCGTGTATGGTTCAAAGCACATTGGCTCATAGTGGAGCCCAAATAATCCACACTCTTCTTAAGCATACAAATATCATTTTTAATTGTGGAAGAATAGGTGCATGCAATAGGTGAGTTAGATGGTAAAGCTACACTAGCATGGCAAACATGTGAATCTATATTAATTTTCAAAGATTCATTTTTCTTTAAACAAACTTCTAAATCCTTTGAAATTGAAGCAATTTTTATTTTCAAAGAATCATTCTCTTTTACAACAAAATCAAGTTTTGAAGATACAACTTTATTTCTCTTCAAAACATCATTACAATCATTTCTATTTTTCAGAATCTCGTTTTCTTTTAGGGCAAGGTCTAGTTGAGATTTAAGTGAGTCACGTTCACTAGACATCTCTTCCTTCTCTTGCAAAATCAAATCAAGTTTAGAAGACAAATTTTCATTTTCGTTATTCAAAGCAAAAGTCTTCTTTTTCAAAAGATTGTATTTTTCCAATAGTTTTTCACAAACAATTGAAAGTTTTTCATTCAAGGTATTTGGATTCACATAATCATCACATGAAGAACTGGCATCATCACTATCTAATTGAGTTTCCGAGTATACCTTAAGGGAGTCATTCCCTTGGACCATGTAGCATTGTTGCTCGGATTTTCTACTAGATTCATCCTCCACAATAGTTGGCGTTTGAAGCTTGAAGGTGATCAACGTGTTCCACACTGCAAAGGCAGAATCACAGTTAGAAATAATAGAAAGATATTTTTATTAAGCGTGCTTCTAAATCTCTCAAGGGCTTGTGCATTGGCCTCTAAATGATCGCTATTACTAAGATAAGATTTCTTGGTAGCGGTAAGGAAAACATGCAAGCCTAGGGTTTTCAAATACATGGACATCCTAAATTTTCACATGTCAATGTTGGAGACATCAAACATGGAAGGTGACAAGCAATCCATGAGTCTGTGTAAACAATATAAATGTGCAAATGCAAATGATAGATTAGCTAACCAAGATCACATTCCTAGATGGTTAAACCTAATATCAGGAGCGTAGGTGATTTCTAATAAAAGGAACAATCAAAGAGTTTAAGAATTTACCGTGTAGCTTGTGGCTAACGGGTCGTGTCCACGAGGAGGAATGCGATGGAAGCTTTTCGGTGAATCGTTCAAAAACAAGGAATTGCGTTCGTTTTTTAATGCAAAAGAGGATGGAAAGAAAGAGATGATTAAAAGAGAAATTGCAACTTTTTAGAAAAGGTTTTAGAGAAGGTGATTTAGAAAACTTGAGAATTATTTTGTTGTTTTATAATAAAAAAACAAATCTGGGTTCACTATCTCACTACTCAATTGTTCATTCTTCTCTTAAAATGTTAAGTACCTTAAGTGATCATTTGCAAAACTTAAAGTTTATTTTTAGAAAGTTTGAAGCAAAGCACATAAGATGGTTAGGAGAGTTTAGTCTTTTCTTTAAGAAATCATTAGAATTGAATATTAAATCATCAAGCGTGAAGAAGCAAGAATGAAGTAAAAACAATTCAAGAGATGTTCATGAAAGAAGTGAGAGTTTAACAATCCAAACCCATCCTCATGTGCCTTCAAGAACACTTTCAAAAAGAAAGGCTTTTAAGTAAGGCATTCATATGAGTCATCGGGTCTTTTTCTTTTAAGAAGAGCAAGAGAGAGTTACGATAGCGAGCCCAGAAAACTGTTTAGTTACTCATAGAAAACAACGAAGAAAGCATAGAAATAATGCAAACCATACCGTACTGCAAGTGGAAGAAAATACGGCTCGACTCTTGTATTGATGTCACTTCAATCTTCAAGTACAAGCACTCAGTTCCTCTCTCTCACAAGTTTTGATACCGGACTACAAAGTAAAAATAAGATTACAACTTTTGTGCTAGCTAACGAAGAGCATAAATCTTAAGAAAATAAATAGAAATTCTAATCCTAGTCTTCACTGCATTTTTCCTTGCTAAAACTAGTATTTATAGCCAAAAACCAAAAGAGGAGGATCCCGGGAAGATTGGGGGAGAAAATGCTCCCCCAACTGCCACAAGATAGCTGCGGAAACACGGCTTGGGCCGTGTTTTCGAAGCCCTGGTGTGGCCAGATGGCCAGACCCAGTTGGGTGGAATTGCTGCTTTGGTGGGTATCCCGTATCATCTTCTAGTTTTCTTGTTTCTGCTCCAAATGTTGACGAAACAGCCTTTGATTGTGTGGCTTCAACTGCTCGATTCAGAGAGGATTCTTCTCAACCTCTTGATATGCCAAGATTTAGCCCTGATTTCTTCATTTCGAATTTATTCTGAATTAATTTAGAATTTGGTGGGCTTTTTGGCTTATTTCTCTTTTCTTTCTTTAAGCACTTGGGCCTACATTTAGCAAAGAAAAAGAAAACTTATTAATAGGATTTATTAGCTAAAAAGTATGGTAAGGTGACAATGTAAATACAACATATGTGATTAATCACACCCCCACACTTATCTTTTACTCGCCCTCGAGCAAAACATCAGACTAATTCTAATCAATTATTAGACCACTTTTGCAGGTCACTCGATTGCACTGAGCATGTGCAACAAGCCGTTAAACCTCTAGATTACCCCTAGAGGACGAGTTTTGTTTCGTAAGGGTTTTCAGCGGATTGCACCCACAAAATCCAAAAAGAAAGAGAAAAATGTTAGTATTTTCGAAAAGCATTTTGAGAAGAGAAAATATTTGAAGTATATTTGTAAGACTTTAAGTAATCGATAAGTTATAGGAATATCAAATTTTTCATTCCTAAACTTAGTCTCTATTCAAAAACATGTCATCAATTAAAGTAAGGCGTTAAATTGTACTTCTCATCTAGTCTATTAATTTACCCTGAGTCGTATGCACCATCGTGACTGTGAAGTTAACTAAGGGTTCTTTAACATTAACTCCTATGCCTTATATTTATTTTTGGTAGATTTTATTCTTCAATATCATTAGGCTTTCTAATCTACCCATGTAACGAGCATTTAGTCGGTGACACCCAAACCGAACAGTTTTAGGGCACTAGGTGAGAACACCCCTAAGGACTTAAACATTCGAGCAGATAAGGCCACGAAAATAAGGTTTTTATTTATACGATGTATCCCTTTTAGGCGTGAATACTTATACTTCATGAGGCATAAATACCCAGCTTAATCAGAGGATTTATATACACATTTTTTTCAAACTTATCTAATTATCTTTTGCATAAATACTAAGGCTTGCTTAGGCCAAAGCACCTAGCTAATCAATAATTAGACTTTTATTTTCATAATATATTTTTTTATAAGGCATAAGAGTCTCTGTTTTTAAACCCCAAGTGTGTAAGTGTATTTAGTGTGCATATGTCATCAAGGTAAATATCAAGACTAAATTACTTTCACAAATTTTCTTCCTGACCCTAAAAATCAAACAAGTTATCTTATTTTGACCAAGTGTAAGAAATCCTAATTATGATTCTCCTATTCCTTAAAATTGACTTAATTTCTTACAAAAAATATATCAAAATATTGTCTACCCCTTTCAAAAAGTTTATATATATATATATTTCTTTTTTTTTTATATTAGTTAGTCATGTTAGAACCCTCCCCCACACTTATCTCATGCATTGTCCCCAATGCATGAAAAAAATGTATACACGCATGAAATGAAATGTAAAAGAGGTGCAAATATTATACAGGAATATGTACAACATCAAGTTTCTCCCACACCTAGGTCTTTTTCGGTCTTATCCCTCTAGCTCTCTTCCCATCATTCCAATGGGTCCTCTTTATAGGGCACAGTGGGGAGGCCAATTGTTTTGTCATTTTAGCTTTCTATCTCCCCTGTCTCACCTTCTTTAGGTGTTTCTTCCTCATATTGCTACAATCATTATTCAAAAATTTGTCACCACCACCCTTCTCATTTGGAACTTCTTCATTATGAATGCCTAAGAATTCTAACTCAGTTCCATATATCTCCTCAAAGTTTAGGTCAACACTTTCCCCTAGAGATGTGCAATTAACCAAAAGATCCCTAGTTGGTTCATCCAAACACATGAGTTCTTCTTCGAAGAGGTTTTCAAAGAGTATGTTAATCGGAGGTTCTTGCATTATATCCTCATGCGATACATTATTGGTTGGCTCATCGAAAGTAAAGATATTCAAATCAATTTTTTCCTTTTAAAGGGTACTCTAACATTAGGATCTTCGACCTCAAGATAATCGCATTCATTTTTAAATAATTCATTAAGAAACAACGACTCATCTTCTGAATCTTCACTCTCTTCATCACAATTGTCTTCAACAAAGTTTACCTCAAATGTTTGATCTCTTATCTTACGAGGTTGTTTGTCTAGGTTGAAGACATTGACTTCTCTAGTCATGTCCCCAAAATTTAACCTCATGGATCCATTCCTACAATTGATGATGGCATTGGCAGTAGCAAGGAATGGTCGCCCTAGGATAACAGGAGTTTGAGCCCTATGATTGGAGTTAGACACAGGTTATGTCTCAAGAACTATGAAATCAATAGGGTAAATAAACTCCCCAACCCGGATAAGGACATCATTAATCTCCCTTTTGGAACTTTCACTGAACGGTCAGCCAGTTGGATAGTGACTCGAGTTGGACTAAGATCGCCCAACCCGAGTTGTTGATAAACTGAGAATGGAAGCAAGTTGATACTTGCCCCCAAGTCAAAAAGTGCACGACTAATCTCGACTTGTCCTATTGTGTAGGCAATGGTTGGACTACCTGGATCCTTGTACTTGACAGGGATCGGACCCGATAATAGCTCACTAATGTTAGTGGCTAAGAAGACCTTTTTAGGTACATTAGTCTTTCTCTTCTTGGTGCATATGTCCTTAAGAAACTTAGCATAAGATGGGACTTATTGGATGTCATCAAGAAGTGGCACATTTATCTTCACTTGATTAAAGATCTCAATTATCTTATCCATATGCAGATTTTGCTTGTTTTTCAGCCTATTAGGAAATGGTGCTATATAGGCTGGTGCACATGACTGGTTGACTTATCTTTTTCAGATTCATCAACTTTAGGAGGAATGGGATTAGATGAGGTGGATGCTGAAGTGTGATTGTGCTGACTAGGATTAGGTGGTGTTGACACTTTGTTATCAACTTTCTTTCCCGACCTCAATGTATGAACAGCATTACATTGATTCAGTGATTGATCCTCAACCAAATGAGCTTGTTGTGAATTCTTAGGATTCATAATTGGTTGACTGGGCAAGGTACCCTTTTGCCTCTCATGTTATGGATTAGCTAACTGGCTCATTTGACCCTCTAGCCGCTGTATTGTTTGCATGAGGGAATCCTGGTTCTTCATGTACCTTTCCATGTTTCTCTCAAAATCAGTCATTCTCCTTTCAAGTTGAGGATTCTGGAAGGACGATATTGGAGCTTGGTTGGGAAAATTTTGTTGATAGTTTGCAAAATTGTTTGGAGAATTGTGTGGGTGATTGAAAGTTGGGTTGATGATTGGAAGAATTATTGGAATGATGGAAGTGATTTGTATGGTTTGACCGTGGGTGGTCATTATTTTGATGGCTCCATGAGAAATTGGGATGATTTCTCTAGCCAGGATTGTACGTTGGAGCGTAAGGATCATTATTCGGCCTTGAGAAGGCCGCATTCATCAGTTCAGGAAAATGTTGGTGAGCTTGAAATACAGGACACTCCTCAAACACATGATTCATGGCCTGACAGTAAGTACAACCCGGAGTTGGAACTTGGTTTGGGCTAACTTGATTGACTGAATTTGATTACTTAGTTTCAAGAGCTTCCAGTCTTCTCGCTAGGTTAGCTAACTTAGCCTCGTTAGCTATGGATGATTCAATCGAATTGAGACCTCCTTTTGAAGAGATAGAATTAGGATTTCTAGAGCTTTCGCTAGTAGGTTCCCATTGGATAGTCTTTTCAGCTAGATTCTCATATTGGTGGGAGGCTATCTATCAAAGACGTTCCTTAATTAAGTAACCACCAATCTTCAGGCTTCGACCCTCAATCCCCTTCCTAAACACTGATTTGGCAGGAGTCAATTTTCAACACCTTCCCTCTTTAGGATAATCTCCTAGTGAGCTCGAGATGTCCCTAAGGCCAACGTCTATCAGATTTTACTTAGGCTTAGTTTTGTGAGTGCTTGAAATCTGATTTTTGGGCTAAGGAAGGGTGATTAAATTCCCACCTTATCTTGTTATTGGGTGTTGCCCTTAAAATAAATTTTGTGCAAGTGTACAAGATAAACAAGATTCACTCAAAGCGATATAAATCAACCAAGAAATGAGTCCGATTCTGAGTGCAATGCGTACATACCTTGCTCCAGCACTCTTTAACAGTAAAGTAAATGAATTGAAAAGACTCGTGCTTAGAATACAAACGTCTAATCAATTTTTTAAACTTTTCAACAAGTATTTTACTGTTGGCTTAAAACAAGGATGGTGGATAGCAAAAATAGCACAAATATAACATACAAAAACTTAAATTTTTGCGAGCAATATGTTTTGCAAAAAAAGTTTTTAGTAGTCCAATGAATTTTTCAGTTTTGCAACGCAATTTCTTGAAATTCTATCTCCTACTTTTAAGAGTTGGGGCACAGAATTTGCAAGTCTTCTCTTGCAAAGCTTGAATGCTAAATCTTGAATCTTCAAGTCCCTGAAACAACACACAAAACTTGTTAGAAAACAAATACACCGTTCCCTCCCCGGCAACGGCGCCAAAAATTGATTGCTAATAAAAGGAACAATCAAGAATTTATCGTGTAGCTTGTGGCTAACGAGTCGTGTCCACGAGGAGGAATGCGATGGAAGCTTTTCGGTGAATCGTTCAAAAATAAGGAATTGCGTTCGTTTTTTAATGGAAAAGAGGATGGAAAGAAAGAGATGATTAAAAGAGAAATTGCAACTTTTTAGAAAAAGTTTTGGAGAAGGTGATTTAGAAAACTTGAGAATTATTTTGTTGTTTTATAATAAGAAAGCAAAACTGGGCTCACTATCTCACTACTCAATTGTTCATTTTTCTCTTAAAATGTTAAGTACCTCAAGTGATCATTTACAAAACTTAAAGTTTATTTTTAGAAAGTTTGAAGCAAAGCACATAAGATGATTAGAAGAGTTTAGTCTTTTCTTCAAGAAATCGTTAGAATTAAATATTAAATCATCAAGCGTGAAGAAGCAAGAATGAAGTGAAAACAATTCAAGAGATGTTCATGAAAAGTGAGAGTTTAACAATCCAAACCCATCCTCATGTGCCTTCAAGAACACTTTCAAAAAGAAAGGCTTTTAAGTAAGGCATTCATATGAGTCATCGGGTCTTTTTCTTTTAAGAAGAGTAAGAGAGAGTTACAATAGTGAGCCCAGAAAACCGTTTAGTTACTCATAGAGAACAACAAAAAAGCATGGAAATAATGCAAACCATACCATACTGCAAGTGGAAGAAAATACGGCTCGACTCTTATATTGATGTCACTTCAATCTTCAAGTACAAGCACTTAGTTCCTCTCTCTCTCACAAGTTTTGATACTGAACTACAAAGTAAAAAACAAGATTACAACTTTTGTGCTAGCTAACAAAGAGCCTAAATCCTAAGAAAATAAACACAAATTCTAATCCTAGTCTTCGCTGCATTTTTCCTTGCTGAAACCAATATTTATAGCTAAAAACCAAACGAGGAGGATCCCGGGAAGATTGGGGGAGCAAACGCTCCCCCAACTACGACAAGATAGCCACGAAAACGCGGCTTGGGCCACGTTTTCGCGGCTGGCCACACCCAGTTGGTGAAATTGCTGCTTTGGTGGGTATCCCGTATCATCTTCTAGTTTTCTTGTTTCTGCTCCAAATGTTGACGAAACAGCCTTTGATTGTGTGGCTTCAACCGCTCGATTCAGGGAGGATTCTTCTCAACCTCTTGATATGCCAAGATTTAGCCCTGATTTCTTCATTTCGAATTTATTCTGAATTAATTCAGAATTTGGTGGGCTTTTAAGCTTGTTTCTCTTTTTTTTTCTTAAGCACTTGGGCCTACATTTAGCAAAGAAAAAGAAAACTTATTAATAGGATTTATTATCTAAAAAGCATGATAAGGTGACAATGTAAATGCAACATATGTGACTAATCAGTAGACTCTGATACCAATTGAAGGTACACCTAGAGGGGGGTGAATAGATGTACGGCTAATCTAATGAACTAAATGTGAAAATTAAAACTTAATTGCAACTACACTTAGTGCAACTAATGAGTATAGCCGAATTCCTGGTGAAGGGCTCTGGATTAACTCCTCTTGATTCCTCTGAATAAGAGTTGGGGCGCTATATGAAGCTCTCGTGGTTAAGCACAAGTGAGGCACACACAAACAAGCTAAGCATATAATATATGAATGGTAATATGAAAGATGCAAGGCACAATATAAAGAGAGAGAGTTAGAGTCAATGGATCAAACGCAAATAACAAGATGTGTTTCGAGGTTCGAGCACCCAGCTCTACGTCCCCGCCTTCATCGAGAAGGATTTCTAATCCACTAACTTGTCCACCTAGGACTCCCACACAGGAAACCTTCACCGAGGATTTTGGGGCAATACAATAATAGGGAGTACCCAACTCCTCTCTCCAACCAATACAACCTCTCACAGAGGCAATGCACAACCAACTCAATCACCACCTCACACAAGAGGGGTAGGCACCTAGCCAAACAACCACAATCTACCCTTCACTAAGAGGGATATACAACCAATCTTCACCTCTCACTAGAGGGAGCAAACCACAATCTCAATCCTCTCACTAGAGGGAGCCAACCACCACTCCAAATCAACCTCTACCCAAGAGGGATACAACAAATAGGAGGGTAACAACTAGGTGGTCTATCTCAACCACAAACAACTTCTTTTCCCACAAAATAAAAGATCCTATAGAGAGGATAGAATGATAGCTCAAGTGTGGAAATCAAGGTGTTTTGGAAATCAAATAATAAAGAAAAATACTTGGAAAAACACTTGTAATATGATAGAAATGAAGATCTAAAGCAATATCCCAAATTCCTATTTTTCTTTGATTTTTCTAAACCCTTGAAAATAAAATAAAGATGAAATCTTTAAGCTCTAAAACACTTTTGAAAACTTATAAAAACACTGGAGAGTATAGAAATTTTTGCCTCTTAAAAACTTATAAAAACGGTCCCCTAAATGGGGTATATATAGCCCCCATACAAAACTAGCCGTTGGAGCTGTTTTTCAGCCCTGGCGGCTGGCGGTCGACCGGCCCGGTCGACCGCCAACAATCAAATTTCTGACCGTTGGAGCATCGGACGACCGGCCCGGTCGACCGCACCCTGAAACAGAGAGCAGAGCTCTCTGCCGGTCGACCGACCCGGTCGACTGGGGCTTTCCAAAGAGCAGAAGCTCTCTGGCGGTCGACCGGCCCTCTAGCCAAAGCTGGCATGCACGACTGTGCACGTCGGTCGACCGACTCGGTCGACCGACTTCTAGCTCGATCGACCGGTCCGGTCGACAGATAAGAAAACTTAAGGGATTAAAAGTTTGACTTTTTAGCTTAAATAAAATCCCATAAAATCTCTAAAAATCAACAAAAATAGTTTCTTATATTCTCTTTGATATACAAACATGTGTGAAAAATTTTAACACATATTTCAAACTATTTGAACCATTTTTATGTCTTACAAATTTTATCAAAAACAAAAAACTGTATTTTCTAAAACTTGAATTTTTGAATTGAAATTCGTTTTGTCCAAAACTCATCCAAATACAAAAACATGATATAGAAATAACTTTTAGGCATATTGTATATGGTTATAATCGAATATACATGAAACATATATATCAATGTTTTTGACTAGAAATCCAAAAATACGTTTTGTTAAAACACAAAACCTAAACACATTAATAGGCATATCAAAATAAGTTTATCTAAGATATGAAGCATACATGTATATAGAATGAATCTAATATACATAAAATTAAGTAAACTTGTTTTGATATATCTATTCATGAAAACTAATATCGGTTAAACCAAAAATCAAAAACCAATAAACATGAAAACTTAAACAATTGTGTGTGTTGTGAACTTGAGCATATCGCACTATCTAGTCTTTACAAATGGATCTAAATACAAAAACTAAACTATGTACCAAAGTCTTCTTGATGAATTTCGTCTTCAAGCCGACTCGATCTAAACCGTGATCCACTGAGCTTGACTCCAACGAGTGCTATATATGATCTTGATGCTCGGACTCTTAAATCACCATGTGAGAAGCTCCAAAACTCCTTTGTTGAAGCTAATCACCTACTAATATCTTGGTTAAGAATCTGAAACTAAACATCACAAGATTATTAGTAAACATAACTACATGAGTTAATCATCATCAAAACTAGAGTGGAAGGCCTCTGGACCAACAGAAGGTAGAAGAATATTCTTCTTTGGACTTCCCAGATTCAGACAACAATTCTATTAAAGAATCTGTTGAATTTTTTGAGCCCTCTTTCAGAACGAATTTTGTAGAATCTCTTGGAAGTCGCTTCGAGTTGCAGAATTCTCACATCCTGTTGGAAGTCACTTCAAGCTAGAGAGAAGATCTCTCTTAGAATGCAGAGAACTAATTTTTGTATTTGTTGTTGCTGTGTTTTGTTTGAGAATATAGAGCGCTATAAATAGCGCTCCGGTAGGGGTAAAAATGTCTGAAACTGACCGAACGGTTGCAACGATTCGGTCTGAACCGTTGCAATAGTTCGTTTCAACCGCAGCAACCGCCTAACTGTCCGTGGCAATTTACTGACAGCCGTTGCGCTGGGCGGTTCGGATCCGGATGGCAGAGCGGGTATGATCCGCGTAACCCATATCTGTGAGACATGGTTCAAAAAGAACCGGACCGGGTAGGGAACTTGCACCTGAACCCGCACCCGCACTCGAGACCGGCCCGGCACTGTCGCCAGCCGACTGTCGCCGCCAGCGGCAGCGCGCGCATGTGCCGGTATGGTTTCCCCTAATCACGCGCAAAAATTTAAGTACCCAAAGGGCACACCCTTTGGTCCCATTTTTCTTTATTTAAACACTTCAAACTTCCATCCCATGGCCAATGTGAGACTAAATATTTTTAGTTACCTTTAGTCCCTTTTTGGCTTTGAATTAGGCAATCTTTAGACTTGAATATCTCATTCATTCAAAGTCGGAATTGAATATTGGAATATACCACGTTCATCCCCAATGGAAGAAGAACACACTCCAACCATTATCCAATTGATTCAATCAATGGATCTCGCCGTAATTCAACTCAAATATTCACATATATTCTTCATATTTCTAACAATCCCCCACAATGAATGGAGATTCAAGGAATTGACACACAAAGAGACTGACTCTAATGTGAAAGGTATTTTAGAAAAGAAACTGCATCAAGATAGGTGAACTAGGTCTTGAATCTTCCATAGAGAAAGCTTTATCGGACTTACTGGTTAATCAGTGAATTAGGTCTTGAACTGTTAGCCGTTAGTATAAGCCAAGTCAACAAGCTTCACACAGTAACTTTTCAAATCAGCTTTGGTTCTCAGTTGTGTCCATTTTGGCCCTGAAAATTCTTAGTTTCAGAGAGTATCTTTAGGAAATAACAGTCTCCATAGAAATTACCAAAGAGCCAACCCAACTCTATACTCACATAGGTGATCGTCCTATTAAAAGTAGTCTACTCTACTCCACTTGTTTAGTAACAAGATATATGCGTCATTAAAAATGTTAAGCTTATCTTTAATCCACTTGTAGAAAGCACTTATGTGCACCTTAGGAATGGATTGGAGTCAAGCTCCTAAGTGCCTACTTGCTGAGTAATCATAACTAGTTTTTCCACTTGAATTTAGTCCGTGGATCTCCAGTCGCTAAGTGAGGTTTCATTAAGCCGACTCGATAAGGTTAGGCTTTTAGACCCATTCCCTCGATGCACAGTTTATACGCTCTCCACTTAAACCTTTAGTAAGCGGATCCGCTACATTATCTTTTGACAAGACAAAGTCAATAAATATAATATCATTTGAGAGCAACTGCTTAATGATTGCTAAAATAAAGAGAAACAACCAATGAGTTCAAGAATTTACCGTGTAGCTCATGGCTAACGGGTCGTGTCCACAAGGAGGGATGCGATGGAAGCTTTTTGGTGATTCGTTTTTAAAACAAAGAATTGTGTTCGTTTTTTAGGAAAAAGAGAATGGAAAGAAAGAGATGAATGAAAGAAAAATTGCAACTTTTAGAAAAGGTTTTGGAGAAGGTGATTTAGAAAACTTAGAAATTGTGTTGTTATTTGTAATAATAAAGAAAGTCTGGGCTCACTATCTCACTACTCAATTGGTTATTCTTCTCTTAAAATACTAAGTCCCTTAGATGATCATTCACAAAACTTAGAGTTGTATTTTAGAAAGCTTTAAGTAAAGCACATAAGATGTTAGAAGAGTTGAGTCTTTTTCTTCAAGAAATCGGAGAATCGAATGTTAAAAAATCAAGCGCGAAGAAGCAAGAATAAATTAAAATCGATTCAAGAGATGTTCATGAAAGAGTTGTGAATTCAACATCCAAACCCATCCTCATGTGCCTTCAAGAACACTTTCAAAAAGAAAGGCTTTTAAGTAAGGCATTCATATGAGTCATCGAGTCTTTTTCTTTTAAAAATAAGAGAGAAGAAATGCAAGAGAGAGTTCGATAGAAAGCCCAAAAAGATGTTTAGTTATCCATGGAGAAAGAAGAAGAAAACAAAGACATAATGTAACCCATACCGTACTGCAAGTGGAAGAGAAATTGGCTCAACTTTTGTATTGCTATCACTTCAATCTTCAAGTACAAGCTCTCAGTCCTCTCTCTCACAAGTTTTTGAAACTGGACTACAACTTAAAAAGCAAGATTACAACTTTCTTTCTAGCTAACAAAGAGCCTAAATCCTAAGAAATAAATGCAAAACTTAATCCTAGTCTTCGCTCATTTTTCTCTCTGCTGAAAGAGGTATTTATAGCCAAAACCAAAGTAGGGGAATCTCGGAAAGATTGGGGGAGCAAACGCTCCCCCAACTGATACTGTTGTGCCGTGGAAATGCGGCTTGGGCCGCGTTTCCGCGGCCTTGGTGTGGCCAGGTGGCCACAACAAGGGGGGAGCATCTGGTTTGACGAGTATCCCGTATCTTCTGCTGGTTTTCCTCGTTTCTCCTCCAACTGTTAACAAAACAGGCTTTGATTTTGTGGCTTCAATCGCTCGATTCAGGGAGGATTTTTCTCAACCTCTTGATATGCCAAGATTTAGCCCTGATTTCTTCACTTCGAATTTATTCTAAATTAATTCAGAATTTGGTGGGCTTTTGAGCTTGTTTCTCTTTTCTTTCCTTGAGCATTTGGGCCTAAATTTAGCAAAGAAAAAGATAACTTATTAATATAATTTATTAGCTAACAAGTGTGGTAAAGTGACAACATAAATGCAATGTATGTGACAAATCACACCCCCACACTTATCTTTTGCTTGCCCTCAAGCAAAACATCAGACTAACTTGAATCAATTATTAGACCCTTTCGCAGGTCACTCGATTGCACTGAGCATGTGCAATAAGCCGTTAAACCTCTAGGTTACCCCTAGAGGATGAGTTTTGTCTCGTGAGGGTTTTCAGCGGATTACACCCACAAAATCCAAAAAGAAAGAGAAAAAAGTTAGTATTTTCGAAAAGCATTATTTTTCTTTTCTTTTTTTTTTTTGAAGGGGAGAATATTTGAAGTATATTTGTGAGAGCTTAAGTAATCTATAAGTTATAGGAATATCAAATCTTTCATTCCTAAACTTAGTCTCTATTCAAGAACATGTCATCAATTAAAGTAAGGAGTCAAATTGTACTTCTCATCTAGTCTATTAATTTACCCTGAGTCGTATGCACCATCGTGACTGTGAAGTTTACTAAGGGTTTTTCAACATTAACTCCTATGCCTTACATTTATTTATTTTTAGTGAAATTTATTCCTCAATTCCATTAGGCTTTCTAATCTGCCCATGTAACGAGCATTCAGTCGATGACACCCAAACCGGATAGTTTTAGGGCACCAGGTGAGAAAACACCCCTAAGGACTTAAACACTCGAGCAGATAAGGCCACGAAATCAAGGTTTTTATTATACGATGTACCCCTTTTAGGCTTGAATATCTATGCTTCATGAGGCATAAATACCCAGCTTAATCAGAAGATACACATTTTTTTCTTTTTTTTCAAACTTATCTAATTATCTTTTGCATAAATACTAAGGCTTGCTTAGGCCAAAGCACCTAGCTAATCAATAATTAGACTTGTTTTTTTTATAAGGCATAAGTGTCTCTGTTTTTAAACCCTAAGTGTGTAAGTGTATTTTGTGTGCATATGTCATCAAGGTAAATATCAAGACTAAATTACTTTTACAAATTTTCTTCCTGACCCTAAAAATCAAACAAGTTATCTTATTTTGACCAAGTGTAAGAAATCCTAATTATGATTCTCCTATTCCTTAAAATGACTTAATTTCCTACAAAAAATATATCAAAATATTGTCCACCTTTTTTAATTTTTTTTTTTAATATCAGTCTTGTTAGAACCATCCCCCACACTTATCTCATGCATTGTCCCCAATGTATGAAAGAAATGTATAAGTGCATGAAATAAAATGGAAAAGAGGAAAGTTACCGATACACTGGGTCAAAAAGACCCATTGCCGTTTTATTTACCGGCACCGATTCCAAGAAAGGTTTAAGGTGTTGACCATTTACCTTAAAGTCATTTCCATTCTTGGGGTCACTGATCTCAATTGCACCGTGTGGAAACACAGTTTTTACAACGAATGGCCCAGTCCATCTCGATTTCAATTTCCCTGGAAAGAGATGAAGCCTAGAATTATAGAGTAAGACTTTTTGTTCAGGGACAAATGTCTTTCTTATAATGTGCTTGTCATGAAAAAATCTTGACTCTATCTTTAGTGATCCTAGCATTTTCATAGGTCTCATTTCTCAATTCTTCCAATTCAGAAATTTGTAGTTTTCGAAGGTCACCGGCCTTAGTCAAATCGAAATTCAACTGCTTGATTGCCCTAAGGCTCGGTGCTCTAACTCCATGGGAAAGTGATAAGGTTTGCCATAGACTAACCTATAAGGAGACATTCCTAGAATTGTCTTGAAAGCGGTCCTGTAGGCCCATAGAGCATCTACAAGTTTGATGGACCAATCTTTCCGATTTTGGTTCACAGTTTTCTCCAATATAAGCTTGACTTGTCTATTTGAAACCTCAACTTGCCCACTGATTTGAGGATGATATGGTATAGACAACTCGTGAGTTATGGCATACTTTCGCATAAGGGCCTCAAAAGATCTATTGCAAAAGTGGGTGCCATTATCACTGATGATAGCACGAGGGTTTCCGAAGCGGGAAAAAATGTTTTCTTTCAAAAACTTGATGACAACTTTGTTATCATTAGTTTTACACGAATGGCTTCTACCCACTTGGACACGTAATCCACAGCAACCAATATGTATTGGTTTCCAAATGAGTTAGGAAATGGACCCATAAAGTCGATGCCCCAAACTTCAAAGAGTTCTATTTCTAGAATTGGGTTTGAGGGGCATCATATTTCGATGTGAAATCCTTCCTACCATTTGGCATCTAGGGCACGTCTTGCAGAATTCATAAGCATATTTGAACAGAGTGGGCCAATAAAACCCACTTTGGAGCACCTTTTCAGCAGTCTTGCGGGGACCAAAGTGTCAACCGCATGCAAGTTCGTGACAAAAGGACAGAACACTCCTAACCTCCTCATCGGGAATGCATCTCCTAATAATTTGGTTAGAACAGTACTTGAAAAGATATGGTTCCTCCCAAAAGAAATACCGGACTTGGGATAAGAACCAGTAAACATCTTTTTGGACCAATGAGACGGAGTTTGGTTGTGACTAAGTAATTCACTATGTCAGCAAACCAAGGTTCCCTAGAGATGGCTAAGAGATGTTCATCAGGAAAATCCTCATTGATGGGTAATTCGTTGTATGGAGAATTAGGTATCCGTGAGAGGTGGTCAGCAACGACATTTCCTACGCCTTTCTGTCTCGAATCTCAAGATCAATTCTTGAAGAAGGAGGATCCAACGAATGAGTCGGGCCTTGGCATCCTTCTTCATCATGAGGTACCTAAGCGCAGAATGATCGTTGAAGATGGTGGTTTTGGGACAAAGTATGTAGGGACGAAACTTCTCTAAGGGAAACACTACTGCCAAGAATTCCTTCTTGGTCGTAGTGTAGTTCATTTGAGCATCGTTTAGAGTCCTACTAGAGTAGTAGATCACATGCTGCTTGTTATCAATGCGTTGTCCTAGGACAGCGCCTATGACAAAATCAGAAGCGTCCACATGATCTCAAACGGCTTAGACCAATCCGGTGCAGATATGATTGGTGCAGAAATAAGCTCTCTCTTAAGCTTCTCCAAGAATCTATGCATTCAGCATTGAAAGTGAAGGACACATCCTTAGCTAACAGATTAGTCAAGGGCCTAGCAATTTTGCCAAATCCTTAATAAATCGTCGTAAAAAACCAGCGTGTCCTAAGAAGGATCTAATGTCCTTAACGCATTTGGGCATGGGAAGCTTAGCAATATCCTCAATTTTGGCTTTATCCACTTCAATTCTTTTCTTGGAGATTTCATGACCCAAGACAATTCCATGTTTTACCATGAAGTGCATTTCTCCCAATTCAGTGTCAGATTTTTCTCAGCACAACGTTGGAGGACGATTTCAAGATGGTGGAGACATTGAGTGAATGAATCTCCGTAGATGGAGAAATCATCCATGAAGATTTCTAAGAAGCGTTCTACCATCTCTGAGAAAAGACTCAACATGAAACGTTGAAACGTTGCTGGGGCATTGCATAAGCCGAAGGGCATTCGACGATAAGCAAATGTCCCAAATGGACATGTGAACGTAGTCTTTCTTGGTCCTCAGGAGCGATAGGGATCTGGTTATAGCCCCAGTAACCGTCCAAGAAACAGTAATACTCGTGACCCGCCAAATATTCAAGCATTTGATCAATGAAGGGAAGTGGAAAATGGTCCTTACGAGTTGCAGCATTCAGTTTCCTATAGTCGATGCAAACTTGGATCTTCGTGGAAGTCGAGTTTGAACCAACTCTTTGTTTACGTTTTCCACTACGGTGAAACCAGATTTCTTTGGGACCGCGTGGACAGGACTGACCCATTGGCTATCAGAAATGGGATAAATTATCCATTGTCTAAGAGTTTTATGATTTCAGCATGAACAAACCTCTTGCATTATAGAGTTTAACCTACGCTGTGGGTCTCTCTTGGGTGTGGCGTCTTCATTGAGATGGATGCGGTGTTGAACGATGGTTGGACTTAATCCCTTGATATCAGTCATAGTCCACCCGATGGCTTCCTTATGTTTTCTTAGAATTGCTTTCAAATCTTTTCTTCCCCGTCATTTAAATGGGAGGCAATGATGACGGGAAAGGTCTCTTATTCGCCTAGATAGGCGTACTTGAGATGCGCAGGTAGGGCTTTTAATTCTAAGGAAGAGGAAGTCTCACTAGAGGGACTAGTCAATCTGTTGGCTCCATTGTTGGTGAAATAGGGTTGAGCCCAATTCATAGCAGAATCTACAACTTGATCAAGATTAAAGTTGTCAGACTCTAACTCGAAGTCAATCTCCACTTCTGATTCTAATTCTTTCCGGTGTTCACATTGTCAAGTTCTCAATTAGTTGACTTCAAATGTTTGGTCCTCGATATCGCGGGGTTATTTTCCTAGATTGAAGACATTGACTTCTCTTGTCATGTCCCCAAAGGTTAACCTCATAGACCTATTCCTACAATTGATGATGGCATTAGCAGTAGCAAGGAATGGGTCGACCTAGGATAACAGGAGTTTGAGCCCTACGATTGGAGTTGGACACAGGTTGTGTCTCCAGTGAAATCACCTAGAGGGGGGGTGAATAGGTGATGGCTATATGAAATATGGCAATGTATGCGTCAAAGAAGAAGAGACAGTGATGGGTGTAAAAAATTTCCTTGAATCAAATGAAACTATTACAACCAGACTTTTCTTCCGTTAACAAGGGAGGGAGGATGTTGAGTCTTGAATCCCCCTTTGTTTAAGGTGGGTTCTTCGTGTGGCGGTGGAGAGTGAGTCTTGTTCTCCGTTGACCGGATGACCGTCGGACCGTCGGGGGATCTTCTCTCTGGGTGGTAGAAAGAGTAACACAGCTCTGTCTACCAAAACTCTCAAAGAGAAGGTAGGCGAAGAGCATCTCGTACACAGCAAGCTTGACGAAGAGTCTTCTCTCTCTCTTTGTTGATGATTCTCTTTGATGCCTGATCCTTCTTTTTATTTACCGCCCCCCTCTTCTCTGATTGCCCATTCCCTCGACCTCATAGCAAACGGGCTATTTATAGAGGTCCTAGGGGTGAACGGGCCCCCTGAAAATGCTCCACAATGAGGGGCCACTTCTCGCTATTGTGCGGTGACTGGCCCCGTAATCCGGGTGGTTACAACTGAGGCGCGGGTTTAGACCCACGCGCCTTGTTGCTGAGTACGCGGTTGTCGAGCCAACGCGCCTTGATGCTGAGACGCGGGTGTCGAGCCAACGCGCCTTGATGCTGAGACGCGGGTGTCGAGCCAAGCGTCTAGAACTTGAGACTCTGCTTTATTGGCTTGTCTTTTAGTGACTTTTAGACAGCCTACAGAACCCCCTCCAAAGTTTTTGATATTCCGCAGTTAACTGGAACGGATTTCGAAATACTTTGGACTCTAGCTGAATTCACCTTCATGACTGGACTGTTGATGCTCCGGGTTCGATCTTATCTGGAGTTGGTCTTCATGAGTGTACTGTGAACTCTTTTGAAGCCACAAAGTTGATCGTGTCGAGTGTCTAGATACACAGTCTAACCTCCCCGATTGCTTTTTAAGTCTGTCATGGGTGTGCTTTAAGCCAAGAGTGGTTGGTCTTCTTCTTGTGCCAGTGTACTGTTGAACTGATTTGCAGAAGCAGGAGGCCGAACACAGGTTCCTTTTGAAAAGCAAAGATGGTACTGCTTTTTAAGACGCGACTTCCATAGGGTGTGTCTTTTGGCAATGGAAACGCGACTGATCTTCCATAAGGCAGACGCGATGTTAGGCCCGCTTGGAACGGACGCGGACTTAGGAAAGACGCACCTCTAATAAAGACGCGATTTTCTGAGCGCAACGCGACTTTCTGGGTGCATTTATGGTGGTGGCTGACGGGGCACGACCATCGAAGAGGCGTGTCCGTTGGGTGCGAATCTGTGCCATGTCATGATTGCGCTGCCAGTGGCCTGGGGGACCGGCGGGATTTCACCTTTTTGGCGCGCGGGCATGATTGCGCTGCCAGTTGGCCTGGGGAACCGGCGCGATTTTCACCTTTTGGCGCGCGGGCTTCCTGGTTCATTAAATGATTCGTTCCACGTGTCAAGCGATGACTCGCTGCAGGGCTACGGTGCGCGATCTTTGCTGCAGAGAAACTATTTGCTCTAGGCGTCAAGCGATGACTCGCTGCAGAACTAATCGAGCCCGCGCCGCGTATCATCGCGAATCCTTGTGCCTATAAAGGCAACAGTTGGAGAGAGATCTCTTCTTCTCCGAACGCACTGTGCTTAGAGAATTAAGAAAGAGAATTTTTCTTCTCTGTTCATCTCTTGAAACTATTCAACTCCATTACTGGATTTTTGAACGGTTCAT